>JAFEMH010000303.1:497500-862939 GCA_022495995.1 Adenophora triphylla var. japonica | reverse complement strand
TGAGTTAGAGCCTTGACTTCGAAAGAAATGGCCGGCATGGGATATGTATCAGTACTTGTATGACACGGAATGCAGGTAAAAACCAATCGAGTACGGACGAGTGTGACTCGAGATTCAAACGTGCGGGGTTGGCGCTTCGGTAGGATGGGATGTTTGGAATGATCCCGTGCGCGTCAAGAGAGCGTAGGAAGGCAGAACGAGCTGCAACTAAGACCACCCGGGTTAAGGGTTGTAGTGTCACGTGTGTCAGAAGCGGCGGTGCGCGTGGCGTGCGGTGTGCGAGGCAGCGACGGTGCGGTAAGCGTGCGCGTTGTGCAGGGCGGCGGTCACGAGTAGTGTGCGGTCTCTAAAATTCTTTCCACGAGTAAAGCGAAGTTTTGAAGAATTTTAAAGGTATGTCTGTAGGATGTATATTGATGCATTTTTTTTTGTATTATTATTTTTTGTAAAATGAAAAAAGTAAAGCACATGCACACACACACGGCTTGATTAAAAGAAAGGGGTAAAATGAAAGTTTGACCTAAATGTCGTTTTAAAAATCTTTTGCTTTGTTTAAAAGTTTTTAAAACAAAATATCCTCGGCGGAGTCGCCAAGCGAAATTACAGGATCCGGCCGCCTTGGCACGGCATCTCGCATTGCTCGCTTTAGGAAATTGCACAGATCCGAGAGCGGCTGTAATCGCGCCAGCGTCTGGCTGTCCCGTTTGCGTTGCGTTGTGTTGGTGGAGGTGTCTCGTTGTGTTTTAACTTGTAGCCAAGTCGCCACTTGTAGTTTGATTAAGCCCGAAAAACATTGAAAAAAGGCATCGGTTTAAAAATAAAGCTTGTTTTTGTGTGATGAGATTTTGAGTTCGGAGGAGTCGCGGAGTTACTCCTCGCGGGGGAAGAGAATATTAGAATCTTAGAGCTCACCAGATAGCCTGCAAATAAAAAGCGAGTCTTTCGATACCCGCTTCTTTCTTTAAATATTGTGTGTGTGTGTGTGTGTGTTTTTAAAAATGCATGCGATATCGGATGTCTACATTGTACACTAAACGCCCATTGAAATGTATTGAAATAGTGTAGGAAGGAAGCCTTACCAATGTTGGTTCGTGTACAGTCTTGGCCAGTGGGGAATAGTGTTTGAGGATGGAATAGTGTCCAGGGACGGGCCGAGGAATTGCTTCGGGATGTGCTTAGGTTGGCTCTGCGGGCCCGAGCTTCGATGTGCCTCGAGATTGTCAAGTGTGCACTCGGGCAGAGTTTCGGCGTGCGTTGGGATCGCGGGGATCTTTGATTGGATTTAGGCGGGAGGTTCGGCTTGCGTCGGGATCGTATTCCCGGTTGGATTCGAGGCCCGAGAAGAGTTAGGCGTACGTTGGAAGTCGTCGGTTGGATTCGGGCGAGGATTCGGCGTGCGTTAGAAATCTTCGGTTGGATTTAGGCGAGAGGTTCGGCGTGCGTTGGAACCGTCGGTTGGATTCGGGCAGAGAGAGTTTGGCGTGATGCCTCGAAATCGGTCGGTTTGGCTCGAAGAGGCGGGACGCCTCGGGAAAGACCGACGCAAGGCCTCGGAGTACCACGAGGGGCCTCGAGAGTACCTCGAGAGTGCCGCCTAGAGCATGAGAGCATCTCGGAGGAGGCGCTCGGTAAGGGCTTCGAGAAGGACTGCTGAGGGAGCTCGGAAGGCCCCCGGGAGGGAAGCAGAAAGGGACCGGGAGTGCCAGGGGTGCTTAGAGGAGGGAGCGCTGAAGGCTTAGGGAGAGAAGAGAAGAGGGAGGTGTGAAAATTTCGAGAGGGAGCCCTCTACATTTATAGTGTGGGAAAAGTTGCAAAGAGGTCCATACGGACCTCTTAGGTAATATCAAAATTTTAGATTTGAGGGATTTGAGGGAATCTCGTGGACTTTAAAAAGCGCGGATTTTGCAATTATGATGTCTAGGAACTAAGAGGTTCGTATGGACTCCCATGCTTTTCCACATTTTGTAATTGTGATGGCAGAAGCTAGTTCTCGTCGAGAGCTTTCCAACCATATATGGCACGTCTCAATGTCGGGAGTTCGTATGAAGGAGTTATGACCTGCGGAAGTTTTGCCCTCCTCGGTTTTGTCGTATCTTTGGGATGGAGAGCGATCAGGATTGGGGGGTACTACAAATATGACAATAAAATAAGGGATATTTCAAAGAGAAAGGAAGGACTAGATTACCAATGATGGTTTTTCTCTATCTCCCTTGGGGTTTTCCTAATGAAGGAGGGTTTTAGATGTGTTTTATGGAGGAGAGGTGATTTTGGAGAGTTTTGGGTTTACGTAATTCAGTGTATTTAATTTGGCGAGTAACGGCAATGCTTAGCCCAAAATTCTATTTTAAAATGAATAGAGGAGGCCTCTATTTATAGTAGCTTATTTTTGCTTCCCTAATGGAAGCCAGTGTGACATTAACCTCTGGCTAATGAAGTCGTGCGGCATTATCCTTTGGTGACTCAGCCTGCTTCTAGATCCATGTAAGGTGGCACCTAGAAACTCCCTTCCAGCGAGGGACTGCTTGGAATTTTAATTCCTAGCAAGTCCTTACTCCCTTGGAAGGTTTGGAAAAGTTCCAGAATTGCCCCGGAACTTGAGGAAAGTTCGGGGGAATTAGGAAACTTAATCGGAAGGCATGAGCCAGATTTGGGTACTTACAGTTATGACTCGGGAAGGGCATAGTAAATGCGCACCCGAGTCGCCTCGTAAAAACGAGTTTTTCGGTACCCCTTCTTTCTTTAAAAGTTGTGTGTGTGTATGTGTGCTTTTAAAAATGCATGCTGTATCTGATGTCTATATTGTACACTACGTAATGAAATGTACTGAAATAGTGTAGGAAGGAAGCCTTACCAATGTTCGTTCATGTCTGTCTTCCACTGTGGAATAGTGTCTGAGTGTTGAATAGTGTTTCGGGTCGGACCGGGGTTGCTTTGGGATGTGTCGGTTGTCTGCGGTCAGAGCTTCGGCGTGCCTTGGTATTGTTAAGAGTGTATTCGGGCAGATTTTTGTCGTATGCTGGGATCGCAGGGATCATTGATTGGATTCGGACAAAGGTTCGGCGTGCGTCGGAATTTTCGGTTGCGCTCGGGCAGAGTTTCGGCGTGCATCGGAATCGTCGGTTGAGCTCGGAAAGGGCCAGGACACCTCGGGATGGCTCAAAATGCCTCGGGATGGATTGGCAGGGCTTCGGGATGGATCGGCAAGGCTTCAGAATGCCTCGGGAGTGCCTCGGGGCAGCTCGAGAGCGTCTCGGGAGTGCTCGGCATAGCTTCAGAGTACCACAAGGGGCCTCGGAATGCTCCGGAGGGAACCAAAATGGATTGGGATTGCCCAGAAGGGTCTTAGAGGGGCTGCCTGAAGGCTGGGAGAGAGGAGAGAAGAGGGAGGTGTGAAAATTATGAGGGGGGAGCCCTCTATTTATAGGGTCCAGATTCTGGCTAGTTGTGTCGCACGACACTGTCAGTCATTACCAGTTTTTTGGTTTTCCTGGATTTAAGGGAATATTGTTGACTTTAAGGAGATTTTGTATAAATTATGTCTAGAAGCAAAGTGGTCCGCATGGACCAAGGTTGCTTTTCCAAATTTTCCAAAATTCCTAAAAAGTCCGTTTGAGCTTTTTTATCCCAGAATGCCCCCCCTTGGTTTGGTTGGTGGTTTTGGGGGTTTTTGAGGGCTACGGGTGTTCGAGACTGCGTTTGTGTGAGTCTGCGGTGTTTTTCGTGCGTTTGGAAGAGAGTGATCTAGATTGGGGTACTTACACAATCCCATGTAAATTGAATTTTGCCCCCTTTTCAATTTTAGGGTTTATGCAATGCATGCTAGATTTTTTTATTATTCAAGTATTTGATGATGCTCTTCTTTTGCAGAACTCTGTTCTAATGCTTTTCTTGTTCAATCTGATAGGTGTCAGTAGAGACCTTTACTCATTGTATCGTTTATGTGTCATCCTCGCGGGCATTTGCGCGCAACTTGCTAGTTCGTGTTTTCTTGGAATCGGGGTTGATGAAGAATGCGGCAGTGGCAACCCCTTGGATGCTAGCGCTTGGGAATCCTCATTCTCTTTCTTTCAGAGGATTTAGTATATGGCGGCTTTGATTAGACCCAAACATCTTTCTTTATTTTGGTACATATTAGCACATAATGACTCCAAGTAGATTTTTTTGTTTTGATTTTAATCTTTTAATTTCCACTCGTGTGGCGATGCTCACGTCAATCTATTTAATGACTGGTTTGGTCGATTTTGGTGATGTTTTGTGTATTGATATGTGTATGGAATGTATAGTGGTGATATATGAACTTTATGGGGCAAATTGCAATTTGTAACCCGAGTTTTACACCTAGTTGCAATACGCTACCTGAGAGTTAAAATGTGCTAATTTGATTCCTAAGTTTGCAATTTTTTGCAATTTGTATAAAAACTAACAAATTCTTAATTTTTTGATTAATGAAAGTCATTGTGCACGGCACGTGACTTTTAAACGGCAATTTGGTCATTTCACAAGGAATAAAAACAAAAATTCTCCATTATTAATCTTTAAAGTATTTAACATAATATAAAAGGTGAAATGAAAAAATAATTTACATAATCCCCCTCCCCTTCCCGTTAAATTTCAGATCCTTTAGACACCTTGCCTTGTACCGTTCACACCCGATTGCATACATATTCTTGTTTTCTATTCTTATTTATTGCTTTTCGTTAACTTCCATCTAATTTTGTTAACCCTAACCGATTCTGTTGGTTTTGGACTAAACTGGATAACGGATTTTACCCTTTTGGCCATTTCTGTCCTTTCTCTTCTTACCTAACTTGGGTGAATCACGACATGCCTGTGAGATTCGTGCGAGTTTGATCCCCATACGGTACTCGAGCGAGTTTCACCTTGACTGTCTGATTTCCCTCTAAATATCTCTCTCTTTTAAGATTTGTAACTCCTCCTCATTAACTCTTAGCTTGATTTCTCACATGACTGGCAATTTCAACAGGTTTTCCCGCCCCTTTTTTATCCCCGAAACTTATAAAAAGAGGCCTCCTCCTCCTTGAAATGGGTGAAAACTTCACACCTAAAGAATTGGACTAAAACTCTCAATGTTCAAGGCTTTATTTCTCTCTCAAAAACACACACACTCACTCACACACACACACCCTTATTCTCTTGCAATCAAGCTATCAAAGGAACAACAATCCTTGAATACAAGGCATTCCCGGAGAGATATTTTCACTTAGGTACTTTTTCTAAACTATTATATCTTCCTTTTTTGTTTTAATTACTTTCTTTCTCATGTATGCAATTCCCATTAAAAGGGAGATTTTCAACGACTACTTTATCTATTTAATATAGTAAAGACTTTCTTCCTAACATTCCAACAATCCTCTAAACCCCATGTTGATAATTAATTGAATAAGCTTAATTTATAGAACTTTAGATATAGAACACTTAAGCAAAGCAAGACCAGTCTTAAGGTCGAGTGGAGCGGGTGCTTGACACCTTCAGCGTTTCATATCCTAACCCCGAAACCCTCTTTAAATATAGGGTTTCATTCTTTTAAAATCAAGTAGACATTAAATTTTTCTTAAATTCCTTAAAAACATAGGTGGCTACTCCAAATAACTAAAATGGATTAGACATCCTAGGAATTCCACTTCTCATTTTTTAGGGGTATCTACAAAGTGACGACTGTTGAGGACTGTTTAAGAGGGTTAAACTTGCGTTGTATTTTTGGTGTTCTGTTTTTCTGCATATTATGTTCTCAGAGAGGTCAAAAATGTGCAAGTAACATTTATTCAGCCTAACTCGTGCAAGTTTGATCTCTTTGGCCAAATTCATGCGAGTTGGTGTTCTCTGGGTTCTCTGGAATGCTTGTCTGCTAACAACTTCTGCAGGGGGTAGTAATTAAAATATGAGGATATGGATATTTCCACGAGCCCAAATGTTTTTGCAAAATTTCCCAATTCGGGTTAATCTAGGCATTGAGGCCCAACTCGGGCGAGTTCAATGCCCCATGGTGTAATTCGGACGAGTTTGGCCCTTCGAGAACCAATCCGAGTTGAAAACAAAACAGGAATAGAGCAGGGTGTTATCATAGGCCTAAAAAGTCTATTTTTATTCACACTGCTTTCGGGCCTATTTAGGCAAATCTGGGCATTGAGGCCCAACTCGAGCGAGTTTCAAGTGCCCTGGCATAATTCGGGCAGTTTGGCCATTCAGTGAACCAATGCAGGCTGAATCAAAACATGGACGGATAGGTGTAATCATAGGCCTAAAAGGCCTGTTTTTATTTACCGTTTCTATTTAGTTTTATCGGTCACATGGGTGACTCGAAACTTGTAATTTTCCCTTTATTATGTGCTTAATTTTTTTTCTCTCCCTTTTTTATTTTTTCTTGTACAAAATAATTTTGTCATATAGTATTACCTCACACCATGTGCACAATTTCTATATGAACTGCTACAGAGTTGCACAAGTATAACCCAAACCCGTCTGCCCACCAGGAGGATTCCAAGATCCAACGACCTTGGTCTCTCGTGAAGTGGTGACCATCACCTCGCTATATGCTCAAAATACCACACCGGCGGGTGTGCCTATTAGCCTCTTTAGTCATTGCACAAACCAGACATTCTTAGGCTAGGTTATACAGTATGTGACTCCGTCGATTTAGTATGTCGGAATTTCCTTGATTCAACATAACCAAACATGCACGATGTTTCACTTAAACAAAACTTCGTGGTTATTATGGATAATTTTCCTTTTATAAGTGCGTGCTTCGTGACATTGATTCAATCAAATCCATACATGCTTAGGTTTGGAAATAAAATGATGGAATCTGAAGAGTATATGGGACCGCGATATCCATTACACTATTCTAGAGCTCTAGGTAGAAACTCAAAAAGACATTGTCCTTTCGACGTTGTATAGAGAACAAATAAAAAAAGAGTCTTCTCCTTTATGTGGTGAGTCGTATGCCCAATGTGTGTTTGTCAAGCTCCTCCTCAACCAAAATGTTGCTCAAAACTAATGGGGGCCCGTTATGTTCTAGGTCCAATTCGTAAAGAAAAGCACATACACTCCAATGGTCTCAGAGACAGAATCAACGAGGGTCACCCAACCTTATTTAGCGAAGAGATGTTCCACATGATAAGGGTGATCAAGGAGTAAAATGACACTCTCACCAAAGAAACCCAACGCAAGGATGATTAGTGGCAAGCCCGATGGGATCACAAGAGCAAGGCCCATGAGGAAGAGGTTTCCAAACTCAAAGCCCAATTAATGGAGTCCATCAAGGGCAAAGAACGGGTTGATAATGGCAAGTACTCAAGTGTCCCGCCTCCTAGCACCAACAAAAGGCCCACCGATCACCGAGTCTTTAATCATCTGCTTAGGAATGACTTGAACAAAAGCATTTGAAACTTTGATAGCAATGGGAATGTTCAAACCTTTAGAAGGACACAAGTTGAAAAAGGTCCAAACAAATCACGCGTCTAATGAATGGTGCAACTACCACAAGCATAGCGGACATACTACTAAAAAGTTCTTCAACGTCAAGAACAACATTCAAGATTGGAGAGACAAGTGTGAGTTCACCATTGAAGAGCCATTGGATGAAATCTTTGACTCCCTTATGAAGATGATCAAGATGCCAGCCTTAAAGGACTTCATGCTTAAAGACCCATAAAGGAAGCACATGGACTCCTCCAAATTCTGCAACTACCACCTTGCTGTTGGGCTCAGCACCGGGACTTGCTACGATTTGAAGGCTAAGATTCAAGAACTAGTCAACAAAGGTATTGTGAAGAAAGGAACAACTTGGGCATGAAATGAGCAGCATACGGGAGTCATTCGCCTGGTTACTTTGATGGCTTGCCTGATTTACCTTCAAGGATCTCAGGTAAGGAAGGTAATGTAGCTAGAGCATCTGTGAAGTGGTTCTTATCCCGAGGAAGGTAGTGAAAAGTGACCTCCTTGAATTGTTGCACCAAATCCTAGAGATGGGCATTATATTTTTGTAGTATCGGATCTTGGAACATCCACCCTTTCAAGGTTTTATTAATGAGCAATTTTGAGTCCCCAAACCCTTCTAGTTCAGTCATATTTCATTCTAAGGCTGATTCGAGCCCCGCTATGCAAGCTTCATTTTCTGCAGTGTTATTTGTAGCCCTAAAATTGAGACGAATGGTGTTTTGGACAAATTTCGACAATTAAATTTATCTTATCAAGGATGTTTGGGCACAAATGGAATATATTTCACAAAAGCAAGATGAACGCTTGAGGATGTAACGAGGAAACCTTTTGAACGAATGCTCACAGAGAAAAACCTCAGGAGGCTTTAGGAAAAGCCTACCTTAACAAAAAAATGTTATTCATTTCAGTAACTAGTGGGTACAAAGTGAAGTATGAGAGTAAGTAAGAGTGTGTAACGTGAATACATGTGCATTCTAAGGGTAATATATAGACGTGATTGTAACTGGAAAATAACAACTTGAATGACATGCTGATATTTTGCCTTGAATCTCGCCATTTGTTGATGAGGATCAGCCGTTATCCCATAGGTTCATAAATGGAGTTGTTATGTCGTCGCTTGACCAGGTCCAAACGGTCATATGAGTGAGTTATTTTATTCGTAATTACGTTCTGAAAAATAGGAAAAATACAACAAACGGTTCAAGGCGTTAGTCCAAGATTTAAGTCAAGACGTTACCTCAAGATGGATGTCCAAGATGTAGACATCTTTGAGTGAAAACTTTAGGGTGAAACAATTGCCCCCAAAACATTGAGGCTTTTCCATGCTGACATACGGAAAATCTTAATGTTTTGCCAAATGTCGCCTCGGTCTTGAGAGGGAGTTGATGAGGTGGTTGGTTTGCATAGTTTATGAGGAATTAGGGCTATTATGGGTTTTGTAGGCGCCTGTAGCAGTCTCTTCATATTAATTTGATTTTTGAAAGAAACTACGTTTCTTCTCAAAATAATCTCCACTTCACCGGTGCTAAATCCTTATCCGCTTCCCGGTGAGTTTTCTCTTTCTTGCTTCTTTGTTTCTTTCCATTCGTCATTATGGGTAAAGGTAAAAGGGTTATTGATGTCGAGGCTTCCCCTCCCAAGGAGTTCAAATGCTTAGGGTTTATTAGGAAAAAGGATGATGAACGGTGGAATCTTAGGGCGTCCCATGTTGATGCTCTGAAGAGGAATAACGCGTTTCCCTCCAACGCAGAGTTCCTCGTGCCCGGCAAATCTTGTAGTGCCGACAGCTTTTCTGTCGATTGGGTAGGTTTCTATGAATACCCCTTTTCCATAGGCTTGAAATTTCCCTTTTCTCCCCTAATTACCCGCTTTTTCGAGGTCACAAAACTGTCGTACTGTCAATTGATGCCCATCGACTGGCGTACATTGCACACCCTAGACAGAATTTCGGTTGAATAGGGGCTTTTTGCTGGGTTGGAAGAGCAAGCCTTTGTTTACGACATTAGGGCATTCGGGAATGGCAGATGCAATTTTAGGATCAAACCAGGTAGAGATCCTTTAGTTTTGGGTCTAGATGCAGCAGATAGAGGGTGGAAACACAAGTACTTTTATGTGAAGAAAGCGAGTCTGGAGGTAGGAAAAGAGATGGTGTCCGCTTGGAACCGTCAAGGTAGAGGTTGATTAGCGTTTTGCTTACATCTTTCCATTTTACTTTATCATTATTTTGACAAGTTGTTTTCTCCCTTTCTGTGTAGTTACATCGTTGGAAGAGTTATTTCCACCGTCAGAAGAGACTGCTACTAATGTGGACCTGATTTTGAACTTGTTTCCTGAGTCTTTGCGCAAATACAAGCGTTCTCCTGTAGAATTTGTTGGGGAAGATTCTAGAGAGGATGAGAGAGTTTCTGCAAGTGTCAGCCCAGTCAAGATGTCATCTGGTAAAGTCTCCTTCATAGTAAATAAGATTCTTGATTTTGGTACTTATCCATGTGACCTTTCTCATTTCCATGATGCAGTGACCCGTTCGAAAGTAAGTTTTGATGTGAATGATATTATGTCAAGTTTGAGGGCTAAGGTTGGTGTGAAGTTGGAAGGAGGTAAACCCCCTCTCCTGAAAGGAGACAGCTCAGTTAAGGCAGGGAGGAAAAGAAAGCTGAAGGACACGGTGATTGTGGTGGAGGATGATTCGAAGGTGGAGAATATGATGACCACCATGGAAAGCTCTTGTGAGAAGGTAAAAATCATTTTTGATTTGCATAAAATTCTCTAGGTGTTAACTTTTTAACATGAGAACATGTTTTTTCTATAGGTGATGAAGTTTACGGATTTTGCGTTAAAAGAAATAGAAGTGAAAGAGGATCAAGATCTGGGCCCAAAAGGCAAGGGCGAAAGGTGGAAGATCTGATCAAGCAGGTGCGAGAGCTGATCAAGCAAATGCAAGAGCTGAGCAGGCGGAGAAAGAGTTAGTAAGTTTTACCACAAGGATGCTGAAGGTAGAGGAAGAGCACATTAAGGAGCTGCAAGAAGTAAAGGAGAAATTCATGGCTGACGCAACTAAGGCGGCAATAAAGAGTAGGATCAATATGATTAAAGAATTTGAGGCTGGAAAGCACAGTGCATGGAGGATCGAAGATGAAGTAGCTATGTTGAACACATTCTTGTGTGAAGATGTAGATGTTGGTGAAGTGAATTCTCGTGATGTAAAGGATATGGAACAGGCAGGAGCAACAGGGGAGAAGAATAAAGAAGAAGTTGGGACGTCCGTCAAGGAGGACGAAGGTAAGGAACTTGGTGATGTACCTGCAATATAAAAAACAATTTACTTTTTATGTCTTTTAAACAATGGTTATGTCGTATTTGGCCCTGCCTTGGTTTGGCATGTGAATTTGGGTTTTGGAATAGGGGGTTGTCCCTAAAACATCTTTATATTTGTGTTTTTGTAAGTGGCTCATAAGATTCCAGACATTTGGCTTTTGATGGTGTTGGGTTGGTCCAACATCTTAGTTTTTTGGTTAACTTTGGTCACAAGGATATCTTGGATGTTTTTATACATTTGAGTATTTTTCTGCTAGGTACGAAAGAAATCACGTACAAGTGTTGTAACCAATAAGTATAGATAACATGCAACGATGTTATAACCAAGTTGTAAATATAACATGCAACGATGTTATAACCAAGTTGTAAATATAACATGCAACGATGTTATAACCAAGTTGTAGGTGACATGTAGAAATGTCACTTTTCGGAGTTCTTAGGTAACATGTTAATGTTACAATCCTTAGTTCACATCTTGAATTTTAAAATAGCAGACGCAATTCCCCTGACAAGGTGAATTGAGTTTGCTTCTTTAAATCAAGTGTGAAAAACGTGCGCCCAGGCGATTACAATCATGGTCCCGCAAGTACATTGTAAAATGCTTTTAGGTATGAAGGGATCATGTACCTTATATTATCAAGAGACGTTTGTCCCTTCAAGGTGTTGTTCAAGTGACTTTATAATGTCATCCATCCAATGCTCAGGGGCGTCCATCATGCAACACAAGAACATGTTAGGATTGGGTGTTAGCTTAGCTAAAACCCCTTCGATGCTTAAGTTAGTAGGGATTTTGAGTAATTAAAATAAATAATAAATTCAAAGGAAATAGGAATTAGTTTTAAGAAGAGGTTCGTACCTTGGCGTTGAAATTGCAATAAATCTTGACATACGTGGAGTAATATTTAAGCGTATCCCATAGTACCCTATAGGACGGAAAATGATGTTGCCTTGATGGCCCTGGAAGGATGATAACTTGCCCTAGTTCCAACCAGTTGATTAGAAGACAGAGGAGAGAGGAGAGAAGAGGGAGGTGTGAAAATTATGAGGGGGGACCCCTCTATTTATAGGGTCCGTTACGGCTAGTTGTGTCGCACGACACGATCGATCATTACCAATTTTTTGGTTTTCTGGATTTAAGGGAATATTTTGGACTTTAAGGAGATTTTGTAATAATTATGTCTAGGAGTAAAATGGTCCGCATGGACCAAGGTTGCTTTTCCAAAATTTCCGAAATTCCCAAAAAGTGATTTTGAGTTTTTTTATCCAAGAAAGGCCCCCCTTTGTTTGGTTGGTGGTTTTGGGGGGTTTTGAGGACTACGGATGTTCGAGGCTGCGTTTGTGTTAGTCTGCGGTGCTTCTCGTGCGCTCGGAAGAGAGTGATCCAAATTGGGGTACTTACACAATCCAATGTAAATTGAATTTTGCCCCTTTTTCAATTTTAGGGTTTATACAATGCATGCTAGATTTTTTTATTATTCAAGTATTTGATGATGCTCTTCTTTTGCAGAACTCTGTTCTAATGCTTTTCTTGTTCAATCTGATAGGTATCAGTAGAGACCTTTACTCATTGTATCGTTTATGTGTCATCCTCGCGGGCATTTGCGCGCAACTTGCTAGTTCTGTGTTTTCTTGGAATCAGGGGTTGATGAAGAATGCGGCAGTGGCAACCCCTTGGATGCTAGCGCTTGGGAATCCTCATTCTCTTTCTTTCAGAGGATTTAGTATATGGCGGCATTGATTAGACCCAAACATCTTTCTTTATTTTGGTACATATTAGCACATAATGACTCCAAGTAGATTTTTTTGTTTTGATTTTAATCTTTTAATTTCCACTCGTGTGGCGATGCTCACGTCAATCTATTTAATGACTGGTTTGGTCGATTTTGGTGATGTTTTGTGTATTGATATGTGTATGGAATGTATAGTGGTGATATATGAACTTTATGGGGCAAATTGCAATTTGTAACCCGAGTTTTACACCTAGTTGCAATACGCTACCTGAGAGTTAAATTGTGCTAATTTGATTCCTAAGTTTGTAATTTTTTGCAATTTGTATAAAAACTAACAAATTCTTAATTTTTTGACAGAATGAAAGTCATGTGCACGGCACGTGACTTTTAAACGGCATTTTGGTCATTTCACAAGGAATAAAAACAAAAAATTCTCCATTATTAATCTTTAAAGTATTTAACATAATATAAAAGGTGAAATGAAAAAAATAATTTACATAATCCCCTCCCCTTCCCGTTAAATTTCAGATCCCTTAGACACCTTGCCTTGTACCGTTCACACCCGATTGCATACATATTCTTGTTTTCTATTCTTATTTATTGCTTTTCGTTAACTTCCATCTAATTTTGTTAACCCTAACCGATTCTGTTGGTTTTGGACTAAAGCTGGATAACGGATTTTACCCTTTGGCCATTTACGTCCTTTCTCTTCTTACCTAACTTGGGTGAATCACGACATGCCTGTGAGATTCGTGCGAGTTTGATCCCCATACGGTACTCGAGCGAGTTTCACCTTGACTGTCTGATTTCCCTCTAAATATCTCTCTCTTTTAAGATTTGTAACTCCTCCTCATTAACTCTTAGCTTGATTTCTCACATGACTGGCAATTTCAACAGGTTTTCCCGCCCCTTTTTTATCCCCGAAACTTATAAAAAGAGGCCTCCTCCTCCTTGAAATGGGTGAAAACTTCACACCTAAAGAATTGGACTAAAACTCTCAATGTTCAAGGCTTTATTTCTCTCTCAAAAACACACACACTCACTCACACACATACACCCTTATTCTCTTGCGATCAAGCTTTCAAAGGAAGACCAATCCTTGAATACAAGGCATTCCCGGAAAGCTATTTTCATTTAGGTATTTTTTTCTAAACTATTTTATCTTCTTTATTTGTTTTAGTTACTTTCTTTCCCATGTATGCAATCCCCATTAAAAGGGAGATTCTCAACGATTACTTTATTTATTGACGATAGTCAAGACTTTCTCCCTAACATTCCAACAATCTCTTATACCCACTTTTATTTGATAATTAATTGAACAAGCTTAATTTAGAGAACTTTAGACATAGAACATTTAAGCAGCAAGACCAGTCTTAAGGTCGAGTGGAGAGGGTGCTTGACACCTTCGCGTTTCATAACCTAACCCCCGAAACCCTCTTTAAATATAGGGTTTCATTCTTTTAAAATCAAGTAGACATTAGATTTTTCTTAAATTCCTTAAAAACATAGGTGGCTACTCCAAATAACTAAAATGGATTAGACATCCTAGGGAATTCCACTTCTCATTTTTTAGGGGTATCTACAAATGACGACTGCTGGGAGGACTGCTTTAAGAGGGTTAAACTTGCGTTGTATTTTGGTGTTCTTTTTTACGCATATTATGTTCTCGGAGAGGTCAAAAATGTGCAAGTAACATTTATTCGGCCTAACTCGTGCAAGTTTGATTTCTTTGGCCAAATTCATGCGAGTTGGTGTTACGTTCTCTGGAATGCTTGTCTGCTAACAACTTCTGCAGGGGTAGTAATTAAAATATGAGGATATAGATATTTCCACGAGCCCAAATGTTTTTGCAAAATTTCCCAATTCGGGTTAATCTAGGCATTGAGGCCCAACTCAGGCGAGTTCAATGCCACGGTGTAATTCGGGCGAGTTTGGCCCTTCGAGAACCAATCGAAATTTGAAACAAAACGAGAGGAATAGACAGGGTGTGATCATAGGCCTAAAAGTCTATTTTTATTCACATTTCGGGCCTATTTAGGCAAATCCGGCCATTGAGGCCCAACTCGAGCGAGTTTCAGTGCCCTGGCATAATTCGGGCGAGTTTGGCCATTCTGTGAACCAATCTGGGCTGAATCAAAACATGGACGGATAGGGTGTAATCATAGGCCTAAAAGGCCTGTTTTTATTTACCGTTTCTATTTAGTTTTATCGGTCACATGGGTGACTCGAAACTTGTAATTTTCCCTTTATTATGTACTTAATTTTTCTCTCTCCCCTTTTATTTCATGTACAAAATATTTTGCCATATAGTTTTACCTCTCACCACGTGCACAATTTCTATATGAACTGCTACCGAGTTGCACAAGTATAACCCAAACCCGTCTGGCCCACCTTGGAGGATTCCAAGATCCAACGACCTTGGTCTCTCGTGAAGTGGTGACCATCAGCTCGCTATATGCTCAAAATACCACACCAGCGGGTAGCCTATTAGCCTCTTCAGCCATTGCAAAGCCACACACTCTTAGACTAGGTTATAAACTCCGTGACTCCGTCAGTTTAGTATGTCGGAATTTCCTTGAGCCAACATCACCAAACATGCACGATGTTTCACTTAAACAAAACTCGTGGTTATTATGGAAAATTTTCCTTTTATAAGTGCGTGCTTCGTGACATTGATTCAATCAAATCCCTACATGCTTAGGTTCGAAAACAAAATGGTAGAATATAAAGAGTATATGGGATCGCGATATGATCTATTTACTAGTGTGATGATTCCACTATTCTAGAGCTCAAGGTAGAAACTCAAAAAGGACTTTGTCCTTCCGACGTTGTATAGGAAATAATGTAAAAGAGTATTTTTCTTATGTGGTGAGTTGTATCCCCAATGTATGTTTGTCAAGCTCCTCCTCAACCAACATGTTGCTTAAAACTAATAGGGGCCCGTTCTACTCTAGGTCCAATCCGCAAAGAAAATCACATCCACTCCATTGGCCTCTGGAGATAGAATTAACAAGGGTAACCCGGCCTTGTTCAACGAAGATATGTTCTACATGCCAAGGGTGATCAAGGAGAAAGTTGACACTCTCACCAAAGAAGCCCAACTCAAGGATGATGAGTGGCAAGCCTGATGTGATCACAAGAGCAAGGCCCACGAAGAAGAGGTTTCCAAACTCAAAGCCCAATTGAAGGAGTCCATCAAGGGCAAAGAAAGGGTTGATAATGGCAAGTACTCAAGTGCTCTGCCTCCTAGAACCAACAAAAAGCCCACCGATTATCGAGTCTTTAATCCTCTCTTAGGAATGACTTGAACAAAAGCATTTGAAACTTTGATAGCAATGGGAATGTTCAAACCTTTAGAAGGACACAAGTTGAAAAAGGTCCAAACAAATCACGCGTCTAATGAATGGTGCAACTACCACAAGCATAGCGGACATACTACTAAAAAGTTCTTCAACGTCAAGAACAACATTCAAGATTGGAGAGACAAGTGTGAGTTCACCATTGAAGAGCCATTGGATGAAATCTTTGACTCCCTTATGAAGATGATCAAGATGCCAGCCTTAAAGGACTTCATGCTTAAAGACCCATAAAGGAAGCACATGGACTCCTCCAAATTCTGCAACTACCACCTTGCTGTTGGGCTCAGCACCGGGACTTGCTACGATTTGAAGGCTAAGATTCAAGAACTAGTCAACAAAGGTATTGTGAAGAAAGGAACAACTTGGGCATGAAATGAGCAGTATGCGGGAGTCATTCGCCTGGTTACTTTAATGGCTTGCCTGATTTACCTTCAAGGATCTCAGGTAAGGAAGGTAATGTAGCTAGAGCGTCTGTGAAGTGGTTCTTATCCCGAGGAAGGTAGTGAAAAGTGACCTCCTTGAATTGTTGCACCAAATCCTAGAGATGGGCATTATATTTTTGTAGTATCAGATCTTGGAACATCCACCCTTTCAAGGTTTTATTAATGATCAATTTTGAGTCCCCAAACACTTCTAGTTCAGTCATATTTCATTCTAAGGCTGATTCGAGCCCCGCTATGCAAGCTTCATTTTCTGCAGTGTTATTTGTAGCCCTAAAATTGAGACGAATGGTGTTTTGGACAAATTTCGACAATTAAATTTATCTTATCAAGGATGTTTGGGCACAAATGGAATATATTTCACAAAGCAAGATTAACGCAAGGATGTAACGAGGAAACCTTTTGAACGAATGCTCGCAGAGAAAAACCTCAGGAGGCTTTAGGAAAAGCCTACCTTAACAAAAAAATGTTATTGATTTCAGTAACTAGTGGGTACAAAGTGAAGTATCAGAGTAAGTAAGAGTGTGTAACGTGAATACATGTGCATTCTAAGGGTAATATATAGACGTGATTGTAACTGAAAAATAACAACTTGAATGACATGTTGATATTTCGCCTTGAATCTCACCATTTGTTGATGAGGATCAGCCGTTATCCCATAGGTTCATAAATGGAGTTGTTATGTTGTCGCTTGACCAGGTCCAAACGGTCATATGAGTGAGTTATTTTATTCGTAATTACGTTCCTGAAAAATAGGAAAAATACAACAAACAGTTTCAAGGCGTTAGTCCAAGATTTAAGTCAAGACGTTACCTCAAGATGGATGTCCAAGATGTAGACATGATGAGTGAAAACTTTAGGGTGAAACAATTGCCCCCAAAACATTGAGGCTTTTCCATGCTGACATACGGAAAATCTTAATGTTTTGCCAAATGTCGCCTCGGTCTTGAGAGGGAGTTGATGAGGTGGTTGGTTTGCATAGTTTATGAGGAATTAGGGCTATTATTGGTTTTGTAGGCGCCTGTAGCAGTCTCTTCATATTAATTTGATTTTTGAAAGAAACTACGTTTCTTCTCAAAATAATCTCCACTTCATCGGTGCTAAATCATTATCCGCTTCCCGGTGAGTTTTCTCTTTCTTGCTTCTTTGTTTCTTTCCATTCGTCATTATGGGTAAAGGTAAAAGGGTTATTGATGTCGAGGCTTCCCCTCCCAAGGAGTTCAAATGCTTAGGGTTTATTAGGTAAAAGGATGATGAATGGTGGAATCTTAGGGCGTCCCATGTTGATGCTCTGAAGAGGAATAACGCGTTTCCCTCCAACGCAGAGTTCCTCGTGCCTGGAAAATCTTGTTGTGCCGACTGCTTTTCTGTCGATTGGGTAGGTTTCTATGAATACCCCTTTTCCATAGGCTTGAAATTTCCCTTTTCTCCCCTAATTACCCGCTTTTTCGAGGTCACAAAACGTCGTACTGTCAATTGATGCCCATCGGCTGGCGTACATTGCACACCCTAGACAGAATTTCGGTTGAATAGGGGATTTTTGCTGGGTTGGAAGAGCTAGCCTTTGTTTACAACATTAGGGCATTCAGGAATGGCAGATGCAATTTTAGGATCAAACCAGGTAGAGATCCTTTAGTTTTGGGTCTAGATGCAGCAGATAGAGGGTGGAAACACAAGTACTTTTATGTGAAGAAAGCGAGTCTGGAGGTAGGAAAAGAGATGGTGTCCGCTTGGAACCGTCAAGGTAGAGGTTGATTAGCATTTTGCTTACATCTTTCCATTTTACTTTATCGTTATTTTGACAAGTTGTTTGCTCCCTTTCTGTGTAGTTACATCGTTGGAAGAGTTATTTCCACCGTCAGAAGAGACTGCTACTAATGTGGACCTGATTTTGAACTTGTTTCCTGAGTCTTTGCGCAAATACAAGCGTTCTCCTGTAGAATTTGTTGGGGAAGATTCTAGAGAGGAGGAGAGAGTTTCTGCAAGTGTCAGCCCAGTCAAGATGTCATCTGGTAAAGTCTCCTTCATAGTAAATAAGATTCTTGATTTTGGTACTTATCCATGTGACCTTTCTCATTTCCATGATGCAGTGACCCGTTCGAAAGTAAGTTTTGATGTGAATGATATTATGTCATGTTTGAGGGCTAAGGTTGGTGTGAAGATGGAAGGAGGTAAACCCCCTCTCCTGAAAGGAGACAGCTCAGTTAAGGCAGGGAGGAAAAGAAAGCTGAAGGACACGGTGATTGTGGTGGAGGATGATTCGAAGGTGGAGAATATGATGACCACCATGGAAAGCTCTTGTGAGAAGGTAAAAATCATTTTTGATTTGCATAAAATTCTCTAGGTGTTAACTTTTTAACATGAGAACATGTTTTTTCTATAGGTGATGAAGTTTACGGATTTTGCGTTAAAAGAAATAGAAGTGAAAGAGGATCAAGATCTGGGCCCAAAAGGCAAGGGCGAAAGGTGGAAGATCTGATCAAGCAGGTGCGAGAGTTGATCAAGCAAATGCAAGAGCTGAGCAGGCGGAGAAAGAGTTAGTAAGTTTTACCACTAGGATGCTGAAGGTAGAGGAAGAGCACATCAAAGAGCTGCACGAAGTAAAGGAGAAATTCATGGCTGACGCCACTAAGGCGGTAATAAAGAGTAGGATCAATACGATCAATGAATTTGAGGCTGGAAAGCACAGTGCATGGAGGATTGAAGATGAAGTGGATATGTTGAATGCGTTCTTGTGTGAAGCTGTAGATGTTGGTGAAGTGAATTCTCATGATGTAAAGGAGATGGAACAGGCAGGAGCAGCAGGAGAGATGAATAAAGAAGAAGTTGGGACATCCGTCAAGGAGGACGAAGGTAAGGAACTTGGTGATGTACCTACAGTATGAAAAACAATTTACTTTTTATGTCTTTTAAACAATGGTTATGTCGTATTTGGCCATGCCTTGGTTTGGCATGTGAATTTGGATTTTCGAATAGGGGGTTGTCCCTAAAACATCTTTATATTTGTGTTTCTGTAAGTGGCTCATAAGAGTCCAAACATTTGGCTTTTAACGGTGTTGGGTTGGTCCAACATCTTAGTTATTTGGTTAACTTTGGTCACAATGATATCTTGGATGTTTTTATACCTTTGAGTATTTTTCTGCTAGGTACGAAAGATAACACGTACAAGTGTTGTAACCAATAAGTACAGATAACATGCAACGATGTTATAACCAAGTAGTAAAGATAACATGCAACGATGTTATAACCAAGTAGTAAAGATAACATGCAACGATGTTATAATCAAGTTGTAGGTGACATGTAGAAATGTCACTTTTCGGAGTTCTTAGGTAACATGTTAATGTTACAATTCTTAGTTCACATCTTGAATTTTAAAATAGCAGACGCAATTCCCCTGACAAGGTGAATTGAGTTTGCTTCTTTAAATCAAGAGTGAAAAACGTGCGCCCAGGCGATTACAATCATGGTCCCGCAAGTACATTGTAAAATGCTTTTAGGTATGAAGGGATCATGTACCTTATATTATCAAGAGACGTTTGTCCCTTCAAGGTGTTGTTCAAGTGACTTTCTAATGTCATCCATCCAATGCTCAGGGGCGTCCATCATGCAACACAAGAACATGTTAGGATTGGGTGTTAGCTTAGCTAAAACCCCTCTGATGCTTAAGTTAGTAGGGATTTTGAATAATTAAAATAAATAATAAATTTAAAGGAAATAGGAATTAGTTTTAAGAAGAGGTTCGTACCTTGGCGTTGAAATTTCAATAAATCTTGACTTACGTGGAGTAATATTTAAGCGTATCCCATGGTACCCTATAGGATGGAAAATGATGTTGCCTTGATGGCCCTGGAAGGATGATAACTTGCCCTAGTTCCAACCAGTTGATTAGAAGACAGATTTTGACATCTTCACCCTTATAGTTCTAGGACGTCCTGAACCTCTTCTGTCTAGGTCACGCTTAATGAGTAGAACACGCTTTTATATCTGTTTTGTAACATTCCTTGGAAGCTTGCTGGTCTCCCTTCACCTTTATTACTCCCCAAGGTGTTGGCATCTTGACACATTGATGATACGTAGATGGAACGGCTTTCATGTTATGGATCCAAGGCCTGCCCAAGATTACGTTATAAGAAGATGGGCAGTCGATCACACAAACCCTTTCCATAGAATTCATTCCTTCCACGTAGATGGGCAGCTTAATTTCTCTAATTGTCTTCTTGGTTTCCTCACTGAAACCTACTAAAACGGAGGAGTTCCTCACGACCTCTGATAGGGGGATCATCATTTCTTCTAAGGTGCTCTTCTTGATGAGATTGACTAAACTGCCATTGTCGATTAAGATGCGCTTCACCTTAATATGTAGGGTGACGACTAGGACATCATGATGTGGATCTAGGACGTCTTCTTTATCATCATCATCGAAAATAATTTGTTCTCCTGGCAAGTGATCTGGATGCCTAGTTGGCAGTTCTACTTCATCCTCCTTAGAATCCTTAGCATGTTGCTTTGCCGCAGAATACGTGGTGCCACAAATGTCTGAACCACCTGTTATAAAATTGATCACCTTAGTTGCAGGAGGAGGTGAAAATGGAGCGTCAGCTACAGCTTCCTTTGTCTCAGTTCATCCTTTTCTTTTCCCAAGCAAATCTTTGAGGAGGCCTTTTGAAAGTAAGTAATTGATTTCCTTCCTCAAGGCGATGCAATTGTCAGTGGTGTGGCCAAAATCTTTATGGTAAGCGCACCATTTCGATTTGTCCTTCCAAGATGATGATCTATCAGATTCTTTTGGCCATCTAGCCTTGCCACCTAAATTGTCCATTGCATTTAGGAGTCCTGAAATGTCAACAGAAAAACAATAGTCACTAATCTTAGGATGCATCATCTTCCTCATCATCTTCTTCCACAACATTAATCTTAGAAGGGTCGATTTTAGAATAGGGTTTTCCCCTATTAGATCGATGATGGGACGAGTCTGTCTTCCTGTCAAGATTTTCATATGTAGGCGGCTTCTTTGACGCCTTGTCATGAATCATCTCGTCTTCTTCCAGCCTGATGAAAGGAATGGACCTCGTCCTGACTTCTTCTAAGCTTCTAGACGGTAACATGACAAGATCTTGGTAGAATAGTGATTCTCTCTTCAGGTCCATCCTGAAAGCTTCTGTTGCATTCGACACATCAATGTGAGGAATGCTCACAGCCTCCTTATTGAACCTGAACACGTAGTCTTTTAAGGTTTCGTCAGGTTGTTGCACAATCCTATAAAGGTCACTTGTTAATTTTTCAAACACATGATTGCAAGAAAATTGGTTAAGAAACATGTTAATTAATTGAGAATAAGATGAGATGGAATTCATAGGCTGATTAGTCAGCCACATCAAGGTGGGACCATATAAGGTGGACCCAAAACCCCTGCACAAGCAAACTTCTTTAAGATGCGTGGGAATGCTGATGATGTCCATCTTCTCTTGATACAGGGCTATATGCTCTACAGGATCTGTTATGCCATCATATTGCTTTATGGGGGGTACTTGGAATCTCTTAGGGATCTCCACTCGAGCTATAGTAGGAACAAAACGTGAATCATGATGGTGAATGTGCGCTCGCCAACGAATTTTTTGTTTAATTTCGAATGATGAAAAAAGAAAAGGAATCGCCATGCCATGTTTTAGAGGTACACTTTGATAAACCTTTGAGAGAAAATGGGTCCGGGGGTCAGGTTACGTGTTGGGAAGAACCGAGAGTTCACCCAACACGCCTCATCCGTGGACGAGTCTTTCTAACTAAACATCCAATTAATCCATAAACGTATGCAAACATTGATAATGAACAAATGTAGTAAACATGAATTTTATTGATATGAACTTGGAAACTTACAACTTGTGAACCATTTATTCAGGGAGGCCACATCCCAGATACAACATATCAGAACAGATTACAAAGGAAAAGGATCTCTGCAAATGGACATAGAGTGACGCGTGACACAGGATATGCCTGGCTAGATGTGTCGCATGACATATAGTGTCCATCTGCAGAGACCTACAGATTCGAACACCGCAACACCAATAATCAAAACAGATCTAATTAACCAAACAGTTAAGCTTCGAAATATGTAATTAACAACAAATCAACTAAGGGGTGTGGATATGGAGAGATCCACACTCCCTTGGGATCTAAACTCCAATTTCAACAATGATCAAGCAATGAACAAACAATTATCCAAAACAACTATGTTAAACAGAGAGATTGCGGTTGGGATTTAGTAATCAAGACGGATAGAGTCTGATTACTGAATCCAAGGAAGGTAAAACAATGGAATTATCAAAGTAACAAGGTAGAAGAGAGAGGGAGAAGGGAATTGAGGGTGTTACCCTTATTGATTCCACGAATTTTGTACCAAGTTAGGTACAGAACCCTTCTACAACAGCTTCTGGTCCTGGTGAACTTGAGAGGATTGGTTGATGGTGGATCTAAGAGGTGATGGAGGAAGTGGATTGAATTAGGGGGAATTGGAGGAGAATTGGGATGAGAGAGAGAAGTGTGTGTTTGGTGTGTATGTTACATTGCAATTTTGGCAGAGTAACAGTGTGTGAAGTTGGGATCCATTTCTAAGAGGGGTAGGGTTTTATTTATAGGCTGCAGTTGATGGTCACAGTGTGTCGCACGACCTTCTGTATCCAATTTCTAAGCCTCGACTTGTCGCATGACACAAGGTGTCACCAACTGCTTTTGGCGCCAAAACTAGTTTCTGGAATATTCAGGGATAAATACCCAAAAGGTCCAAAAAAGGTTTATTCCCCGGAGGTCATTTAGCACGAGCAAAGTACCAAAAGGTACTTCCTTCGAAAGAAACTTATGGAATGTTTCTGAAAGTCTCGGAATAGACTGGGAATTTACCAAAATGCTCCTTAATGAAATTTTATCGCATTAAAATGCATTGAAAAGGGGAGCGAATTGGATTGGCATACTTACAGAGCCCCTCGGCAACGTCACTTTTGGAAGAAGTGAGGTTGTCGATAAAATAAGACCCAATCCCAATGAGCGGCAAGGGATAAGGCGGAGGGCTGGACAATGATCTGGGGAGATCGGATGGCTGGACCTTTGGAGAAAGGATTCCTACGTATTCCTAGGAGGGAATCAAGCCAAATCGTAGTTCAGAAGAGAAACTGACAAGAAGCAAGAAAGGGTAGAGATGTGCTTTCATACCTTTGTTGTGCTCACCTGTAGCTGCTGGAGGGACTGATGTTGATGCGAATGGCGAAAGGTTATAGCTGCCGGAGGGACTCATGCTGCAACTGGTGGTGGCGAGTAGCTTCTGGAGGGTCTCATGCTACCGCTGTCGATGAAAGGTTGTAGCTGCTGGAGGGACTCATGCTACTGCTGAGGGTCGTGGATGCCGGAGGGACTCATACCACTAGGTGTTGGTGAAGGGTAGCTGCCAGGGGACTCACGCTACTGTTGATGGCAATCGTGGATGTCGGAGGGACTCATACCAATGGGTGTTGGTGAAGGGTATCTGCCAGGGGACTCACGCTACTGTTGATTCTGCTGGGAGTAGGTGTAGCTGACGAATGGTCTCGTGCTACTGCTGTTGGTGGTGTTGGCTGTCGGAGGGGCTTAGACCACTGTTGTTGGTAGCTTGCTGGTTTTGCCGAGCGAGGGACGGCTTTTGTTGATGGTTGGTTGACTTTGGGGCAGGAACTTCGCTTGGTAGGAAGGGAACTTTGCTTGCTAGGGAGCGGTTTTTTGCTGATAGTTAGGCGGCGGGGTCGATGGTACTGATGAGCATTGCTTGGGGAGACTGACAGATCTGGAATCTTTGTCTCAGTTTCTGCTTCGAAGGGCAGTCCTTGAAATTTGATGGTGCTCAGTTGATTATTGTACCTGTGGGGGAATCTGCAAAGTATACCTCAGGGGTTAAAGTGTCAATCATTAAACCACAGGGAGGGTTTTGGAAAATCTGGCTTAGGGACACGTTGTGTCGCACGACGTATTAAAGCCAATGGACAGACCCTTATAACACTGAATAGTCTTCATTTGACTGTTACCACCTAGAGGGAGACGAACGGCTTTGGGGAGAAAGCACCAGGGTTACGCACGGATAGATTGGAAAATCAAAGGGATCTAGGGCTTGATTCGATTTTGTTTGTCACAATGCCTCCCCGATCGCGTCCTACAAAGAAGGGACCTCAACAAGCTATGTTGGCCGCTCGTAGGAAGAATGCTCAGCGGAATCAGAGGCCATTCGTCCCTTTAGCTTGAGGGGAGAATTCTATCTGCAACTCAAGGAACATATGTCTGCGCCGGGAAGAGAAATACGGTATTTCTATAACCCTTGCCCTTCATTGCATTGAAAATTGGGTTTTATGTCAAAAGGTTCGAACTTTACCTGCGAAATCATGAATTTGCTGCATGGTCCTGAGCTATGAGAAATCATGGATGCATGTTAAATGTTTCAACCCTAATTTTACTTAGGAAAAGGGGAAGTACAAAAATTGCAATTAGGAACAATTGATTGACATGCTTCTTTTGGAAAAACTTGAGACATTCATACCTGTGCTGTGTTTACCTGCAGGGATTGATAACTCGAGGCTCACTGGAGGTCATCGATAGGCTGTGGGACAGCTTGCCTGGTAGCCAGGAGGTGGCTCTGTCGCCGAAGGGCATGGTTTATGCTACTGGGCTTGGACAGTTTTTCGAGATGGCGAGATCTATCGGGGATACTCAGCGGAGTATTGAGTTGATGAAGGCCTTCAGGGAGTTCTGGTGGGAGACTACCCATACCTTTCACTTTTCCTGGAGAGAGGCGACGGTTACGCCGTATGACTTTGTTGTTATCACTGGTCTTCCTTTTACTGCTGAGCCTTTATACCTGGAGGAGCCTGCACCTGCGGATGACCCTCAGCCTCCCACTGAGGCATACTTCATGGAGCTGATCGGTTTTGTTCCCAAGGATAAGAAGGGGAACGAATACGAGCTGGGGGAGCTTCATAGCCATGTCGCTGTTCAGAGCAGAAACTATCCAGTTGTTTTGGCTGATACTGAGGAGGGCATCTGAGGGCTGAGAGGTTGGCTAGAGAGTTTGTGTGGGTTGGTTTCTCTGATATGCTTTTCATCAACGGCACATCTTCTGCTTTGGTCTCTTTGTTGGAGCTACTAAGGGTTTGGGATGTCATTGGGACTTTATCCTGGGGAGAGGCAGGACTCGCTGAGCTGTACCTGGCCTTGGATGACATCTGCAGGCGGAGGTGAAGACCTTCAACTACTTTCATTTAGCTTTTGAGGTATTTCTCTTCTCGACTATCTCTTTGATTTGCCAATTTCTGTTATTCGTTACTGTCATCTGACTTGCTTTGACTTTTCTCTTTCAGGCTTGGGCCTACGAGGTCTTCGGCTGTTATGCTTGGCGGGTACAGGATGAGTATCCAGCTACTTTGTTCCCTGCCCTGAGACGTTGGGTGAAGGATGCGCGGAAGAAGGTTCGGACAGCTGATACCAGAGGACGGGTGACAGCTTCTTTCCCGGATGTTATGATCTGCTTGCGAGGGACTCCCGGGAGCCTGAATTTGTTCCCTTGGGCCGACCGGTATGCTGAGCTTGATCTAGGACATGCTGTGAATTTTACCGAGTGTCGCAAGCTTCTGGTAGGCCTGTATGGTGATGCTTTGTACTTGGGAGAGCAGGTTTGTAGACAGCACGGTCCCGGTAGTATTGCTAGGGTCCCAGTCGATCCTCCGGAGGATATGTGGTTTCCTCAGAAACTAGATGATGTGGTTGCTTTGATCTAGGGGGAGGTTGCGTTCAACCATACTGCTGAGGGGGATTATGGAGCTTATATGGCGACGAGATTGAGGTCACCGCAGGTAGAGCCGAGACGTGATGCTCAGGGCGCAGGCCCTTCTACTGGATTTGTGGCAGACGCACCCTTGCCTCCTCCCTTTGTTGATTTCCAGGATGGGGATTACCTGAGATGGGCTCCCCTTGATACCAGTCGGATTTATCCTTATTTTCAACTTCCTGAGGGCACCCGATCTGTAAGCACTATCTTTCCTTTCTTTATTGCCTTGAACTGTTTATATCCCTTGTCCTTTTATCATGACTGGTCTCTGATTCTTCCTTTGTTTGATTGTACCAGGTCTCGGTTGACATTTATTGGAGCTTCGCTCGGTATTATACTGGGTCCATGGATATGATCGAGCAGCTGGAGAGGAGTGCTCGTTACTGGAGGGAGCGGTGCTTGGCTCGGAGCTCACTCCCAGTTTGCCCAATAGGAAGAGGACTCGGACTGATATGGCTGCGGATGATCTTCATAAGCCCAAGACCAAGAATGCCTCTCGACGTCCTCCCAGTCCTTCTAGTTATATTTATGAGAGTGATGCTTCTGGCGATCCTCACGAGATTGAGACTATGGCCATCCCTACTGTTCATGAGCTTTTCCATGATGATCCTGTGATTTACCGAGGTCCTACTGTTGATCCAGATCCTGCACAGGCTGAGGATGAGGATGCAGATGGAGAGGAGAGAGAGGATGATGGCGATGATGATTCTGATGATGATGATGGTGATGAAGCTTCAGAGGGTGATGGCTCAGAGTAGCATCTTGGACCAAATCACAACTCATTTTTGATTGTTATACCCCTTTTCGAAGGAAACAGACAAACACTCTTCTTTCTTTTGTAAAAACTTATTTGCTTTGTACTTCTTAGACTTGGTACATTATCATTATCTTATGTTATCTTTTTTGTTTGCACAAGTCCAATTTTGGGAAGATGGGAATGAATGGTTTTTGGATGGTCATTGTTTTGGTAGAAAAAACAATAGTGTTGAATCTTAACTTTGACAAGTGTGTGGATTAAATAACAAGGAGGGGACTGTGGAATTCGACTAAATGGAACAAAGGCATAAAAAGAAATAATGACACCACGATTTGTTAACGAGGAAAACCTTAGAGGTGATAACCTCTTTGGAAAAAACCCCGGGAGTTAGGTCTCCAACCTTAAAAGTTTCACTATAATAATCGAGTTACAACTGTGGAAGATGATGGAGAGAATTACAAGAGAGATGTGCGTAGAGTGTGTGAGTGTACGAGAGTATGTATGTTTTTCCATCTCCATCTCCCCTTAAATATAAGTAAGTTTGAATGGGTAAAAGTTGTTCCTACAATCTCGGGAATAGTCTTATCTTCTTCAACGTCCGTGAGACCAAGTCATCCTTGTCGTTGAAGATGTGTTGAACGTGCTAGAAAAATATCCCGTATTCTTCTCTCTTATTCATTGGAAAATAATAATAATAAAGATATTAGGAAATATCAAATAAGTAAATATTAAAACGATACTTACAGTGGAGTAACATCTTGACATGCAGGAGCAACTGAAAATGTTACCATGCTGAAAAATACCCACAACAATTTGTCCCCAAAAACATTTGGCTATTTCGGCAACTGAAGAGGCAAATGTTTTTCTCCCAATAAATGCTCAACTGCCAGCTTGCATGATGGGACGGTTAAGGATACGTGGCGGCTAGAAAGAAAAAGAGTCTCGATAGAAACTAGCAATCATAATTCTTGATAACCATCGTTATCATCGAATCTTCTTCAAATTCTTATCCAAATCAGACGTCTCTTACTATATTATGGTGAGAGTAGCCTTAAAGGGTGCAGATTTTATCCTTCTTTCTCAAATACATAGTCACGACATTCTCCAAAAAAGTGAGTCAAAATCAACGTGTCATTGCATTGGCGACTCTATTAAATCCGTGCTAACATATGTCCTTATGTGCAGTGACTCGATCCGGCTTTACGACGAATGATATTGTGGCCAAATACAAAGGTAAGATGAAAGCGGAAGAGACCATACCTGATATGGATAATAAGCTTACCTCGAAAAGAAAAAGGGTGGACCAGATCTCCGGCGTGGAGAAGCAAATTTGGAATGAAGAAGTGTTGGAGAATCAGGTAAGAGTTAATTTGGATCTTTGGTAAATTGATTTTTATTTTGGTAAAATGTCTTTTTTGTTCGTTGATGACAGATTGTCTCGATGGCTAAGTTAATGTCCAAAGAGATCAGGATATGGAGGGATAAATGTGATACCTTTGATATGAGTAGGGTCGAATACGAGAAGGATTTGAAAGAAGCTGCAAGGATAATAAGGGAAAAGGGATTGGAAATCAGGGACAAAAATGAAGAGATTTTAAAATGGCGGTCCAGGCTTGCAAGTGTTGATATCAGGCATGAAAGGGAGATTGAAGCACTTCGGGATGACTTGGTGCATGAAAGCTACTTGAGCAGATTTTGAAACTAGAATCCAAATGATTGAGGAATATCGGGCGAGGAGAGCATGTGAGCTGGAACCTGGATGATGAAAAGGCAGCTTTACAGCGGATCCATGATGAAAAGATGAATGAGGGCTCCAAGGATCTTGAACAGGTTGATGATGCTCATGACAGCGATATGGAATGACTTTCAGGAGGAAAACACAAAAAGTAGGATGCTTAAGAAGGAAGTGCAGAGGTTGGAGAAGTTATCCCCAAAGCAACACCTGCGGCGGATGTCACCTGAAAAAAGGTAAAATAACTCTGTTCTGGTTTTTTTTTTGATGGTATTACTGGGGTTGAATCCCTAAAAACAATTTTAATTTAGGTTTGGTTATGTAATAGGTCCATAAGGACCAAAGACAATTTCTCTTATGTGTTGGGTTGGTCCAACACTTTTGCATTTTAGTTTTGGATGTTGTTTTTAACTTTTTAAGGATGTTTTTAGGGTAACTTTAGCTTAGTTGCAGTTTAGTAATTTTCAAGCATGTCAAGGCTTGTTTTCTTTTGGATGGTTATTTGTTATGCTCGTAAGGTGACATGTTAGTATGTCAATGCGGTAGACACTTAAGATGACACGTACATGTCATAACCATAAGAATAAAACATGAGATCAATCATTTAACTGAATGGGAATGGGTAAGCTATATGAGTTTACCCATATAGGCCCACCCCACACCTCAATTAAAGAGATAACTTGCGCTCCAGGCGAAGGTGTGGCAACCTAACATCTTAAGAAAGAGGTAATTAACTCTTTAAACCTTAGAAGGGATTATGTACCTTTACTTGAGAAGAGATGGCCAGTCTCTGACGGAGGAGAATTCATTGTTCTTCTGATTTTGCGTACTTTCGATATGTCCCCAATTCTGTATGTCAACACCTCATGAGACAAAGACATGTTAAAAATGGACGTCAACTATGTTGACGCCTCTCCACAAGTTTTGTTAGTGACATCTTGATTTGTAATGAAGTAAGAAAATAGTAAATAGGAAAATGGAAGGTTACAAATAAATAAAGGATTGTCCATACCTGGGATGAGATGAGTTAAAGGGGTGCATTGTTTAAATGTAATACCTTTTAAAGTGAATGGCGTTCCAACTTCGTGGTATCATTTGGCCATCCAAGGTTGACAGACGATATGCTCCTTTCCCGGCCTGTGCATCTATCAGGTAGGGTCCTTCCCATTTTGGGGCGAGCTTGCCTGCATTGAGTTCCTTTGTATTTTGGAATGTCTTTCGTAGGACTAAATCTCCTACTTGGAACCTTCTAACCCTTACGTTTTTATTGTAAGATATGGCTACCCTTTGTTGATATGCTGCCATCCGAATTTTGGCCATGTCCCTTAGTTCGTCTACTGTATCCAAGTCATATGTCAAGATGTCTTTATTATGTTCAGATGTCAACAAACTGTATCTGGCCGTAGGTACAAGTACTTCTGCTGGAATAACTGATTATGTCCCAAATACAAGTGAATAGGGAGTTTAACCAGTAGCGTTCTTAGATGTCGTCCTGTCAGCCCATAGAACCATTGGCAACTCTTCTGCCCATTGTCCTTTCTTTCGGTTCAGTCTCTTTTTTAAGTTTCTTATGATTATTTTGTTGCTAGATTACACTTTGTCCATTGGCTTGAGGGTGAGCAGTGAAGATGTCACCATCTTGACTCCCCAAGATGTCAAGAAATCTTGGGTTTTCTTACTAATGAATTGGGAGCCGTTATCACAAATTATCTCTGAAGGTATCCCAAATCAATTTGAATATATTTCTTTTGATGAAAGAGATTACTTCTCTGTCACGAACTTGTACGTACGCCTCAGCTTCTACCCATTTAGAGAAATAGTCTGTCAACGCTAATATAAATACTCTTCCTCCTGGTGCCCTGGGTAATTTTCCTACGATGTCCATTCCCCAAATCATAAATGGCCATGGCGACAGGATAGGATGAAATAGCTCTGCTGGCTAGTGCAGGATGTCCCCATGTCGTTGACGGGAGTCACATTTCTTTGCATAGTCCGCGGCGTCTCTTCTCATTGTGGGCCAAAAATAGCCCATCCTCGAGCCTTGGTATACGGACTTACGCCCCGGTATGATTTCCACACTCTCCTTCATGCGGTTCCTTGAGAACACGATGGGCTCGGTCTCGCTTCTAGACATCTTAAGTAGTGACTGCGTGATTTTCTAAACAAAAGGTTATCAATAAGTAAATAATTAGATACTCTTACCACTGAAGGCTCTAGCATTTTTCTCCTCATTTGGGATCGTATCATCTAAGAGATACTTGATAATAGGAGTTGTCCAAGAAGTTGTTCTTTGGAGGGGAAGGTACGTCGACATCTAGAACGAGCAGGTTCAAGATGATCAATTCTTTGGGATGTCAACATGCACAATTGGGATGCTTGTACGTGAAATGATTATGAAGAGAATTTGAACCTAAGTTTGCCGAGCATACGCTTGAGAATTTTCCTCTCGTGGAATCTGTTCCAAAGTAAATATTTTGAATTTGGACGCCAGAATTTTTACAATTTCCAAATATGTCGTCATCTTTGCATTTTTTGCTATGTAGGATCCATTGTAATGGTTGACAATTAGCAAAGAGTCTATAAACACCCGGATATGCTTGACATCTAGGTCTGGGCATTGTTAGACCTTCAATTAATGCCTCGTATTACGCTTCATTATTAGTGGCCTTAAAGCTGCGGTGATGGATTGTGGTATTATGTCCCCTTGTGGCGATTTTAGTATAACACCAAGACTGTACCTCTCATGTTAGAAGCACCATCTATGTAGAGAGTCCGGATCTTCGGGATGTCATCATCTTGAAGTTGCTTTGAACCTCCAATTCCACCTCTTGTTGCATGGTTGGACTAAAGTCGGCCACAAAATCGGCTAAAGCTTGAGATTTTATTGCATTGCAGGCTCATATTTAATGTCGTATGTGCTTAATTGTACGAGACCACTTCGCCATTCGACACGACATCTCCGGTTTTCTCATAACATTCTTAATAGGATAGTTAGTGCATACAATTATAGTATGTGTTTCAAAATAATGCCTTAATTTAATAGAAAGCGAGTTATCAAAGCTAAAATTAACTTACGTAAATGAGAATACTGGTCTCTGCATCTAAAAGTGTCTTACTTATATAGTAGATGGGTTGCGACTACCATCTCGTTACGCCGCCAAGGCTGCACTAACGGCGCCTTACGATCTTGCCGAGGTAGATGTAAAGATGTTCCTCCTCACGAGGCTTGGCCAATAATGGAGGTGTCTACGGGTAAGTTTTGAGCTCTGAAAGGCTTCTTCATGTTGGTTCTCCCACTTTGGAACTTCTTGTTCTTCCTTAGGATGTCATAGAAAGGTTTGCATCAATCCGAGGATTTTGAAATGAACTGGTGAGTGCGGCAATCTTTCTGTCAATCTTTGGACGTCCTTGACATATTGAGGTGACGACGGGTTAATAATAGCACGTATACGTTGCAGGGCGGCTTCAATGCCTCTTTTAGTAACCATGTAACCCAAAAACTTCCCTGCCTTCATTCCAAAGTTACATTTATTGGATTAAGTTTCATATTGAAACAATCCAAGATGTCAAAGGCTTGAGATAAGTTTCTTATGTGATCTTCGGCTTTCTTGGATTTTACTACCATGTCGTCAATATATACTTCCATTGTGTCCCCAATCTGATCTTTGAATATTTTGTTGACGAGCCTCTGATATGTTGCACCTGCATTTTTTAATCCAAAAGGCATAGCAATATAACAATAAATACTGTTGGCGTTATGAAGGCGGTGTCTTCTGGTCGAGATGGTTCCATCTGGATTTCTGGAATCCACGAAGATGCATCCATGAAGGTGAGGAGCTCATGTCCGGATGTGGCATCAACTAATGAATCTATGTGAGGCGAGAGGAAAGGGTCTTTTGGACAGAGGCTTTATTTAAGTCGGTGAAGTCAACACAGACTCGCCATTTCCCATTCTTCTTCTCAACTACAACCCCGTTTGCTAACCATCTTGGATAATCTCCCTCTCGGATCATATTGGCCTTGAGTAAGCGCTCTCCCTCTTCCTTGATGATCTGGTTTCTTGTTTACGCAAATTTTCTTCGTTTACGGTGCCTTGGTTTAAAACTAGGATCGATGTTAAGTTTGTGAGTGATGACATCTTTCTTTGATGCCGGTCATGTCATCATGTCTCCAAGCAAAACTCTTTACTCTGCTTTTTAATAAGTCCACAAGCTTCTCTTCTATATCTGATGGGATGTCACTGCCAATAAGTACATTGATGTCCGGGTTGGAAGGGTCTAGCAATACTTCTTTCACATCGTTCTCCCTAGCTTCCAGGACTTCACGTACTTTCCTCTGTAATTGCTATGCTTGTTTTGGAGATGTCGACGCCTTCATTGAAGTCTTATAACATTCCTTGGCCACCTGCTGATCATTATATATTTTGGAGACACCCCAAGGTGTTGGGAACTTCACACACTGATGGTAAGTGGATGGGACAGCCTTCATCCCATAAATCCATGGTCTTCCAAGAATGACATTGTAGGATGTTGCACAATCGATTACACAGAACCGCTCCATGGTGTTGAGGCCCTTTGAGTATATTGGAAGCTTTATTTCCCCCATTGTTTCTTTGACTTCACCACTGAAGCCTACCAATACTGAGGATTTCTTGATGATCTCCGATTCTGGGATGTTCATTTCCTTGAGGGTGCTCAACATAATGAGATTGAAAGAGCTACCCCCATCAACCAGGATACGCCGGATTGTACAATTGGTGATCTGCAAGGAAATAACTAGGCTGTCGTGATGGGGTTCCAGCAAGTTCTCTCGATCACTCTCATCAAAGGTGATTGGATCATGGCAGGGTGTCGACATTCTTGGTTGTCTTTCTGGCCTCTCCTCTTTTGACTCCTTAGCATGTCATTTTGCGGCAAAATAGGAAGTGCCACATATTTCTGAGCCTCCACTAATGAAATTGATCACCTTTGTTCATGCTGGGGGAGAGGCTGGTCTCTCGACTTCATGAGGAGCTTTCGCACTTTCAGCCTTCTTCTTTCTAGATCCTAGCAACTCCTTAAGATGTCCCTTCGAGAGCAAGTAACTGATCTCCTTTCTTAGTGCGATGCAATCTTCAGTAACATGCCCAAAGATATACTTTATCTGGTCCATTTGAGCAATCAATCGAACTGGGAATGCCTCCATGTAGTGTTTGAGGCATTGTTAAACCCAAACTAAGGTTGTTTATGACTTCTCTATAGTAGAGTAATTGAGCTCACTTCCTTGGAACCTTCGACCGACAAAGTATATAGCATTTTCAGTGTGCGGGTCAGGCTGTCTTGGGAAAGCATAGCCCCTAGCGCATTATCATTCACAGTGAGGTGAAGTAGAAAAGTCTTGGCCTTGTGTGATGGAACTAACATGGGTGGGAAAGTCATGTATTGCTTAACCTCTTCAAAGTCTCTCTGGCATTCTCCTGTCCATTCAAGCGAGGCATTCTTCTTAGTTAGTTTCAATATAGGCTCACACATCGTCGTGAGTTGGTTAACACATTGAATGATGTATTATAGTTGTCCCATGAACCCTTTTACATTTTTCTAAGTCCTTGGTGGGGGCACATTGATGATTTCTTTTATCTTAGTTGGACCAGCTTCTATGTCACGCTGAGTGACCATATATCCGAGAACTTTCCCTTTTACCACTCTGAAGGTGAATTTGTTGTGATTTAACCTCATCTTATGTTTCCTCAGCCTTTTAAAGAATTTTCTGAGGTCTATTAAGTGTTGGCCATCTGATCCTTTAGAATGAATAATCATATCGTCCACATATACCTCGACTTTCTTGTGGGTCATATCAAGGAATAGCGCAGTCACTGCTCTTAGTATGTGGCTCTGACATTCTTTAGTCCAAATGGCATAACTATGTAACATAACGTCCCCCATGGTGGTGAATGTTTTCTTGTGTTGATCTTCTTCTGCTATAAGGATATGGTTGTATCCTGCAAAACCATCAACGAACGAGCGGACTTCATACATTGTTGTGGTGTCAACAAGCATGTCTATGTTAGGAAGAGGAAAGTTATCATTTGAAGATGCTTTGTTAAGATCTCTAAAGTCCACACATACCCTCACCTTTACGTTTTATTTGGCAACTTGTATTGTGTTCGCTAGCAATTTGAGGTACTTAATTACTATGATGAACCCGACATTGAAAAGCTTCATGGTTTCTTCTTTGACTTGCATAAACCATTCTGGCTTGATCCTAAGAAGTTTTTATTTAATTAGATTTTCATATCAAGTAGTGTTATTTTGTGTTTTACAATCGAAGTGTCTAGCTCTGACATATCCTTGTAGGACCACGGGAACACGTCTACAAATTCATGCAGAATCGCTGTGAGGGTTGTTTTGTTTTCACCTTGAAGATGTTGCGGATCTTTGTTTCTGTAGGATCTTCATCTGTCCCTAAATTAAATGTCTGCATTTCCTCATCGTTAATAGGACCATTCTCCCCAAGAAGATGTACATGCTTTGTTATCTTTTAAGATTTGTTGGTTTTCTTGATCTATCTCATCATATGAGTCATTATTAACTTGTTCGTTAAGTCCATTATCTTCTTTATTGTTAATTAATTCATCATTAATGATGTTGGAAAACTCAATATAATTGTAAATATCAAAGTTTTCATTAACGAAGTAAGGGAAAACAAGTTCAGCTATGGCCTCTATGTCCTCTTGAGTAAGGTCATCAGATGCAAACTAAACTCAAATTTAAAGGTTACAAAGCCAGCCTTCCTATGGGGGTAAGTGCACATCCTAGCTCCTTATTCATGAATTTTTCATCATCAACAATGGGGGGCCCGGTGGTGTGCCAATTTATGAGTGGCTCATCGTACAACTTGATCAGCTTTGTGTAGTCTTGGGCAGGAGCGTCCCCCTTGGTGATGGTGTATATCTGATTGTGTTCTAACTTGCATAGGTTCTCAAATTCACGTAGCAAGTCTTCTCCCAACATAAAGTCCCAGTCGTCTATCACTTCAGCCTTGGTTCCCCACATATCCTTGGGAAGCCGAGGAATAGGCTCAGTCTCAAAAGAATAGGGATCACGGTCTTCAAAATTTTCAAAATCTCGATGGTGTTTGCCTTTGTCATCGACCCAAGGTTTAAGAAAGATAAAATATGAGATGTCTTCCCCTTCTCTGACGAAGTAGTCATTGAGTGTCTTGCGGTAAAGAGCAAAGTTGGGAGTTTTGTAGGAAGTCCCATTCCATTAGATTGAACTATAAATCCATTCATCATCAGATTCATCTTCGTTTGTTGGCTCATAGACCAAGCCATATTTGGGGTGAGGGAGAATGACAAGTGGTGGTTTAATTACCCCTTGAAGATTATTGCCAAGCCCCAAGCCTAGGATGTAGCCTACTTTCTGCATCATGCAGAGAACTGGGAGGCTTCCTGAAAACCAAGGTGCTTTTGAGTAGTCATTCTCTTTGCAAACCTTTATCGAATGGATATTGTTTGTTTTCTAAGTTTTGAAGCATAAATGGTCGGAAGCTCCATGTTGTATTTCCCGGATTGGACTAGCACTTATCATTTCTCTATGCACTTTTCAACTATGTTATCATGATTGAATTTCATACATTGGTGGATGGAATAAGAGACTTCCCCTACATTGTGTAGCCAAGGTCGGCCCAAGAGTAGATTGAACAAAGCAGGAATGTTAATGACTTGGAATTCAATGTCAATGGTGCTTTGCCCAAGTTCGACTAGCAGTGTAACTGATCAAAGAGTAGTTCTATCAGTGCAGTCATATCCTCTTATAGTTTGCCCAAATGGTTTCAAATCTTTGGGTCTAAGACCAAGAGTAATTAAGACTTTTTGTGGTAATAGATAATTGGCTGAACCATTGTATATTATGATTCGAGGCATACGATGTCCAAGTACCTTAGTGGTGAAGTACAAAGCCTCTTGATGATTTGTTCCAAAAGATGGCAAGTCTAAGTCTGTAAAAGAGATGACATTGCCAAATTGTATGTTGCCGATCATTTTGGTGAGCTTATCAAGTGTAGTGTCGCTTGGCACTATTATTTGAGCTAGAGTTTTAGACAACATGTCACGATGTTTCTTTGAAGCCCCTATGAGTTCTGATAGAAATGTTGGCTTGTGTTTTCTTTAATTGAGCAAAGAGAGGATCATCAGGTTCGATAGGAAGTGGATCTTTTGTTTGTTTAGGTTCCTCTTCCCTTCGGTCCTTGTTTGCTTGACTCGTCCAGAACAAGTTAAGAGGTTTATTGTGTTTTTCTTTTCAGCATCCTTTTCTAGAATTTTGTTCCAAGACATCATATAACATAAATAACTATCATTATTATAAGTAGGAGTGCTCTCGCCCACAAGTGATATCATGCGAGTACGATCTACAAAACTATCCTCTAAATCCATGACATTAAAATAACGAAAACTAAGTAAAGTTTTTCTAGAAAATAACTATCTTGTTTTTTCAATTAGTCTTTAAAACCGAGCCCATCTCAGGGATGATGGTGATGATCTCATTGTCCATAAGATCTTGGATTGCATCTCTCATGTTGTAGCAATCATTGGTGTAATGTCCACTATACTTGTGGTAGAAAAAGAACTTGTGATGAGCCCAATCTTCTCTCATGTTCTTTGGAAGATACCCTTCTATAGCTTTCATATTTCCATCACGTACCAAACCTCCAAACATTACTCCAAGGTCGAAGTAAACCTTTCCTTCCACCTTTTTGGGTGGCTTCAATTTTGCTTTCAGATTAGCAATAACTTCTTCATTGAGCACTTTTGAGCTTGAAGTCATGCATGGAGATCCTCTTCCATTTGTTCCTTGAGATTTGTGTACAAGGTGGTGATGCATGTTGGGTTTTGGGGATACATGCGCAGCGGAAGATTTACATAATTCACAAAACCCTAGCCATGAATCTGTCTAACATGAATAGATTAAAACTATGAAATAGATTTACATACCTTAACAGCGATTTTGTTATTCTTGAACAAATCTGAGATTCAAACTTTGAATCGTTGACAAACCTTTGATCTTCTCCTTGTTCTTCCTTGCGATGAATTGATCTTCAAGCTTTAGGTGATAATGGAATCACCCTCTATCGATATTCCACACGCGAATGAACCAAGATCTTGTATCTTGTAGGATTGCTAGATGATCTCGATTGTTGAATCGTTATTCAACAATCAATGGTTGTTTATGGAATTGATTCTAGGGTGTTTTGATCTTTGATTCATAATAAAAATCAATAGAATTGTGTTTCTAAAGCCCTAAAATTTGTGTGTCTTGGCTGAGGAGAAGGGGGCTATTTATACTTTATAAATATCCCTAACCCTTAGGGAGAAAAACCCTAATCCTAGCCAAAAACGGAACTTCAGCACCAAGGCACGACTCGTGATCACGAGTCGTCCTAAAGGGCACGATTCATTCCTTCCTTAATTCAAATCGTGGCACGACTCGTGATCAAGAATTTACTCGTGCTGATTGATGGTACGAGTCATGCCTAAAGGAATGAGTCGTGCTTAAGGGCACGAGTCGTGACCAGGAGCACGAGTCGTGACAATCACCAGATTCTCCAGATTTGAGCCATTTTCCAATCCGTTCTTTGTGTGTGACCCTTTAGGAATTATATTTTATGTTGGTAGTGGGTTAAAACATCAACCTCACAAGACATAAGTGGTTTCTAGCAAGCCATTATGTCCACCCAATTAAATATTACATCAAAGCTTGATTCCTTGATAGATCAATGTCACAATCCCTTTGTCACATGATGTCGTATTGAACATGAGTCATGGTTCACGTCAACTCATATTGTTCAATGCTTTCTCGACTCCGAATATGTTGATAATCCAAGTGCATTTGATCTCTATCAAATCTCTTGAGTATGGCCACACATTTCATCAACACCATTCATTGAGGGGCCCAAGCAAACATCTCTCTCAACGAGAGGGACAAATCCCATCTTGACTTATCATTCTTCCCTACAAGAATCTAATCGTACCAATGTAGCCCTTATTCCTATTAAAGATAGTGTTAGACTACATCAAACACAACGTTCATCATGTGGAAGACGATGATAATCTCTGGTACAAAGGATTCTAATGACAAGACTATCATGAGATTTAATCATGACATATATGACCATAGACCATGTCATAAATCTCATAGGTAGGTCATGTCCAGTACCTTGTTCTCTAACAAGTACCCATAAGTGTAATGTGCATCACATGCATATAATCATCTCTATGATTATCCATTACCAACTTATACTAGTTATTCACAATAACTTGGGACTCAGGTTATTATAATAAACATGCAAAAACATATAATAAACCAAATAAACATTCTCTATAATAAACGATAAAGATGATTACATAACGGTATTAAGTTATAAGTCAAACATAACTAAATGCCTAAGGCATTACACCAACAATCTCCCACTTGCACTAGGCTCCATATCCTATGTATCGTATACCCATGGACTTAACATGACCATCATGCTTTGCTTGTGCGAGGGGCTTTGTAAGCGGATCCCCTACGTTATCATCGGTTGATACTTTGCATATCTTAATGTCTCCCCTATCTACGAACTCTCGAATAAGGTGGAAACGCCTAAGTATGTGTTTGGATCGCTGATGTGACCTTGGTTCATTTTCTTGCGCAATGGCACCGTTATTGTCACAATAAAGTTCCACCGGATTAGTGATACTTGGAATGACATCTAAGTCACTAATGAACTTCTTGATCCAAACTGCCTCCTTAGCTGCATCGGATGCCGCTATATATTCGGCCTCAGTTGTAGAATTGGCTATAGTACTCTGCTTGGAACTCTTCCAACATATCGCACCTCCGTTAAGCATAAACACAAATCCCGACTGCGATCGGAAATCATCTTTGTCAGTTTGGAAGGTTGCATCTGTGTAACCCTTTACAATTAGATCATCTTCCATTCCTCCAAATACCAAGAACGCATCCTTAGTTCTTCTTAAGTACTTAAGGATTGTCTTAACTGCCATCCAATGGTTTTCACCAGAATGAGATTGGTATCGACTCGTCATGCTTAGACCATACGAGACGTCGGGTCTAGTACAAATCCTGGCATACATGATAGATCCAATAGCCAAAGCGTATGGAACCTCATTCATCCTCTTTCGATCACCAGATTTCTTAGGACACTGAGTCTTGCTAAGAGTAACACCATGACCCATTAGCAAGTTACCTTTCTTAGAATTTTCCATTTTGAATCTTCTAAGAACCTTGTCAATGTAAGTACTTTGACTCAAACCAATAATCCTTTTAGATCTATCTCTATAGATCTTGATGCCAAGGATGTACGCGGCTTCACCCATATCTTTCATTGAGAAACATTTCCCTAACCAAGACTTGACAGTCTGAAGTGCAGGAATGTCATTTCCAATGAGTAAGATATCATCGACATACAATATCAGAAATATTAATGTGCTCCCACTAAATTTCATGTATACACAAGTTTCATCTTCGTTCTTGATGAAGCCAAACTCTTTGATCGATTCATCAAAATGAAGATTCCAACTCCTAGAAGCTTGCTTCAACCCATATATGGATCTTTGCAACTTGCATACTTTATTAGAATTTCTTGGATTGACAAAACCTTCGGGTTGTGTCATATACACATCCTCAAGTAACTTCCCATTTAGGAAAGCTGTTTTGACATCCATTTGCCATATCTCGTAGTCATAATACGCGGCTATGGCAATTAAAATTCTAATAGACTTCAGCATTGCAACAGGCAAAAAAGTTTCATCATAGTCAATACCATGTAAGTATGCACCTTCCCATCCATGTCAGTCTTCTTCTTGAAGACCCATTTGCACCCTATGGTTTTTACACCTTCAGGCGGCTCAATCAAGTTCCAAACTTGATTATCGGACATGGATTGTAATTCGGATTCCATGGCTTCCAGCCATTTATCCGAATTAGGAGTGGACATCGCCTCTTAATAGGAAGTAGGTTCATCATTCTCAATGACTTCCACTTCATTACTTTTCGAAACGAGAAACCCATATCTCTCGAGTTCGGATCGTACCTTATCCGATCTACGATGGACTTGTAGATCTTGAACCGGTTCCACAATTTCTTGTGAACTTGGTTCCGTCTTTACTATTGGTTCCATGTTATTTTTGGGTTCTTGAATTTCTTCAAGATCAATTTTACTCCCGCTAGATGCTTTATTGAGAAACTGTTTCTCTAGAAAAGTACCATATTGAGCAACAAACACTTTGTTCTCATTGCGGTTGTAAAAATAATATCCTTTGGTTTCCTTAGGATAACCTACGAAAATAACTTTGTCAAATTTAGGTGATAACTTATCAGAGACAAGTCTCTTCACATAAGCTTCGCAACCCCAAATCTTCATGAAAGACAAACTAGGTTTTCTTCCATGCCACATCTCATGTGGGGTCTTAGGAGCCGATTTAGTAGGGACTCGATTCAGTGTAAATGCAACAGTTTCTAATGCATGTCCCCAAAAGGAAATAGAAAGGTCAACTTGACTCATCATCAAACGAACCATGTCTAACAAGGTTCTATTCCTCTTTTCGGACACACCATTCCATTGTGGTGTTTCAGGTGGAGTCAACTCTGAAACGATTCCACAGTTTTTGAGATGATTGTCAAACTCTTGGCTTAAATATTCACCACCACGATCGGATCGAAGTGCTTTAATAGTTTTGCTAAGTTGATTTTGTACTTCATTTTGAAATGTTCTAAATATCTCAAACGCTTCACTTTTGGACTTCATAAGATAGACATAGCCATATCGAGATAAGACATCAGTGAATGTAATGAAATACCGAAATCCTCCCCTAGCAATGCTGCTTAATGGTCCACATACATCTGTATGTACTAGGGCCAATAAGTCACTAGCCCTTACACTACTCTTAGTGTAGGGTGGTTTGGTCATTTTTTCCAATAAACAAGATTCGCATACCTCATATGATTCATAATCATGTGAGTCTAAAAGTCCATCTTTATGGAGTTTAGATATGTGTTTCTCATTTATATGACCAAGCCGGCAATGCCACATGAATGTGTTGTTCACATCATTCGGTTTAGATTTCTTATTTACATGATAAATATCTTCAACATCATTTTGTTTCTCAACATCAAGAACATAAAGGCCATTACATGTATTTGCAATACAATAGAGCATATCATTTAAATAAATAGAAAAATTCTTATTCATAATAAGAAAACTAAATCCTTCATTATCCAAACAAGAAACAGAAATAATATTTCTACTCAAATCCGGAACATAATAACAATTGTTCAAAACAAGTACTAGTCCACTAGGTAAAGTTACATCATATGTTCCTACGGCTAATGCAGCAACTCTTGCTTCATTCCCCACACGTAGGTCCACTTCACCTTCTTTGAGTAACTTCATATTCTTTAGTCCCTGCACATTTAAACAAATGTGAAATCCACATCCGGTATCTAATACCCATGAACTAGAAATAGAAAGGAAAATATATATCACATAGATACCTGAATCAGTAGCAATCGCATTGCCCTTCTTCGCCTTTAGGCCTTCCTTATAAGCCTTGCAATTACACTTCCAATGACCAACTTCTTGGCAATGATAGCAAATTGCATCCTTTTGAGACACTTTGGGTTTAGTCACTTCAGTATTGGCAACCTTTGCCTTAGGTGCAGCAACAATTGCTTTACCTTTGCCTTCCTTTTTAAACCCTTTTTCATTGTTAACCATTAACACATTTGCCGTACTAGGCTTCTTGATATTCTTCTCTACAGTCTTAAGCATCGCATGCAATTCTGACAGATTCTTATCCATGCCACTCATGTGATAGTGCATAATGAAATGACCATAACTTTCAGGCAATGAATTCAATATCGTATCCGTAGCGAGTTCCAAACTCATAGGATTTCCAAGCCTTTCTAGACGCTCAATATGTCCTTTCATCTTAAGGACATGAGCACCAACCGACTGCCTCTCTTGCATCTTGCATGCATTCAGGGCTTTCACCACATCATACCTTTTTTGCCTAGCTTGCACTTGGAACATTTCCTTTAAGCGCTCAGCTAGATCAAAAGTTGATTCCAAGTGATCAAGGTCCCTTTGAAGAGTCTTACACCTGGTGGCAAGCATAAGGCAAGCAACATCATTAGAATCATCAACATGTTTCTTATGTGCATCCTTATCTGCCCTTACAGCATTGGCAGTGGGTTGAGGTGGAATGGGTTCATCAAGAACGTACAGTTTTTCTCTTTCCTAAAAACAATTCTTAGGCTTCTGATCCAATCAGAATAGTTTGTACCGTTCTCTTCGAGCTTTTCCTTCTCAAGGACGGATTGAAGTGACAAGGATTGATTACTGTGAGTTGCCATTTCTACAATAAGATATACAAACAATAAAACATATAAGTATCAACGCATTTACCATCTAAGAGCAAATAATGTATTTCATAAATACTCCCACTAAATTATACACCTTCAAATACAAGCATGTATCATATAATCATAATGGGCTAAGATCCATATTTCACTTGGTTTTGGTTTAACTGAGTCAATGCCCGAAATCAAGCTATTTAGGTAGATAACATCAAGCATATCATGTATATGACTCTTAGATCTTTCATGAGATTCTAGACATCATATGTCAACACATGTTTTAATCTCATTTATGCCTTGGGTCAAATCTCAATTGAAAGCACCAATTAAGTTTAACCTCTTACAAACGTATGAGACACGGAACGATGCACCTAACTGAGTCAAAACTACATCAACCGTTATCTCATCTTGATCACAAATTAAGATATAATGATGCACCCAACTGAGTCGAAACTACATCAAAATACCCTAATATTTCACAAGTGTTCTAATCAAGGGGTGGCATGAAACTTAAACATTCAAGAAGGGTTTACACATAGTAACAAACATCGCATGGTTGTATATGAAACTTATGTGCACATAATCATAAACATAGGATTTCACAAACTATCCTAAAACAAACAATTTGTTTCAAATCTGAGAATTTTACTAATCTAATTAATCAAATTAAATAGATCAATAAGCCATGTAGAAGATCAATTACATCAATCAACTATTAATCATAATCATGGTATATCTCATATAATTGTTTTCTCAAAAACAATACACATAAAACCATAGATCTATTTCATTCAGCATGTTAAGCATATAATCAAATTACATCTAGCATGCCAATTTTAATCTAATCATGATAAAATGTGGCTCTGATACCACTGTTGGGCTTTGGGGATACATGCGCAGCGGAAGATTTACATAATTCACAAAACCCTAGCCATGAATCCGTCTAACATGAATAGATTAAAACTATGAAATAGATTTACATACCTTAACAACGATTTTGTTGTTCGAAAACGAATCTGAGATTCAAACTTTGAATCGTTGACAAACCTTTGATCTTCTCCTTGTTCTTCCTTGCGATGAATTTATCTTCAAGCTTTAGGTGATAACGGAATCACCCTCTATCGGTAATCCACACACGAATGAACCAAAATCTTGTATCTTGTAGGATTGCTAGATGATCCCAATTGTTGAATCGTGATTCAACAATCAATGGTTGTTTATGGAATTGATTCTAGGTTGTTTTGATCTTTGATTCGTAATCAAAATCAAGAGAATTGTGTTTCTCAAGCCCTAAAATTCGTGTGTCTTAACTGAGGAGAAGGGGGCTATTTATACTTTATAAATATCCCTAAGCCTTAGGGAGAAAAACCCTAATCCTAGCCAAAAACAAAACTTCAGCTTCGAGGCACGACTCGTGCTTATGGGCACGACTCGTGATCACGAGTCGTCCCAAAGGGCACGAGTCATTCCTTCCTTAATTCAAGTCGTGGCATGACTCGTGATCAAGAATTCACTCATGCTGATTGATGGTACGAGTCGTGCCTAAGGGAACGAGTCGTGCCTAAGGGAACGAGTCGTGCCTAAGGGCACGAGTCGTGACCAAGAGCACGAGTCGTGACAATCACCAGATTCTCCAGATTTGAGCCATTTTCCAATTCGTTCTTTGTGTGTGACCCTTTAGGAATTATATTTTATGTTGGTAGTGGGTTGAAACATCAACCTCACAAGACATAAGTGGTTCTAGCAAGCCATTATGTCCACCCAATTAAATATAACATCAAAGCTTGATTCCTTGATAGATCAATGTCACAATCCCTTTATCACATGATGTCATATTGAACATGAGTCATGGTTCACGTCAACTCATATTGTTCAATGCTTTCTCGACTTCGAATATGTTGATAATCCAAGTGCATTTGATCTCTATCAAATCTCTTGAGTATGGCCACACATTTCATCAACACCATTCATCGAGGGGCCCAAGCAAACATCTCTCTCAACGAGAGGGACAAATCCCATCTTGACTTATCATTCTTCCCTACAAGAATCCAATCGTGCCAACGTAGCCCTTATTCCTATCCTATTAAAGATAGTGTTAGACTACATCAAACACAACGTTCATCATGTGGAAGACGATGATAATCTCAGGTACAAAAGATTCTAATGACACGACTATCATGAGATTTAATCATGACATATATGACCATAGACCATGTCATAAATCTCATAGGTAGATCATGTCCAGTACCTTATTCTCTAACAAGTAGTCATAAGTGTAATGTGCATCCCATACATATAATCTTCTCTATGATTATCCATTACAAACTTATACTAGTTATTCACAGTAACTAGGGACGCAGGTTATTATAATAAACATGCAAAAACATATAATAAACCAAATAAGCATTCTCTATAATAAAACGGTAAAGATGATTACATAACGATATTAAGTTATAAGTCAAACATAACTAAACGCCTAGGGCATTACACCAACAATGCATACCTTGACCATTTGATTAGCTTCATTCTCTATGCTGTCCTAGAGGGCGTCAACTTCTTTCGTTGCTTGAGTGTTGTTGGAGTTGGACATTGTATTGAGAGAGTGGAGATGCTTCGAGGACAGACCTAGATGTGTAGCAATTGTGTTAAACCATGATTGAGTCCCGACAAGTTGGCTGAATTTAAGTATGGAGGCTAACTGAATTTAGGTATGGAGGCTAACTAAATGGAAAAAACACACATACTGACATGTTTGTTTCCTACGAGACAGGCTTTTCTCGTACGAGACCGACACCACATAAACTATTTTCAGATTTTACTCCTAATTTTGGTGGAACAAAGGTAAATCGATTTTAGGGTTTCTACCTAAATCCTTGAATAAGATATCCATCACCCTAAAATGTGAACCCCTTATATTTCACATGAAATGCACTCTCCAAAATGGACAATTTTTGGCAAAGGTCTCACATTTTCAACTGAATCCACCATTCAAATCTAAACCTAGGGACCTAGTGATTAATTTAGTTCTTTGTAAAACAAAACCTCATATAATGAACCTTGTGAAGGATTATTTCTTTTTAGGGACAAATCTTTTAGGGACATTCCGAAGGAACATTTCGTAGGGACATTCAGAGGGATCATTCATTGGTTCCTTTGCTTGGTCAATTACAAATAGCTTTGGTCAAAGACAAAAAGTAACCCCAAAGATCAAACTGACCGATCAAATGAGTGTCTTAAGATGCCTAAAATGTTGCATGAGGTTTATGCAGGCTTACAACTTAGGCTCCCAGCAGTGTGGCGGTCGTATGGGAGCGAATTGTGGAGTGGGGTGCACCAACTTCGGAGAGATCGGCAATAAAGAAAACCGACATCTGTCCTTAGTGTCAGACCCCGGGTTAAGAAAGGGTAATGTAGTGTGATGCAAGAAAATATACCATGATTGTACGTGTGTGAGAGTCAATTATAGGTGATAAAAATAGATTTTTTTCTTGAAAACAAAAGTAAAACAAAAAATTGTCGAACTAAGTGATTGCCTACGTTTTCCCCTTGGTAAAGAGACTCATGTCAACGTAGTTCACACATATATATAGAGAGAGAGGGGAATTTAATTTAATATTTACAAAGACCGAATCAACCAATAACTTGTGATTAAATAAATAAAACTAATCTCACGCGTGTATATATTTATATAATCATTCATCCAATCATTAAATTTCTGTAAAATAGAGTTAGAACAAGAAAGCTGTGATTGATATCGAGTTTTTCATCGTTAGTAAGGTCCTAAAATGAAGAAACTCAGCACATACTGAATATGGGATCCCTCTTGCATATCTAAACTGAGTTTTTTAGCTCCACTTTCAGAAAAGGAGAAACCAGATTCAGAGTCTGGAAGACTTGTCTCGTATGAGACAGAGGTAGTCTCGTACGAGACAACCAGAGTAGAGAGCAGTTTTACACAATCTTTACAGATAATTTGTACAATTTAAAAATACCTAAAGCATTAAATTCTAACCCTCTTAATTACTAGTCCCCAGCAAAGTCGCTACTGTGAGAATGTTGAAAAAAAATTGTATGCTTTCTTTTCCTATTATCTTTTTATTTCATTGAGTCGTCATTATGTTATTTCATGGAACATAAACCAATTCAGATTACAACGGTTTGGGGGTTAATTTATAGGGTTAGAGTCAAGAAGCTCTAATCCTACCTGATCTTATGATTGGTCTTGCTTCTATGTGATTTTAACTTGTTCAAACAATCAAATAAAACAAATAATCGAATACAAGATAGTTTTTATTAATTGGTTGTGATTTTTAGTTGATATGATTTGATACCATCTATATGAATAGGCTCTAGGATAACCTTAGGGTTTGATAGGATTACACTAATTTAAAAAAACAGTTTAGAGGAGGTGAGAAGAGCACAAAAATTATAGGAAGTTTACCTTGTGATTTTGAGTCTCCAATGGATAGACTTGACAAAAGGCTTTGTGTTTGATCTTCCTTGGTGTGTATGGACGAATTTAGAGAGAGTTTGTGAGTGTTTTGTGTGTTCTTTCTAGGAGAAAATACAGCAAAATGTATGTGTCAAAACACAAGGGGAGCCCTTGTATTTATATGGGCATGTGACTTGATGACCAAGATTAGGAGTCACAATTATGGTGTGAATCAATCACATTAACTGAAAAAGATAATGATTGTAAATAAATCAGTGATAATATTGCCCAAATTAGATCAAATTGCCGATAGGAGATATTGTGATCAAGAAAGAGATCGAAGAAAAGAAGAAAAGGAAATTAACCCACTTTATGGAGAGGTTGTCTCGTACGAGACGTGTTGTCTCATACGAGACAAGCAGCACAGAATCACTATTTTTCTCTCTCATGTTATTGAGTTAGTCAGTCAAGTGCAATACTAACGAATTTAGTCGGACGAAACATGACGAAATGTGAGTCTTCATCCTAAAATAAAAAGGCAAAAATAGATTAGTGTAATCATGATACGGTTTCAGTAATACGAGTTTACTGAGCAATTTTACAGGTTTCTGTATATCAATATCAATGCCTTATGTATATGAATTCAAAAGCACATTTGAACAAGAACATGGCCAATAAACCTTATGGTTGTCAACCTCAAATGTTTTGGATATACAGAACCCTTTGACTTTGATATACAAAAGGTTTGTTGGTCATGTGCCAAGCGCATAGCAAACCTTCTTATATCCCCAAAAGACGTCATTTAGGCCTTCAAACGGGACTTTAAAGTTTTTATAAGTGAAGTGTTAAATGATGGTCAGTATTAGTGTTTGTTGATTTATATTTAGAATTCTTTAATATTGATATCTAGAACCATTTGAGGTTGATAACCAAAAAGTTCGTAAGTCAGGGAATTAGTCACGGCCTTTATTCTCAGTGCGCGCGAAGTTTCAATTATTTAGAAAAATGTCACCGCGCACGAAGTTTTCCTTATTTACCAAAATTTCACCGCACGTTTAAAAACACGTCTTTTTTAACCCTTAGTAAAAATGCGTCTTTCAAAAAATGCGGTCTATATACTGTTTTTGTCCATTCCATAAACACACAAACTCTATTCCCGAGTGCCACAAACCCGAACACACATTTACAACAAAATAAACCAAACTTTAATGTATGATGTCAAAACTGGGTCGATTTCACAGTCAACAAGGTTTGGATAACTCTTGCCACTCCTAGTGGTAGTGGTGAGGTTTAATTTTGTTTCACTTGTCTCCTTTTGTATATTTTATTAAATTAAAATAAATTTTTTAAGCTTAAATTTCAACACAATAATTTAATATTTGGAAAAAAGAAAATTAAGAGTAAATTTATTATTTTACTCAAACAAAGTTGACAAAAGGGGTAATAGACAAAACCAAATATCAAGTAGCAGTAGGATATATCCTTCTTCAAAGGTGGGTTGATAGACATCGGTGTCAGAGATGTTAATCGGTTCAACCCTGTCGGCTTCAGTCTAGCCCTTTCGGTTTCGGTCCCTAATCGGTCGCGATTTAAACGATCCGTTTTAAACGGTCCGTCAAAATTGCGAACCTAGACCTACCTCTCTCGGTTTCGGTTTTAAACGGGTCACTAACGGGTTACACCTAAACAAAATTAAAAAATGTATATATATAAATATATAATTCGAAATCAAGTAATTAACGAGCAACGAGCCAAAAAATAACATTCAACAACACACAATCCAAAATAAAATGACTCAAAGTCTCAATTGAATCATACAACGAGTCAACAACTTCAAACGTAAAGTGATAAAGTTCAAAACACAAACAAACTTCAACTTCAAGTTTTAGTGTTTTACTAGTTAAAAACTAAAAAGTACTAATCAAACATGAAATGATAAAATAAGTCAATAATCATAAATATCATCTTCACTCTTCGGTCTTCAAACACATCCACGTTTAGTCTTCAACCACATTTGATATCAAGTAGATATGTTAATCGGTCCAACCCTGTCGGTTTCGGTCTAGCCCTATCGGTTTCGGTCCCTAATCGGTCGCGGTTTAAACGGTTCGCTTTAAACGGTCCGCCAAAATTGTGAACCTGACCCTGTAAAAACTCGATTTAATAGGTCCGGACCTGCGGTACTCGACCCTATTAACATCTCTAATCGGTGTGTGGTGTGGGGGTGTGTTATTCAGTGGCCGATTCAGGATTATTTGTTTTTGTGGGCCAAAAATATTTAATGTTACAACCAACTATATTCAACCGTATAATCACAAAATTAAACATCATCAAAATATTAAGAAAGTATATCAAAATAAAAAAAAAGGTTAAAATTAATTGTAATAATTTGAAAATGAAATCATGAAAATTTCAGCCCTAAATTACTTTGTAAACGATGTAATCTAAGTAACTCGCAATCAAAATGACGAATTCAAATCAAAATATCAACAACAAGAATTTTTGTTATATCGTCCAAGAACATACAAAAAGGGTCGAGAGAGGGTAAAATGTGAGGAGAGGGGGAGGATACCGAGGATCGAGAGGAGACTTACTCAAATTTAATCTCCATTACTGTATTCACAAATCGTAAACTGCGTGAGTAAGCAAAATTTGTAATTGTACTCCCTCCGTCCCGCTAATATTAGCACACTTTCCTTTTTGGGCGTCCCGCTAATATCCGCACACTCCCAAAAAGGAAACTTTATATTAATAAAATATTCACCCAACCCCACTCATTCTCTCTCCTACATTATTTTAATACTCACAACACCATTATAATTTATTACACCCTCCACTCATTCTCTCTCCACTCATTCTTTTATACTCACAACATTTTATTAAAATATCATATTCCTTAATTCCCGCGCAAACAGTGTTTGTGCTAATACTAATGGGACGGAGGGAGTATGTGTTTTATTTGTTTTACTCTGAATTCAATACTTTGAAAACGATGTAATCGAAGTAATTCGCAATCAAAATGAAAAATTCAAATCAAAATTTATGTTAGTGTGATGTTTGTAAAGATTATATCAACAACAAAATTTTTTGTTATATTGTTCAAAAACTTACAAAAAAGGTCAAGAGAAGGTGAAAATGTGAGGAGAGGGGGGGGAGACCGAGGATGTCGAGAGGAGACTTTCCCAATTTTAATCTCGATTATTGTTTCAAATCGTGAATTGCGTGAGTAGGAAAAATTTGTGAGTGCGTGTGTTTTATTTGTTTTACTTGGATTCATTACTAATTCCCGCCCTAATTAAATATCAATTTTCAAAATTTTTTTTTTCAAAACGAATGTCACGTTTTTTAAAAAAATTATCCTTATATATTTCTTTATCAGCTTTTTTCACTAGTCTATTTTTACTTGCAAAAGTTAACGTTTAGAAAATGGATAAAAAATATATATGCAACTTTACCTTGCCAAAAACTTGTAAAAAACGCGTTTTTTCTAAACAATTGAAAAAACGTGTTTTTCCAATCACGAGCTCTCTCTCTCTCTCTCTCTAATTTCTCTCAGTAGACGCAATCACCTTCTTCTCCGGCCAAGACCAATACCGCATTCTCCCTCAATCAATTCGACTCTTCCGCCTCCCCTCCACAAAAGCCATGAACGCCGGAAGAGCTTTCCCTTTCTCCCTCAACCGGCAACCTCCCTCTTCCCCAATTACCTTCTTCCCCGATCTACTCTCTCCCAGTTCCTCTCTCAAACCAACAACAACCGAGCTCTCCCTCTCTCCAAATCAACCGGCAACTCCCCCACCATCTTCTCTGGCCAAATCCACAACTGCCTCCACCGTGCCTCTCCTCAACAACACCGTTTCCCTGTCTTAGCCCTGAGCCGTTATTTGCGAATGAAGAAGAAGATGAAATTGGATCGAACGCATTGTTTGGCACTTTGTTAAACAGGCACTGGCATAAACGGGGAACCCAAAACACGTTTTTTCTAAGTGACAGAAAAAATGCGTTTTTCATAAGACCAACTCCTTTACCTTTTAAATGCATAAAAAATAAACATTTTCAAAAATATTTTTTAAATAAAATTTGAATACTTAAAGGAATTAAAGGAATTAGATATTCATTTAGGGATGGAAGAATAATTTGTTTCACTTCCTTACCAGAGACTAATTTAAAAAAAAAAAAAAAAAAAAAAAAAAAAAAAAACACTTATCGCCCACACTCGCCCTAAGATGGCACCGCCCCTGGTGTTATTCCATTAATTTTGTTCTTAAAATAAAAACAAAATCTTAGAAAAAATAAAAAATAAGTTTTGCCAAGTAATTTGGAATAACTATTTTTTTAAAATGCGGATAGCATTTTCGTAATTAATTGGAACTATTTAAAAAGTTCACGGTGACATTTTCGTAAATAATCGAAACTTATTAACACTTCTGGCACTTTTTATCACTGCACATGACATTTTTTAACACTAACATTGTTACATTATTTAACAATAACACTTGTTCTAGAAAAGCACCCTTTGGCACAATTTTACACTAGAGCTGACATTAAAAAAAAAACTATTATTGTTTATGAAAAAGTGTCGGTTAATTACACAAATGTCACCTCGCGTTTTAAATGAAGTTTTGGTTAATTACAAAAATGTCATATGCGTTTTCAAAACTAGTTTTTCATATTTGTTTTGAAAAAATTGTTTTTCATAAAACTTAAATCTTAGGAAAATCCTGATTCTTCAAGTAATTTGGAAAAACTAGTTTTAAATACACGCGGTATCATTTTCGTAATTAAATGAAGCTTTAAAAAAAATGGATGGTGACAGTTTGTAAATAACTGGAAATTTTTTAAAATAACGAGGTGGCATTTTCGTAAATAATCAAAACTTATTAACAAATATGGCACTTTTTACTACTGTACATGGCACTTTTTTAACAATACTGTTGCACTATTTTACAATAACACTTGCACTAGTATAACATCAACTGTCACAATTTTACACTAGACCTGACACTGAAAAAACACCATTACTGTTTTTAAAAAAATCAGTTAATTACAAAAATGCCACCGCATGTTTTAAATAATATTTTAGTTAATTACAAAAATGTCACCGTGCATTTTTAAAACTAATTTTTTCTATGTATTTGGAAAAAATAGTTTTTCATAAAAATTACTCGTATATCAATGCATTTGTTTATTTTTTGATATACTTTATTAATGAATTTAATGTTGTTTTTATCATGCTTTTGTTATTGAGTTAAAAATTACATTTTATGGGGTTTGAACCCCTGATTTCTCGTATAAAAATAATCATCGGATGCCAATTAATCTAGAGTTATTTGACACTTTTGTTGTTTATATGATGCGGGATTTAAAGCAATGGCACTTTGCGTTGTTAACTTAATCTTTAAGTATTTTGAAGATTACTAAGTTTGGAATGTTTTTTTTTTTTTTTTATTTTTGATACCCAGGTTTTCAGTTTCGTCGGACTAATTCTGGACCACCAGCTACCGGTTCCTCAGTGACCTGGCGAAGGTAAATCGCGGGATATGACCGATACAGTCAGGGTGGCAGCACCCCTTATACTCCTGGCCCCAAGGGAGCCCTCCTACAAGGCATTTACATCACTCTTACATCACCAATAAATTGGCTACTCCAGCTGCTCCTGCCAATATTCGAACTTCTGCCAAGATTCGAACTCCCCACGCTGAGGTTGCAAGTCTAGCAATGCTGCTTCCTTCTACCGCACGGATGTGCCCCGGGAGACTCCTAAGGCTCCTGAAACTCGTGGCATATTTTTTTTCCACAAATGATTTTCAGGGGAATCGAACCTGTGACCTCCAAAAAGGGAGGCCGGTTAGCATACCACAAGACCAGGAGGCCTTAGGTACTAAGTTTGGAATGTTGTTTATATGATGCGGGAGGTAAAGCATTGGCACTTTGCATTGTTAACTTTATTTTTAAGTATTTTGATGATTCCTAAGTTTGAAAGGATATTCCAAGTAATTTATAAATAAGTCACAACATAATTTTGTTTATAATTTTGTGAAGGGAGTCGAATTTTGAGTTTTATAAAATACAAAAGTTGAGGTTTGTGGCTTCATTTATGTTTTTTTTTATTTATATATTCGGTGAATTGTTGTTGTTGTTGTTTGATGAAAGCATGATGTTGAAGAGGCCGGAGTGGAGGGCAAAAATTCATGTGGAGGGTTGATTTTTTTTATTTTGTTTTTTTAATTTTTAATTTTATTTTTTTTTTCCACGATAACATATGAGGATTCATGTTAGCCGACCCCAAATTATTTTGGGACTAAGGCTTTGTTATTGTTGTTGTATATATTCGGTGAATTCCGAAGGTGGCAAGTTGTTTTGCTGTCATATCTCCCAAGCAATAGCATTCTATCTGTGTCTTCATTTTTCTTTTTAGCTGCAGCGTTTTGCCGGAGCACACCGCTTGGAAATCTAAAGTAATATAACAAGAGCACAGCCTTGGAGCCAAAAACCAGGGGCATTTTAGTCATTTCACGCGGTGGCAAAAAGGCAAATAACAAGGCGGACGAGCCACGTGTAAAGCTTGGGTTGGGCGCGTGCGGTACACGCGCCGACAAAGGCGCGTGACCGCGTAACTGTTTTTTTTTTTATTTTTTTAAAAAAAAGCCTCGCCACGTGTCGCACTATGATTGGGTGGTTTATTTTCAGAAAATTTTTTTTCATCCCATTTTTTCGACCTCAATTATTTTATAAAAAAAAAAATTTTTGGAAAAAAAATTTATACCAAAATTCATAATTTTTTTTCCTCTTTAATTAGAGACTAATTTCATTTAATTTGGACAAAAAAAAATTCACTATTTTTTAAATATAAATTTCTTAATTACCCTTTCTTAATTTTTCTTTTTTATTTTTCAATATCTTTTTTGTGCAAATTAATTAAGTGTGAAGTATATATTTTTATTATAAATGATGATAATAATAATCATAATTTTACTTTTTAAATATAAATTAATGTTTGTAATGTTTTTTCTTTCGTTTCAAAATTTTACATTAATTTTTTAAACATATTAATTAATATTTTATAAAATATTCCTTGGGACGAATATATTAATTTATTTTTTACCCGAAGTAGTATTATTTTGTAAAAATTAATGTTTATAATGTTCGTGTCTTCGTGTCATAAAATAAATATTAATTTTTGAGACAAGTAAATTCATTGAAGCAAAGGAAGAATTTTTTTTTTTTTGATATGGAAAGTTGTATTAATTAGGGGATGAAAGTAATATTCATTTTTGAATTGAAGGAATTGTTTTCTCTTAAAAAGTATAATTTTTTTTATGTCCAAAGAAAAATTAACATTCGATAAATAATTACTGTATACATATACAGTAGACTGTATATGTATACAGTAGTTAAGTATCTACTGTAAACAAGTGTATACAAGTGGTTCTCACGGTTCTCATTTTGTTATGTTTTTTTCATTTGAGCACCTACCTACCTATATATATATATATATACCATAAAATAATTTTCATATTTATTATTATTATTTTAATTAAGTTTGAGTGTGTTGACTTTGTCAAGCTTTGTTTGAGTCTTAGGACCGGAATTTTCATGTTCGGGCCGCATGAGTCCACTGGCCTACCGGGTCGGGCCAAGGATGAGAGTTGCAGCGCTCAAGTCTTTTTGAAAACTTAAATAACTAAATATTACTTTCCACTCAAAATAAATCACCAAAAATTAATATTACTTTCATCTCAAAATAAATCCCCAAAAAATAATACTACTTTTTTTTCCCAAAAAATTGCTTTATTATGTGCTTTAACTATAAGGGAAAATATATTTTTCGTCTCAAGTAACAAAAATTTTTTAAGTTGCGAAATCAAATTGCTTTTTTGGGCCCAATTCTAGAAAAACATTGTTAGTATGTACTTCAACTTTATATTGCCATATTTAAAGAATTTTGCAAGTTATAAACGGGTTGATAAAATTTTTGAATCCCTCCTAAACCCGCAATGATCCGCGTCTAATGAAAAGAGTTTGGAAATATTTTCTTTTAAATCTGGTGTGATTGGGGTGGATTTGAGATAAGCTCTAACCGTCTCATTTAACCCGAACCCGCATAGGATTCATCATTATTTAGAATAAATTTTAAATTTTGATAATATTTGTATATTATTATATACTTCTTTCTTTATAGTTTATTGTATTTTCTTATTTTTCTATGTCATATTATTAATCTACATTTATAAGGAATTAAAGGAAAAAAAAATAGCATTATATAATAGAAATATTAAATAAATATGTAAAAATCAAACGGGGATGAAGAAGTTGAATACGGTTCAAGAACAAAATAAGTTCTCAAAAATCATAATTGATGATACTTGCAAATTTCATTTCATGTAATTTGTTTGTTTGGATAATCACTATAATCAAGAGTTCTGAATTGCAGTTGAAGAGAAAGATGTGGAGACTTATAACTAGATTGATTACGCTTTCTCAATCGTTGGCGAACCTAAGTGATACTGTGAGCAAATTACGCACATATCACGTTCAATACACAAAAAATATATTTTACATGAAAAATATGCGTTCAATTTCATAGCATTGAAAAATGGCTGTCAAATGTGATTATTATTGAATATAACCGGAATTTACGTATAAAACGCGCTTCGTACAAACTACCTATTCCTTAAATATATATTTCTTTTAGTGACATTCAATGTGATATTTGTACTAATAATATAGTTTTAAAAAAGGTGTTTTACAATGTACACAAACATTTCTATTTCCTATTATATTTGTATGAATTTTCATCAATATGTGTTAATAGCTATCCGTGCATCGCACGGGTGTACTGCTAGTAATAAAAAATAAGTAGAGAGTCAGAACAAGGGCGCGCAGGTTCACTCTGCACTGCAGTTTGAAATTGTCAACATTGCTCATAAAAACTTACAACCATGGAGTATTGAGTAGTGTACAATAAATTAACCACCGAAATTCCTCCTGCATTTTTCCAACAACATTCATTGCGCTTTTGATTCTTAATCTGAAGCCACTTCCTGCAAATTATAACACTAATAGTCTGGTAAGCAAACAATAAACATAATTAACTATAAAAAGACTATTTTTGATATTCCATTTCTACAGAAAAAACAAAAAAAGAAAAGGCCATACAGAAAGAATCATTTAAAATCTGGTAACCTTTGACCAAAACCTGGTTACCATCTAACAAGGAAGATGACCACAGTATTACAAGCAGAACCAAACCACATATCCATTCATTCATTCTTTATCTAGTTTTTGCTCCTACTCGTATAAATGATACGGGTTTCTCCTCCTTTCTTTTACTGCTTCCCTCCTTTTTGCTTTTTCGGTGGAGTGGGGGGTGGGCGCAAGGAATTATGTTAAATAAAAAGATGACCAAAAATTAGCTTTCAGACCTTAAAAACTGTGCCATAAGGGCTGCTTCTAGTATGCTTGAATCAGCCATACAGCTAGAATTTATTTTCTTAATAAAATAATTGTACCATACGTATTAAAGTACTTTTGGGCATTGTTTTCCGCTTCTTCCCCAATCTATCAGTCTTCAAATTTTAGAATTCCACAATCCTCAAATCTTACAATTCAAAACTTATACAACGATTCTTAGTTGGACAATGTTCGGGGGACAGTAGTCAATGTTATCAAACAAATCTTCAAAAGCCTTCGCCTTCTTAACAGCTGAAGCTACTGTTGCATCTTTAAACATGCTAACCTCAATGCACTACTACCTGACGAAATCCAAAGAGACTGCACTCCCTCCAAAATCCACATAATATGCACATATAAATTGTAATGTTCCGTCCCCAAAAATCCCCCATTGTGAGTGCTAAAGGTCTAAAAGAAAGTCCTGCAGCTGAACACTTTTAAAGCAAGCAATTATGTGTTATGTCCTCTTCACATAGGCAGAAGTGGACAAAGCAAAAGCAAGAATGTCAGCTGATGTCCGATGCCCCAAAACACAAGGGTTCCTCCAAGTAATCTGGCCACAGAGAGTAAAAGCCATACAAAAAAAACTAGGGCACGGAAGAAGAGGAAATTTTTAATAAAGTGATGAGCATGAATAAAAAGCTCAGATTAGTCATGGGTACGAAAAAGGGAAGGGGTTAAGGTTTCCTAAAAGAACTTTGCAGCAACACAAGAGATTTGTAGAATCCAATGTATGCTTTTCCGTTGCTAAAAAAGGTACACTAATACGACTTTCTCGGACAACAAAATTGAAGGAATAAAACTCTGGAGACTATACTTCGCTGATAGTGTAAAATTTTCCATGTCTATCGGGTTATATAAGTTGGATAGTTGTCAGGCAATCTAATTTTTCTAGGAGAGTAACATAACACTGATTCAGTCTTGTCTCGCAAGTGACCCCTTTTTTAGTATATAAACTATGGTATTGAATATCTGCCGATTCGAACTGACATGGCTAGATAAAGTCATCTCCGCCCACCGATCAATGTACACGTAAGGCCAAAATTCACATGAGTAGCACCAACATGTAATGTGATTGGTAAAAGCAAAACGGATGATCAAGTAACAGAATTACATGCTCAATAGAGGGTAAACAAATGGCGAAAAAATGCTCAGATGGATGAAACTTAGAATATGTGATTACCATTTCCATTCATCAGTTCTTAGGGCCTCAAACACATCAGTTTCTAACTCATCTATGTTTCCAATCAAAAAAGCCCTAAAATATAGATGTGAAAGCAATTAGAATAGATGAAAGGGAAAAAATTTGGTATGCCTGCTTTATTCAAGGTCAAATCCTTGAACTCGATTTGATTTAAATGAGAGGTTTTGAAGTAAAATGCAGCAACTATAGAGTGCGGAGTACCAACTACGTCTTTAGCTTCTTGAACCTTCTAGGCTATCACAAGCCTTTTCACCCACTCTCCATTGATGTTTCGTTTAAATTTGAGCTGATTGAATTATATGAATTAAACTTACATAAATTGTCTTCCCTTCGTTTTCTTCTTATTCTTATATTTTGGTTTGCTTATTACTTCTAATTTTTCCTTGTAACTATTTAGTTATATAATCTGATTTCAGCCAAACTCTTTTAGTTGATAAAAGTATTTATCTTATGGGTGGGTTAATACAATGAAGTAATTAGTTGTAAACTTGTGATTAAATTTAGCCTAAACTATTATTTAAGTATTTGATTTCAGCCAAATTGTTTGATTAATCTAATCAAGTTAGTTAACTAAGTTAAATTTTGACTGAAACATGGTTTGCATTGTTTAGTTGAATGATCCTTTTTTCGCCCTAGTCGTTCAGTTCTTTAAAAAATAGAACTCGAAATTACTAAATCCATAATTCTTCTTGCAATGTCGAAAATTTGGTAGAAATGTGCATTTGCAAGACTGTTAGAAACAAATGTACTTAGTAGTAACATTTCTATTTTATTTTATTTTATTGGAATCAAATGAAAGATATCATTCATTTAAAAGATACTTTTGAAACTATTACGATATTATAAAGTCAAAAATATACAAATGCACAATTCTAATACTAGCATGTGTGTATTAAATATTTTAGTGGTTTTTGTAGTTTGAAAAAAAAATTATGTCTACAGAAACTGATTTGCCAAATTGACTAATACTAAAGTTACAAAAAAGTGTTACAAAATTTTGCTTACAATCAGTGTTGTCAAAGAATGGTTGGAGGTTGTATTTGTAGGACCCACTGCTTTTCATTCAACATCCAATTACTTTTTGTCAAATGTATTTGTAAGCGACATTTTGTAACCTTTTTTTTGTAAACCTAGCAATGCTCTTGCCAGTTACCTATTGCCCAATTCTCTCAGTAACCACACCTCCAACCAAAACCGTGATAGTTAATGTTGTAAATTTGTAATTACGTGATTTTTGAAAAGGAATGTCAATAAAAAGTAAATGATGTTTGCCAAAACTACTGGCAATATCTGAAGTCCAACAAACACTAAGATAAATTATATGTTCAAAGCTGATATTAAATGATCTATTGATTCATAAATAGGCTATAAGGGTCACAGGGAAGCTAAGAACTAAAACATCGAAGGCTATCAACAAAACTAAAATGAAATGAATAAGCATGATAAATTAAAATTATCCATACTTTTCAATATATATGTATCAGTCTACACCAAATGCAGAAACATAAACAGAAAGCCCCATGATAATGGCAGCTTATGATGTATATCTTACCTGTAATTTTGTAGCATCAGAGGGATTTTGCAAGCTCGTATCATTAACTTGAAATTCCGTAGCATCCAAAGAACTTTGGGTACTGGCATTGTTAACCTGCACATCAGTATCATCTGAAAGAATTCGGGAGCTGCAATCATTAACTGGCAATTCAGTGGCATCAGAAGGATTCTGCAAGCTGACATCGTTAACATGAGGTACATCCTGACATTTCTGAGCTCTTTGTTGGGCAGAAGATTCTTTAAGCAATTTCACCGTATTCTCAAAATCCACCAATCTATTATCCAGTGTGATGAGTGTGTCATAGTGCACTTTGAATCCTTGCACACACTCTACTAGGTATTCATCCACTCTTTTCTGCAGATATAGACGTTTCAGCCTATCTTCTTCTTCTTCTTCTTGCTTTTGCCTCCGTCTCTCTAGTTCTGTGGTGCTCAAAACAAGACCTCCACCGGCATCCTTGTAAATTGGCTCTTCAGTAAGCTGGTAACTATGCCTATACTCAGAGAATGCCTTCTGGGTATCTTTCAGAGCCTTCTTATACCCTTCCAAGAGATTTGCCATCAAATAAAGCTCATTTTCAAGACGTAAAATTTCATCATCTTTCTTCTCTATCTCTATATCCTTAGATCTGCGTTGGTGTTCTATAATATCATTACGCTGTTGTATCTGATCAAGTAACTGCTGCTGACAGGACTGTGAATCCTGGTAAGTTTGTTCCTTTGACTCATAGATCATCTTAGCTTTTGTCACCAAATCCTGTATCTGATCCATGCACATTCCAAAATCTGATGACTTGGGCTCCCAAAGTCCATCTGTCCTCATCCGCTTATTGCTCGTGTTTAGTGAATAATGTGACATGTCATGTTCAGGCTCCATCTCTCTCTTACCACCATGACCAAAAAATAACGGTTGTCCAGACATCAAATATGCTCCTTCGCTGGAGTTGGAAGCAAAGGGATCAACCAAAGACTGGTCCCTCAGATTCCCTGGCAAACCAAAAGGAATGTGGGTCGTCTCTATGCCTTGTATAAAATTTCCAGTCAACCCCTCCCTATCTAATGAATCATCATTCGGCGGAATCTCAAAGCCATCCTCCTCTTCTTCAGCTTCTTCAACTTCATCATCTTCTTCTTCATTCTTTCCGAGTTCCTCTTCCTGCTTTCTCTCCTCAAAAGAATCCAAGCTACTTCCAGCCAAATCACATCGCTGCAACATATGCCCACCCATATTATTCTCACCATTGGAAAACCAATTATTCAGTTCAGCATCCTTGCATTCCTCGACTTCCATCATGTCATCTTCCTTCACTTCTTCCTTATCCAAAATATCTTGACCCAAGGTCAGCACAATGTTGGGTTCTTCTGGTAAAACATTTTCCATAACACCCAAATCCTCATTTCCTTCACCAACATCCTCTTCTTTCTTGACCCCGCCTTCCATCTCACCCTGAGATTCTTCCTTAAAAAAAAACTCACACTGGCACTTAATCAAATACTGCAAATGTGAAGCGTAGTAACAACGTCCCAATGTCTCCCCCTGTAATAACTCCTTCTCCACCATCTGCCAAAGTAAACCAGCCCAGTCCACTTTCTCAGGATGGCCATCCTTGACAAGCCGTATAGAATTTGAAACCTCGAACGGCATCTCCCAATCCTCATCCTCGTTTAAAATCATCCAATTTGAAACAAACTCCTCAATAAACAATATGGCATTGTCCGAGTATTCCTCAGAGTCCAAATCCACCTCCTCCACGACATTACTCCCCTTCTCCTTCTTCACAACAGGCAATTTAAAGCATCGACTCAAATCGGCCCGATTAGCCATTATTTTTTTACCATTCACGTAACTACCCCGCTTACCGGAATCATAATTCACAATCAACTGAGCAATGAGATCATCCCTAATAGTATTATCAAACTCAATACAAACAAAATCCCACAATCCGAGACGCTTGAGAACCGCATCATGCTTATCGAAATCCAAATGCTTGGCGGGTATAAAGGGAACAGTAACCAGACTTTTTTCAAGGATTTCGAGTTTCTTCTCAATAAGTTTCACCCTCCTGGGATTAAGCTTCTTCCGCTTGTGGGTACGACGATTAGGGTTATTATTAGGGTTGTTGGTAGGCAAGGTAAGAGAAGGTGGGTAAACATTGACAGCGACGTTTTCGTCGGGGATTCTGATTGGAGATAGAGGCATACCTGATTCTTCTTCGCCGGCAGGGAGATCGGGATCAACTAGGTCGTCCTGTTGCTGATCTTTAGGGGGATGATCTAGGGTTTGTGATGGGACTGAATCAAGTTGCTGCTCATGCTGTTCTTCTTGAGGAATTTGGATTACCTCATCATCTTGCATATGATTGGGATTGGGAATAGGGTTAGGGTTAGGGTTGTTGATTGTATCTTCTTCCTCAGGTTGAGAATGGGAAGGACTGATCATGGCGAAGTGGGAACTGGAGGATCGCACGTGTGTTTTTCTAGAGTGAGAGTCAGGAACAGTAGAAACTAAGTTTAGAAAAATCTCAGACGAGGTGTTAGCAAAGAGGATGTTTGAGTTCAATGCGGACTAGTAAATAGCCCGTAAAATCATAGAAGGATAGGTATAAATACACGGCCCCAAAAAAATACACGGCCCGGGCATTTGACGAAATTACCCATTTATAAATAATTTTTTTTTCATTTCAAATTCAATCAAACAGCCTCTTCCTCTCCCTCGCTCTCTCTCTCTTTCTCAGTACACACGACGACGAACACACCACGACCGACGAAGAATGGCTCGAGTAAAAATTCCGGCCGTCCCTGCTGGAGCTTCCGCCGCCGCTACCACCACTGCCATCGCCGCCGCCTCCGCTTCTACCACCGTGCCTGTAAAGAAGGTAATGCAATTTGAACGAAATTTAAACCTAATTTTACATTCCCAATGTCTAATTTTTTTTTTATTGCTTCAATTGATTTGGACGTCTTTCATTTCATGAACTGGTTTCTTCAATTTTATTCGACGTCTTTTTCTCATTTTTCTTCGTGTAATTTTTCTTTCTTCGATAATAACCAAACTGGAGAGGGGCACATTTCGTGTAACTCACACGAGATTAATTTCGTGTAAGTCACACGAGATTCATTTCGTGTAACTCACACGAAATGCATCTCGTGTAACTCACACGAAATGCATCTCGTGTGACTTACACGAAAATGTGCCCATGTCGACTCTTTTCCTTTACATCGTTCATATTCGATTATAAATGCTAAATAGCTAATTTATTGTCTCTTATTTGTTTTTTTGTAGGCACGTGAACGTATGACCGCGTCGAAACGAAGAGGAAGGCCGAGACGACGGCGGCGGCTAAGGTAGATAAACGAAGCAAAAGTATACATGATAGGACTATCGTGCGTGGGTCCGAGCTTGAGATTCGGGAGGAGGTAGGAGATGATCATGATACGACTTTGCGGCTGAGCGGATTGTGCGGCACTGAGCAGACGAGCGATTGATATTGATTCGATGATAGTGTTGAGGAGGATGTAGGAGATGATGAGGCATCTTCTGATTCTGATGCTAGTGGTGAGGAGGATGAGGAGGCGGAGCAGGAGGGTGGGGATGATGATGATGAGGAGGAGGGGAGGGATGATGATGATGATGATGATGAGGAGGAGGAGGAGGAGGAGGAGGAGGAGGAGGAGGAGGAGATACATGATGTTAGACCTTTGAGGCATGGGAGGGGGAGGGGGAGGGATGTGGCTAGAGGGCGGGGACGAGAGGAGGGGGCGGGTGCGGGTGAGGTGCCACCATCACGGCAGCCTTCAGAGTGACCTGTGTGGCGGCCCGCAGAATGTTTCACTTTTATACGGGTTTGGTGATCACGAGCCCGAGAGATTTGGAGGGACTCCACTAGTGAGTCGGTGGTGACTTTTCATACGAGGCTGCAAAGATCTCGCAAAAGTAAGATAATCATTTATGTTAATTTATTAAAATCTTGAAGTTGTTTGGCACACACTCTAAATATTCCATTAATTATACATCTCGTACTTTTCTCGATCTCGAGTATTGATTATATTTTTTGTTTGGAATAAACGGGTTCAAGCGTGCGATCTGGAGGCTGCGATAGAGCACAGGGTGACCCTCGTTGATGCATCGGGCATCCAGCGGTGCACGATGCCACCATTCGAGAGGCCTAACCATGCGGCGATGACGGCATTTTTGGAACGGTGGTCTCCGAGACTAACTCGTTCCACATGCCGTGGGGAGATGACCATTACGTTACACGACGTATCTCATATCACAGGTATGTTGTTATATATTATCAATTTCAAGACTATATTAACTATCTACATTCATCTCTTGTACTAAAATGTGTTATTTCATCTTCAATTTACGGGTATCATTTGTGTAGGTGCACTGTTCGGCATCCGGATCCGGTGCACGACCTATCCCAGGCATCGGTAGACACCTCGTTTTGGGCGGCACTGGATACTTATTAAAGGATGTCCGGCGTCTCTTTTCTTCCGTATACCGCACATGATCGATGCCCGGCGTGCTTACTGCGTATATCCTGCACCTCTTGGGTTCCACGATGTTCGTGGACAAGAGTCGAGATAAGGTGCCCGCAGCCTCTACCTTCCTTTATGCATGGATCTTGAGAGACTCCCCACTCTCTCCTGGGGATCGGCTACATTGGCTTATTTATACCGAGAGTTGGGGAAGGCGTCCGGATCCGGATGCAGCGAGATGGGTGGTTGTGCGACAACTTTGCTAGAGGTTACATCTTACTCTACTCACTTTCTTTTTACTCTGTCGACTCCCCCTGTAATTACATGTTGCATTTGATTAGTATTTAATACTTTTTACATACATCTCGGGGGTGGATATACGAGTACTTCCGGATTTCCGGCGACTTTCGACCCGCGCGGCGGGGGCGTAGCCGAGAGCCCGTAGATGGTCACGTGCGTGCGGTGGGAGGGCATTGGATCATCTAGTGCGGTATCGCCGCACTCTTGACGGGATGCATGTTGATAGGGTGAGTTATTCATATTAAAAGCTGTTTCAAATTGTTACACTCCCTCGTTATTATGTAGACTACGCCTAACAAAGTCTACTCACAGGTTGCTTGGACTCCTTATGGTATTGGAGCGGACTCGATTCCGCCGGTTTCACACTTCGGGGGGTTATACGCTTTTGTGACATCATGAGGCGTATATGCCTGATCGTGTTACCGGGCGGTTCGGGTACGACGAGAGGATCCCTAGACGGCCCCCGTGACTCCCACGAGATGTATTTTGTCAAAGGGTCGGAAGGGATACCAAAAGGAGTATGGTGACGGAGATGATTTTGGGACGGGTGGGTGTTGTTCGACATGCATGAGTTCAGGCCCGTTCCCAGATGGGGGCCACCACTAGATACTACATCTTCTCCGTGACCGATGATTATATGGAGTGGTTTCGGCTAGGAGTCATGTTCGGATATCTAATCCGATACACGATCCTCCCGTTGACATTCCACCTCCCCCACCTCCCCAGTTGATGTTCCACCGCGGCTGGGGTTGCGGCGATCGCAGATCTCATACTTCCATTAGTGACAGATGCGAGTCTCCCGAGTACGCCGGAGATATACTTAGACGGGCACACGAGGGTTTAGGTCGTCTCATGTAGGAGGTCGCATTTATGTATTGTTGATTATGGAGTTTTGGTATATTTGTAGTAATCGATTATGGAGTTGGATTTATTTTACGTAGGAAATGGATAGTTGTTGTTGTAATGGTATATTGATTGTATTGTTGTTGTTTATGGAGTTATGGATTTGTAGTCTTGAATATGGAGTTATGGATTTGTTCTTTGTTGTTTATTTGGTGTTGTTTATTTGGTATTGACGGATGCGAGTATGAAATGGATAGTTCTTTGTTGTGTCGATTGTGTTGTTCTTTGTTGTTTATTTGGTGTTGTTGTTTACTTGGTCTTTAGTCTTTACATTGCTTTGATGTGTCTCGTATGGATCCACACGAAACACATCTCGTGTAGATACACACGAGACACATCTCGTGTAAATCCACACGAGATGTGTCTCGTGTGGATCTACACGAGACACATCAGTAACAACAACAGCACCAAAGTCATACTGATGAAAAATTGTATACGAAATAAAAGTGTTAACAAGGATAAACATATAATTCAAACATCCAAACATTCATAAAAGTGTTAACAAGGATAAGCATATAATTCAAAAACCATTACACATATACTATCCCCTACGTAATCTTTCTCTTCTTGCATCGGTATCCTGATCATAGAGTTTATTAAATGCTGCTATCCTATCCTCATCTACATGAGTTTCCTCAAAATCCAAATGGAGATTGAGTTACAAATATTTGCCATTATTTAGGGTTTTTAGGGTTTTACGTGTCCCGATCTTGCCAAAAATGGTATACGGCTACCTCGTTTATTTTTTTTTAATTTTTTTCTAGATTCTAAATGACATTTAAAATGTTTTTCATCTACATGAGTTTTCTCAAAATCCAAATGGAGATTGAGTTACAAATTTTTGCCGTTTTTTAGGGTTTTTAGGGTTTTCTGTGTCCCGATCTTGCCAAAAATGGTATACGCCTACCTCGTTTAATTTTTTTTTAATTTTTTTCTAGATTCTAAATTACATTTAAAGTGTTTTTCATCTACATGAGTTTCCTCAAAATCTAAATGGATATTGAGTTACAAATTTTTGCCATTATTTAGGGTTTTTAGGGTTTTCTGTGTCCCGATCTTGCCAAAAATGGTATACGGCTACCTCGTTTAATTTTTTTTAATTTTTTTCTAGATTCTAAATTACATTTAAAGTGTTTTTCATCTACATGAGTTTTCTCAAAATCCAAATGGAGATTGAGTTACAAATTTTTGCCGTTTTTTAGGGTTTTTAGGGTTTTCTGTGTCCCGATCTTGCCAAAAATGGTATACGCCTACCTCGTTTAATTTTTTTTTATTTTTTTCTAGATTATAAATGACATTTAAAATGTTTTTCATCTACATGAGTTTCCTCAAAATCCAAATGGATATTGAGTTACAAATTTTTGCCATTTTTTAGGGTTTTTTGGGTTTTCTGTGTCCCGATCTTGCCAAAAATGGTATACGCCTACCTCGTTTATTTTTTTTTATTTTTTTCTAGATTCTAAATGACATTTAAAATGTTTTTCATCTACATGAGTTTCCTCAAAATCCAAATGGATATTGAGTTACAAATTTTTGCCATTATTTAGGGTTTTTAGGGTTTTCTGTGTCCCGATCTTGCCAAAAATGGTATACGCCTACCTCGTTTAATTTTTTTTAATTTTTTTCTAGATTCTAAATGACATTTAAAATGTTTTTCATCTACATGAGTTTCCTCAAAATCCAAATGGAGATTGAGTTACAAATATTTGCCAATTAAAGGGTTTTATGTGTCTCGTATGTATCCACACGAGATACATCTCGTGTTGATACACACGATATACATCTCGTGTATATCCACACGATACACATCTCGTGTGGATCTATGCGAGATGAGTGAAGAATTACGAAACCCATTACCAAAACAGCAACAACCATCATCATCATCAACACTAAACAACCGATTACCAAAACCTGAATATTCAATCAAATGAAAGGGCCCTTTTAATGGTGGACGGAGATAAATCTCGTGTAAAATCACACGAGATTATTCTCGTGTGAGTTCACACGAGATAAACCGAAAGAGAGTTCCTCTCTTGGACGCATCAATGGCGTCGCTAACAATTCAAATCAACCTCCTTTTCCAACAATCAATGATCCAATTACTTCAAACCCTTTCAACAAAAGTGTCCTCAAATCATCTCGCACGGAAAAATTCAACTAAATCAATCACAAACGCACGAGGCAAACAAAGAATCGATTATTGGGAGTTAGGGTTACTGATTCTCGACGAAATCGGGTGAAAAGGGGTCGGAGGGTGGGTGTGAATGCACTTGAAGGTGGATATTAATGTGATGGGAGAGACGAAGGGAGAACCTATCAACCATTGGAGACACCTTCGTTGTTGATGATGATATCGTTCGCAGTGTCCATGGTGAACGATTGAAATTTTTCTGCGAGGTGTGTCGTGTGATTCTACACGTGATAAAGGCATTGATATCGTGTAGAATCACACGAGACGGAAGGGCAAAATTGGAATATACCGTTCTCTGTATTTTTCGGGCCGTGTATTTAGTATTAAGGATCATAGAAAAGTCAATTACTTAATAAATTTTTCCTCCGCCCCATTAATAACTTCACCTTTTGTCATTTTGAATGTCTCATTTAAAGCTTCATCTTTTCTTTTTTGGCAAAGAATCTTTACTATTTTCTCCACTCATTCTCTTTCCTATTTCACTATTACACTCACAACACTTTTCAAATTTACTATTTCCTCCACTCATTCTCTCTTCTATTTTACTATTATACTCACAACATTTTCTCCACCCTTAATTTAATTTGCATGCCAAAGCCAAAATAGTGAACTAAACATTGGGACGGAGAGAGTATAAATGAATGTATGCATAAAAATAAATCAAATTTAATAGAGAAATACTGGGCGATGACTAGACATGGGCAACCGGTTCCCGGTTCCGGTTCCGGTTCCGAACCGCCGGTTCCGGTTCCGGGAAAGGGAGGAACCAAGATGGAACCGCCAAAATCCGGTTCCCGGTTCCGGTTCCTTGCTGCCGGTTCCGGTTCCGGTTCCACGATTTTTCGGTTCTATTTTGATCCCCGTTGTTTTTTTTTTTTTTGGAAAGCTGTACAGGTGGGCGACCGCCCAAGAGAAGTGGGCGACCGCCCAGAACCAAATTCAAGCAATAATGCCAAAAACCGATGCATCTGAAGGATACCCCGCTTACAATTGATGCTCTTATTTCAAAGCAAAGCAAGTTTCTGGCAGAAATGAGCAGGCTTCAGGTAATACTCATTCATGCTGAGATTCTCTTGGCATATAATTGCTTCCCAATACGGGTATTTAATTATTTGGGCCATCATGCAGGTTGCTGATCTGATCATTCCATTGAGAGAGCTTGCCCATACAGATGCAAATGTTGCTTATAATTTGTGGGTGTTGGTTTTTCCCATTGTCTGGATGGATGACCTTAAGGAAGGAGGAACAAGTAGCACTTGCAAAGCCAATGATAACTCTTTTATCAAAAGACTACCATAAGAAGCAGCAGGGAAGCAGACCAAATGTTGTCCAGGCTCTTCTAGAGGGGCTCCTGTTAAGCGAACCCCAGCCACGTATGCCTAGTGAGCTCATCAAATATATTGAATTTTTTTATTTTTTCGGTAAGAACCGCCGGTTCTCCCCGGTTCCGAACTGCCGGTTCCCCGGTTCCGGTTCCGGTTCCAAAACCGGCGGTTCACGGTTTTCTGAAAAGTGGAACCGAGACTGAACCGTGAACCGGACGGTTTCGGTTCTTGCCGGTTCCGGTTCTTGCCGGTTCCGGTTCTGCCGGTTCCGGTTCCGGTTCGGTTCTCCGGTTCCGCCCGGTTCCGGTTCCGGTTTGCCCATGTCTAGCGATGACCCAGGCTTAATTTCGAGAGGGGCTTATTTTCCTATTTTTCTAGTAGTACTGTAGTCTATCTATTCCTTACACTTTTAATAAAAGCTAGTAATATTTTCGTCTCATACTAACGGTCATATTTTTTTGCCAAAAATTTGTAAAAAATGCATTTTTTTAAGCTTAACAAAAATGGTGTTTTTAGAACACGTCGACTCTTCCGCCTCGCTCGCGGCGCCCAACTCCCGTTCATTCCCAAATTATAATTATAGGAAAATCAAGGAATTACTGGTGTTGAATCCTGAGTTTGTCGGAGTACTACCTATTCTAACAACTATCCCCTCCTCCTCAGTCGAAATTGCTTCAAATTCATACAACTGGGTACTAATTAAAGGGTAATTAGAAAATTTGGAAACAAAATTGAAAAAGCAATCAAGAAATAAATCGAGGGTAGATAGAAAAAGTGATTACCTGAAATGGGTTGAGGAAAATGATTAGGGATTCGACCTCTAATGGCTACCTCCATTTGAATGTCCCCCTACCCCTTTCTTTTCTCACTCTTTCTTGAACGATGAACTTACGAGTGAGTTTGTCGGAGTACGACCTAATTTTGACCTGTGATTTGGAACGGAGGTATGAGTTTGTTCGAGTGTCAGTGCATTTTAATTCGAGTGCCAGTGCAATAGTTTTGGAATGCCAGTACAACTCGTCGTGTGCAGAACAAATCAGATGGGAATTTGAGTGCCAGTGTATGTGTTTTTGAGTACCAGTGTATGTGTTTTCAAATGTCAGTCCATGTGTTTTTGAATACAGTGCTTGTGTTTTTGAGAGCCGTAAAAAATGATTACCATTGTTTTTGAGTGCCATTGTATGTGTTTTTGAGTGCCAGTGCATGTGTTTCTGAATGCCAGTGCATGTGTTTTTTAATGCCAGTGATTGTGTTTTTGAGAGCCAGCAAAAATGTTAGTGTAACAAAGTGCCAGTGTTAGTGTAACAGAGTGCCAGTGTGAAGAGTGCCAGTTCATGTATATAAAAGTGCCCGTATAAAAAAGCGTCAATGCCAGTTTAACAAAGTGCCAATGTAAACTTACACTGGCACTTTGTTAAACTGGTACTGACACTTTTTTCACTGGCACTTTGTTACACATACACTGGCACTTTGTCACACTGGCACTTTGTTTAACTAGCACTGGCACAAACGGGAAAACATAAAACACGTTTTTTCTAAGTGCCAGAAAAAACGCGTTTTTTATAAGACCAACTCTATTTTTTTAAGGTTATCACAAACGTATTTTTTTGAATAATAATTTTAAGTTAATTTAATTATTATAATAAAACTTTAAAATTTGTTATTGGTACACAATTATATATAATATCAATAACAGTTTTTAAATATTCATTAAGATAACTAAATTAACATATACTTATTGTTCAAAATACCTTTGTGTTAATCGAAAAAAAATAGGACTTTTAGTGTGAAACGGAAGAAGTAGTACATTCATGCGTATATATGTTTAATTTTAAATCCATAAAAGGATAGAAAATTAAATAAGAATCAAATACATGGTTTAAAAAATATTTTTTTTAGAGCATCTACTCCCTCCGTCCCACTTCAAGGGTCCTACTTTTCCTTTTGATCCGTCCCATTTCAAGAGTCCCTTCCATAAATGACAAGTTTTAAATATATTTATAACCTTATAATTTAATATATTTACAAAAAAATAATTCATTATACCCTTATAAAGTTAACATATTTACAAAAAACCAATCATTAACTACTACTAGTAGCAAACCCGTGCAATGCACGGCGATTTTATGTTGCCAAAATTGACCCGAACATTGAAACGAAGTACAAAAACATGAATATCAATTATACATTTTGAAACACTTCCTTAAACACAACGTTTGTAGTGACTCTAGTACATGATGACTCATCAGCGTTATTTGTGGGTATCGAGATATGAAGACCTTTTGGATTAGTTACTCTTAATAGTGCAATATAAAGTTGTCCATGACGGAACACTGATTTCTTCAAAAGCACCCCAACTGTTTATAACGATTGGCCCTGACTCTTATTGATTGACATTGCATACGATACCATGATTGGGAACTGACGACGTTCAAATCTGAAGGGAACTCTGGAGTCGGATGGAGTTAATGACATTCTCGGAATTAGAACTCGACTGCCACTGTGCTTGTTGGATAAAACTTCCCCCTCAAGTACATGATTTCCTAACCGCGTAATAATCAACCTGGTGCCATTACATAAATCGAGGGACGGATCAATATTACGTAGCATCATGACAGGAACCCCAACCTTTAAACATAATGCGTGCTTCGGAAGACCGGTTGAGGAAATACTGTTTAAAAACTCTGGTGTGTGCATGTCATTCATGCAATCATGTGATTGATCTGCACGACTTGGCAAGTCAGAACTCAAGTACATTCTTCCATCATTTTTATTGATGGAAACCATGTAATCATTTACTGAATCAATGACATCCAACGTTGGGGCCAAAATAGTTCTCCCATCGAAATAAGATTTTTCCAAATCAGAACATTGTAATTCCGGGTATACTTTACGTACCATATCTGCAATAGGGTCATCCACTGTTTCAAGCAGATACTTCTCTGGAATTTCAACTTCCACCACACCGTCGTTAGGTTCATTAATCGTTCCGTCTCCAATCCTGGCTATCCACTCAGCATATTTCCTAAGATCCTCAGAGCTTGACATTGAATCGGTATTTTGTAACCTCATATTCTGAGTTAATCTCAGAACGGTGCAGTAAGACCACAAATAAGAAGAATTGATTGTCGCATGCACGATATCTTGGCAACTACCTTTTGGAATAACTAGTAGGATTTGCCGAAAATCTCCTCCAAATACAACCGTCTTCGCACCGAACGGAAGTTCATGTCTTCTCCCACCTTGACTTTTCAATATATCTCTCATACTACGATCCAACGCTTCAAAACAATGTCGATGCATCATCGGAGCTTCATCCCAAATTATAGGCTTGCATTTCGAAATCAATTCCGCCAATGGACTGCCTTGTTTTATATTGCACACAGAATCTTCGGTGATGTTAAAGGGTGTCGAGAACCTAGAATGAGTTATGCGTCCTCCGGGTAACAAAAGGGACGCAATACCACTGGATGCAACATTTAGAACAATATGACTACATGAACGAAGAGCAGCAGAAATAGTCTTCCATATGTAAGTCTTCTTTGTTCCCCCATAGCCATATACAAAGAAAACTTTACCAATTGATGCTGTTGCTGCTTCTAAAATTTGCTCATAGGCAGAACGTTGTTCCAAATTTAATTTCTCAATAAGTAACTCATGTTCTGCTACCAAACTTTCCCGGTTATAATTTAATTCATCAAAGATCAGACGGTTGCACGTATTCTCATAAAATTCTTCACCAGGATACGATAACGAAGAGAACTCCTTCAAACTTCTTCCCTAAAGGAGAAGAATTTTCTCGATCTCAACCAGAGCAAAATTCTTTACTTGTGAATCCATCAATTGCAAATCTTCACGAGAAAATTAAACTTATCAAATTTATAAAATATGTTGACAGTATTAGCTAGTGACAGGTTTACCACTATATAGAGAAATTAATAATATTAAAAGTAGCTTACTTGGATGGTCCAACAAAGTCCGACGTTTATGTAGAATGTCTTCCGACATATATGACCAACATGAATCCCATACCACTTCAAGATGACTCATTGACGCAGAAATCAAGAGAGTGGCAAACAGTGTCCTCAAAGAGTGTCCAATGGCAAAGAAGCTAGCCTCAATAATACCATCTATGTACTCCTTATCATCGTTCAACAATCCCAACGCATAACATGCTTCGCGATAAGATCCATATTGAACCCCATCTACACTGCGTAGGTCCGCATAACATGTTGCGCTGCGAACTCTATTTAACAAGCACCGTAAATAATAAACATCTCCACTTCCCCGAGGAACATAATATATTCGACCAATAGCAAAACCCTGTTTCCTGGGAAACCATTCCCGACAATTTGATTTCCAAACGAACTTTGTAGGATATTCTGGATACGTAAGACTTCGACCTTCGGGGTATTTCTTATTTGCATCTATCCACGCCAAAAACATACTATGCGCAGCTGACTCCCTACTCACAATTGACTGAATATTATCTGAATCTGAGAAGACAACACTCTGTTCATTGGTCAGATGAAAACTTAATCTCTCCACTGCAGGTTCCTTATGTTGAATTTTAAATCCGAAAATTCGCCAAACAGCCTCACATGACGACACGTACCGACAGTCGTAGTATAAGTTTATTTCGTCGACAACTCTCCCATCGGAATTCCCATCTGATGTTTTCTGGCAGAATGTGTCCATCACACGATCATTCCCTTTATTGATATACTTAAATAAATATTTTATTGCCCGAGACTGATTGCACCACTCCACATTCAAATGAGCACCGTAGGTTACTAATAGGTAACGATTGTGGGGTACAACATACCTGTTATCCAAAAGAACACCGTTTTTCCGTATTACTCGACCATTATCTCGTCGCCTATAAACTGTATATCCATCGTCGTCAATGGACGTGAACTCAAAAAATTTCTTTGGGTAATGCTTGGAACATCGACCGTTAACCATGCACGGAGAACTCAGACGATCACCACCACATGGGCCGTGAACCATCAAATCCTTAACAGCTTCGTGATACACGGGGTCAACCTTTTCATTCGGTATCTCAGCCGAAATTATAGAGTCAATTTCTTCTGGAGTGCGATGCTTAAATTCACTTGAAAGGAATAGTAGAATATGTCCATGCGGCAATCCTCGTTTTTGAAACTCGATCGTGTATACCACTACAATAAATCGAAAGAACTCGTTAGTTAACCTTGAATATGGCCGAAGGAAATATAAATAGTCATATATCTGGGAGAAGAATGTGAAATCAGAATTACAAATGGGAAGGGTGATGTATTATGTGTAGGAATAACAACATGACTACAGTTACACATACTTCTCGAATTTTTTTATTATTCGAGTATTACATTAAAAAAACATTGCTAAGAATAAAGTATTTATGATAAATTAAGGAATTATGTCCCTTCCTACATCATGCAATGCAGAAATTGTGATGGACCTTTATTAGTGGAAATTGAGAAGTAGGTTAGAAATTAAGTTCCGGTTATATGAGTAGCTGCACTAATGGGCATGTAATATGCGTATATATACATATGTAAGGGAAACATACAAAATAACCTTATCTGAGGTTATTTAGTAAAATTAATGCTCGATAAAATTAGAGAAATTACATGCTCGAACGTCTCAGAATATTTTATTCTTACGTATGTCAGTAATCATCGCCTCAATCTTGGCTTTAAAAATTCTGCATACGATGTCCCATCTATCTTCTGGTTTCAAGTCACGCTCCTCAAGGAATTTAGTTATTTCTGGCCACTTGGGATTACATGTAAGTGTGAGGAACAAATCAGGGTAACCAACCCATTTGCATATCGTCATAGCGTCCTGATAATTTTGGACCATATACCGTGCCCCACCCGTAAAAGATGAAGGCAATATTATTTGTTTCCCATGGCTCGAAGCATCAGTATCTCCTCTCAAAAAAGCATCTTGTAATCCTTTGCACATCTCGCATCTAAGTTGTTTCTGATTCAATCGAATGTAAGTCAGACGCGAAGATTCTATCATGGTGTAGGCGTCTACGACGAATTGTTGGAGTAGGTGACCCGAAAACAAAATGGTCCTTGGTTCAATTCTCGTTCATGTAATCGAAAAGCAAAATATTCTCTCATGTTGACTTTCTTATGTCCACCACCGTCACCACTTCCATTAGAGAGAGGAATATATTCATGATAGCCATCCTCACCATACGGAAATAGTAGTGGATATTGCAATCCCAAATAAGTCGGGTTCAATTCATTAATCCTCTTCAGCAGTCCAGATTGAGTCTCGATCAAAATATTGTTGGTGTAATGCCCTAGGCTATAGTTATGTTTAACTTGAACCGTTATGTATCATCTTTATCATTTATTATAGAGCATGTTTATTCTGTTCATTATATGTTTTGCATGTTTATTATATTGAACTACGTCCCTAGTTGTTATGAACAACTAGTATAAGTTGGTAATGGATAATCATAGAGATGATTATATGCATGGAGATGCACATTACACTTATGGATACTTGCTAAAGAACAAGTATTGGACATGACCTACTTATGAGATTTATGACATGGTTTGTTGTCATGATTAAATCTCATGATAGTCGTGTTATTGAATCCTTTGTACCTAAGATTATCATCGTCTTCCACATGATGGAGATCGTGTTTGATATAGTTTAACACGTTCTCAATGAACCCATTCCACCTCAACCTGCTCCAAATGCTTCTAGGGCTGATAGGGATGCACATAAGAAACATAATAATAGATGTTACATGCCTTATGCAAGCCACTATGTCTAAGGCTCTTCAGAAGGACCTTGAGCACATAGATGTAGCATTTGATCTTGCTGAGCGCTTAAAGAAAATTTTCCAAGTGCAAGCAAGAAATGAGAGGTATGATATGGTTAAGTCCCTAACTGCATGCAAGATGCAAGAAGGGCAATCGGTGGGAGCTCATGTCCTTAAGATGAAGGGTTACATTGAGCGTCTCGATAGGCTTGGAAATTCGTTGAGTTTGGAACTCGCCACAGATTTGATATTGAATTCATTGCCTGAAAGTTATAGTCATTTTATTATGCACTATCACATGACTGGCATGGATAAGAATCTCTCAGAATTTCATGTGATGTTTAAGACCGCAGAGATGAATATCAAGAAGCCTAAAACCGATACTGTGTTAATGGTTAACAAAGGCAAAGGGTTCAAGAAGGATAGGAAAGGTAAAGCAAGTGTTGCTAAGCCTAAGGCAAAGGTTGCCATTGCCGGAGAGGCTCCCAAGGCATCTCAAAAGGATGCGGTTTGCTACCATTGCCAAGAGGTTGGACATTGGAAGCGCAACTGCAAGGCTTACAAGGAAGGCCTAAAGGCGAAGAAGGGCAATACGATTACTGCTGCTTCAGGTTTCTATATGATAGATATTTTCCTTTCTGTTTCTAGTTCATGGGTATTAGATACCGAATGTGGATCTCACATTTGTTTAAATGTGCAGGGACTGAGAAATAGGAAGCTACTCAAACATGGTGAAGTTAACCTGCGTGTTGGGAATGGAGCAAGAGTTTTTGCATTAGCCGTAGGGACATATGATGTAACTTTATCTAGTGGCTTAGTACTTGTTTTGAACAATTGTTACTATGTTCCGGATTTGAATAGGAATATTATTTTTGTTTCTTGTTTGGATAATGAGGGGTATAATTTTCTTATTAAGAATAAGAAGTTTTATATTTATTTAAATGATATGCTTTATGGTATTGCAAATTCATTTAATGGCCTTTATGTTCTTGATGTTGATGAGAAATAAAATAGTGTTGAAAATGTTTATCATGTAGACAAGAAGTCTAAACCGAATGACGTGAACAACTCGTTCATGTGGCATTGCCGGCTTGGTCATATAAACGAGAAACCCATTTCTAAACTCCACAAAGATGGAATGTTAGACTCACATGATTATGAATCATATTAGATATGCGAATCTTGTTTATTGGGTAAAATGACCAAACCACCCTACACTAAGAGTAGTGAAAGGGCTAGTGACTTATTGGGCTTAATACATACTGATGTATGCGGACCAATGAGCAGCATTGCTAGGGGAGGATTTCGGTATTTCATTACATTCACGATGACTTATCTAGATATGGCTATATCTATCTAATGAAGTCAAAGAGTGAATCTTTTGAGATGTTTAGAACATTTCAAAATGAATTACAAAATCAACTTGGTAAAACAATTAAAGCACTTCGATCCGATCGTGGTGGTGAGTATTTGAGCGAAGAGTTTGACAATCATCTCAAAAACTGTGGAATTGTTTCAGAGTTGACTCCACCCGGAACGCCACAATTGAATGGTGTTTTCGAGAGGAGGAATAGAACCCTATTAGATATGGTTCGTTCGATGATGAGTCAAGTAGACCTTCCTATATCCTTTTGGGGACATGCATTAGAGACTGCTGCGTTCACACTGAACAGAGTCCCTACTAAATCGGCTCCTAAAACCCCACATGAGATGTGGCATGGAAGAAAACCTAATTTGTCTTTCATGAAGATTTGAGATTGCGAAGCTTATGTGAAGAGACTTGTCTCTGATAAGTTAGCACCTAAATCTGACAAGGTTATTTTCGTTGGTTACCCTAAGGAAACCAAAGGGTATTACTTTTACAACCGCATTGAGAACAAAGTGTTTGTTGCTCAATATGGTACTTTTATTGAGAAACAGTTTCTCAATAAAGCATCTAGTGGGAGTAAAATTGATCTTGAAGAAGTTCAAGAACCCGAAAATAACATGGAACCAATAGTAGAGACTGAACCAACTCCACAAGAAGTTGTGGAACCGGTTCAAGATCCACAAGTCCATCGTAGATCGGATAGGTTACGATCCGCACCCGAGAGATATGGATTTCTTGTGTCGGAAAGTAATGAAGTGGAAGTCATTGAGAATGACGAACCTACTTCCTATCAAGAGGCGATGTCCGATCCCGATTCGGATAAATGGTTAGAAGCCATGAAATTCGAATTGCAATCCATGTCGAATAATCAAGTTTGGAACTTGATTGAGCCACCCGAAGGTGTAAAATCCATAGGGTGCAAGTGGGTCTTCAAGAAGAAGACTGACATGGATGGGAAGGTGCATACTTATAAGGCTAGGCTTATAGCAAAGGGAAATAGGCAAACTCATGGTGTTGATTATGATGAAACATTCTCGCCTGTTGCCATGCTTAAGTCTGTTAGAATTTTGATTGCCATAGCCGCATATTATGACTATGAGATATGGCAAATGGATGTCAAAACCGCTTTCCTTAATGGAAAACTGCTAGAGGATGTGTATATGACACAACCCGAAGGTTTTGTAGATCCAAGAAATTCTAACAAGGTGTGCAAGTTGCAAAGATCCATTTATGGATTGAAGCAAGCTTCTAGGAGTTGGAATCTTCAGTTCGATAAGAAAATCAAAGAGTTTGGTTTTATCAAGAACGAAGATGAACCTTGTGAATACATGAAATTCAGTGGGAGCGTTGTGCTATTTCTCTTATTGTATGTCGATGATATCTTACTCACTGGAAATGACATTCCTGCGCTTGAGACTGTCAAGTCTTGGTTAGGGAAATGTTTCTTAATGAAAGATATGGGCGAAGCCGCTTACATCCTTGGTATCAAGATCTATAGAGATAGATCTAAGAGGATGATTGGTTTGAGTCAAAGTACCTACATTGACAAGGTTCTTAGAAGATTCAAAATGGAAAATTATAAGAGTGGAAACTTGCCAATGGGTCATGGTGTTACTCTTAGTAAGACTCAGTGTCCTAAGACAACTGATGAGCGAAAGAGGATGAATGATATTCCATACGCTTCGGCTATTGGTTCTATCATGTACGCTATAATTTATACTAGACCCGACGTCTCGTATGCTTTGAGCATGACAAGTCGTTACCAATCTGATCCGGGTGAGAACCATTGGATGGCAGTCAAGACGATCCTAAAGTACTTAAGAAGGACTAAGGATTGTGAATGTGTGCCCAAATTTTGTGTGTTGGATTCACGCGAGTTTGAAGACATCCGGTTTAATTTGAAAAATGGAGTCGTCACGCCATTTTGATTACCTCAAAACTTTGAAAAAAAGGTTTTATGGGTTCGGAGGTTAAGTTACCCCTTGGGAAGAACGGATCGTCGTTCACCCAAGGTGCCTTGCCGGAGCAAGTCTCCCAAGATTCCATTTATCGTGCTTGCTTGCGTGCTTTCTTGTGTGCATGTGTTTGAAAATAAGGAGAGGAAATGTCCCAAGTTATCTTCCGGACGTACAAACCATTTATTGGTTGTCGCTCGGGATTTCTTGGATTTTATGTATTCAGGATTTTGATCCCGTCCTCATCTTGGACTTGTGATCATCGCATTTTGACCTTGGGACTTGCGTGATCGAGAGAGGGACTCCCTTTTATAGTCCAAAAATGAGGTTTTTTAGGAAGGAATGTCCTTAGCCCATCAATCCTACACTTTAAGACGATCGAGCTCATATAGTTGCTTCATACTCGTCTTGAGTGATAATCGGAGATATTGGGTTCAAGGTTGTCCCTTTCTAAAGAGATTGTGGAACCTTTAATGGAAGAAACGATGTAAAGATAGGATCTTTACACCGGTCCGTTCCAAGGTTGCTAATGGGGACATGGGGAATGTATGTAAAAATGACATTTTTAGTAAAAAGATGACATTTTGGGTTGCAAAGGGTGCTTTTTGATTTAAAGAAGTGATCTTTATGCAAAGGATGCATTTTTATATTGGAAAATAGCATTTAATATGAAAAGGATGCATAAAGACTTCATTTTTGAAAGCAAATGATGCACTTTGATGTGTAGAAATGACTTTTAATGCAAATGATGCACCTTTAATATAAAAAAAAGATTTTAATGCAAAGGATGCTAATTTGAGTGCAAAAGAATAATTTTTAATGCATGAGAATGGGCTTTAGGTGCAAAAGGATGCACCTTTATGTATGAAAATGGCATTTCAATGAAAAGATGGCATTTTATGTACATAGGTACAATCTAAATTGCAGATAGACATCAGATTATAGCATGATGAGGGTTAAAATCAGATTACCAACTGGACAGATGAAGGTTCTGCAAACTGGCTTAAGTTGTCGCGTGACATAGGCTGCCTATGTCGCGTGACATACTTAGCCACTTTGCAGAGACTTTAAGCTGGATCTACAGAGGTAACAAGGCATTAATATAGCCAAGTTACTTCACAAATAGATCTCAGAGAGCAAGTATTTCAATAGTGAACACTTCAAGAGGGCATGGATATGAGGGATCCACACTCATCTTGAGTGTTCATGCAAGAAATAATGCCAAACTGGGGCTTTTACATGAAACGATATGCAAATGGATATGGATCTAAGCAATATAACACTAAAGCATGCAACTTTAATCAGAATACCACATTATCAACGCATTTAGCATAGAGATTTCACATATAATGAAGATAGGGGAAGGAAAAGGGTAGAAAATCGTTACCCTTGAAGACCACGACTTCCTATATCAAGTTAGATATAGGAGTCTTCAAAACAGCAACCTCCGGGGCTGAGATTGAGCCTTGGTTCAATGAGAACCTTTGGTTCTTGGTGTGTGTGGGAAGTGTGTGTGGGATGGTGAGTGATTTTGGGAGGATTATGGTGTGTTTTGGGGGATATGTGAGGAGGGAGTAGGCTTCTGGGCGTATTCTCTGTAGAGGGAGTGCGAGGGGGTGAAGGAGAGGTCTAAAATGAGAGGTGAAGGCCTCTATTTATAGGCTGCATGCATGGGCTTATTATGTCGCACGACATAACAAGCCATAACCGTTTTCCTTCTAGAAACATGCAAGGTGGCAAGCTTCTAGAAGTCTTCTTGGCAGGTTATGTCGCACGACATAACAAGCCCCATCCAGTTGCTTCTAGAAACATGCAAGGTGGCAGTCTTATAAAAGGGTTTTGGGATTAAAAAAAACGTGTTTCTTAATCACCAAGCATTCCCTTCAGCCCTTAAAAGGCTTGGAACAGTTCCGGAATTGTTCTGGAACTCTAGGAAAGTCCGGGGAATTACCGGAAAAATTACCGGAATTGCCGGAAAAATTAACCGGAAGGCATGAGCCAGATTTGGGTACTTACAGAAGCCCCTCGGCAACGTCACTTGCAGGGCGAGTGGGGTTGTCGATAGAAAAGGATCCAATCTGGCGAATGCCGAGACGGATTGGGTGACCAAGTTGGTCGAGTGGCTGGACCTTTATAAAAGGCTACCTACGTATCCCGGAGGAATCAAGCCAGGTCGTAGTTCGAACTTTGACTGAATCGAAATGTTATTCCTTCATCTTGGAATAACGGAGATCGAAAGAGAGAGCGAAATGTTATTCCTTCATCTTGGAATAACTGAGATCGAAAGAGAGCGAAATGTTATTCCTTCATCTTGGAATAACGGAGATCGCGAGAGAGGTCGAAATGTTATTCCTTCACCTTGGAATAACGGAGATCGAAAGAGAGTGAAATGTTATTCCTTCATCTTGGAATAACGGAGATCGCGAGAGAGGTCGAAATGTTATTCCTTCACCTTGGAATAACGGAGATCGCGAAAAAGGTCGAAATGTTATTCCTTCACCTTGGAATAACGGAGATCGAAAGAGAGCGAAATGTTATTCCTTCACCTTGGAATAACGGAGATCGCGAAAAAGGTCGAAATGTTATTCCTTCACCTTGGAATAACGGAGATCGAAAAAGAGCGAAATGTTATTCCTTCAATCTGGAATAACGGAGATCGCGAAAAAGGTCGAAATGTTATTCCTTCACCTTGGAATAACGGATATCGAAAGAGAGCGAAATGTTATTCCTTCATCTTGGAATAACGGAGATCGCGAGAGAGGTCGAAATGTTATTCCTTCACCTTGGAATAACGGAGATCGAAAAAGAGCGAAATGTTATTCCTTCAATTTGGAATAACGGAGATCGCGAAAGAGGTCGAAATGTTATTCCTTCACCTTGGAATAACGGAGATCGCGAAAAAGGTCGAAATGTTATTCCTTCACCTTGGAATAACGGAGATCGAAAGAGAGCGAAATGTTATTCCTTCATCTTGGAATAACGGAGATCGCGAGAGAGGTCGAAATGTTATTCCTTCACCTTGGAATAACGGAGATCGCGAAAAAGATCGAAATGTTATTCCTTCACCTTGGAATAACGGAGATCGAAAGAGAGCGAAATGTTATTCCTTCACCTTGGAATAACGGAGATCGCGAAAAAGGTCGAAATGTTATTCCTTCACCTTGGAATAACGGAGATCGAAAGAGAGCGAAATGTTATTCCTTCACCTTGGAATAACGGAGATCGCGAAAAAGGTCGAAATGTTATTCCTTCACCTTGGAATAACGGAGATCGAAAAAGAGCGAAATGTTATTCCTTCAATCTGGAATAACGGAGATCGCAAAAAAGGTCGAAATGTTATTCCTTCACCTTGGAATAACGGAGATCGAAAGAGAGCGAAATGTTATTCCTTCATCTTGGAATAACGGAGATCGCGAGAGAGGTCGAAATGTTATTCCTTCACCTTGGAATAACGGAGATCGAAAAAGAGCGAAATGTTATTCCTTCAATCTGGAATAACGGAGATCGCGAAAGAGGTCGAAATGTTATTCCTTCACCTTGAAATAACGGAGATCGCAAAAAAGGTCGAAATGTTATTTCTTCAGCTTGGAATAACGGAGATCGAAAGAGAGCGAAATGTTATTCCTTCACCTTGGAATAACGGAGATTGCGAAAAAGGTCGAAATGTTATTCCTTCACCTTGGAATAACGGAGATCGAAAAAGAGCGAAATGTTATTCCTTCAATCTGGAATAACGGAGATCGCGAAAAAGGTCGAAATTTTATTCCTTCACCTTGGAATAACGGAGATCGAAAAAGAGCGGAATGTTATTCCTTCAATCTGGAATAACGGAGATCGCGAGAGAGGTCGAAATGTTATTCCTTCACCTTGGAATAACGGAGATCGAAAGAGAGCGAAATGTTATTCCTTCATCTTGGAATAACGGAGATCGAAAGAGAGCGAAATGTTATTCCTTCACCTTGGAATAACGGAGATCGCGAAAAAGGTCGAAATGTTATTCCTTCACCTTGAAATAACGGAGATCGAAAAAGAGCAAAATGTTATTCCTTCAATCTGGAATAACGGAGATCGCGAAAAAGGTTGAAATGTTATTCCTTCACCTTGGAATAACGGAGATCGAAAAAGAGCGAAATGTTATTCCTTCAATCTGGAATAACGGAGATCGCGAGATGGATTTTATAAAGAAGTAGGAAGGACTCGATAATTTTTGTGAAGAAAGTGGGACGTACCCGATAATTTTTTGTAAATAAAGTGGGACGTACCCTGATCATTTTTGTAAAGCAACGGGACGTACCCTGATCATTTTTTTAAAGAAACGGGACGTACCCGGTCATTTTTTGTAAAAAAGGTGGGACGTACCCATAATTTTTTGTAAAAGAAAGTGGGACGTACCCATAATTTTTTGTAAAAAAAGTGGGACGTACCCATAATTTTTGTAAAGAAAGTGGGACGTACCCGATAATTTTGTAAAGAAAGTGGGACGTACCCGATAATTTTTTTTTTGTAAAGAAAGTGAGAAGGACCCTAGGATTTTTCTAATTATGTTGAGAAATGGAATTGAGAATCCTAAGGACAAAATAATAAAACGAACCACAGGGGTAAATTTGTAAAATAGGCCACAGGGCATTACGTCACTATCGAGGAGACAGGGGTAACTAAAGTTTGGAAAAACTTGAGCGTACTTCTCAATCTGTGATAGAGGTAGCTAAAGTTAGATTTTTGACAATTAGGAAATTGTTGCCTGGCGTTATCTCATTATAAAGGAAATAACGGAGGCGCTTTTTTGGGAGAAAATGTTATCATTAGCAATTGGCACGTTACTTGAGCCTAGGGGTGATTTTTTTTTTTTTTTGGAAACATGGTAGGGACTGGGTCTGGATGTACATATGGAATGTGTTTGGAAATTGTTTAAGACGGGTTTCAAGCTGTGGGGTCGTATCCGCCCAGGTGCGGGCCCGAAGCTATTTGTTATTCTTTGAGATGTTGTCAACGTGGACTAGAATTCCTTCTTGGGCCGAGACTGGGTTTAAACCTCGGGTCTTGATTAAGGTCCTTTTCTTAAACTCGGCGCTTGAAGTCGATGCCGATGTGCTTTTATAACCAAAGCAGATGTTGAAGTGACCAAACCTCTCTTCTAGGGATGTATGTGACTTATCGGAGCCCCGGTCTAAGGAAAAAAACTTTCTGCAAAGCCCCATGTCTTACTAAAGCAAAGAAAGATCCTTTCATTTGGCAAAGCCCCGGTTGAATGAACTGAGTAGGCGAAGTGACTTGGCGAAGCCCCGGCCGTGACCTAGCAAAAATCCCAATCGATCGGTGCCGCGAACGTGATCCCGGGGTTAATCTCGACCAAGACCGAATCCATCTAGGGACCTAGTGAAGAACTCGATGCGAACCCCAAAAATGGCTAAAGAAGCCCCAGTTTAAAGGAATGGCTTGGCAAAGACCCAACTTTGAAGAGTTCCAAGGCAGCCCTAATGCGAATTGTAGCAGAAGAGGGAAAACCTATCCTTTTTTCTTCTTCTTTTTTTTTTTTATTATTATTATTATTTTTTATTTTTTAGTCAATCAGTCAACCTTAAGAAGATGTGAAAGAAAAGATTTTAGAAATGTATACATGCAGGGGCATATTTTTTCGAAAGGTGGGAATAAATCCCGATTTTGTGTTATTTTGATGGCCTTATTCGATGTAGGCACAAAAACTCGCTTTGGGTTTGACTCTTTTGAGAGAGTATAAGCGTAGAAAGGTTGATAAAAGTGTATGGAAGCCCCTGCTGACAGAAAATCAGTGTTTAGCACTATCTTTCCTAAGATGTAGAAAAGGAAGACTTGTCAAGACATCTGAAAACTTGTTTTATTTACAATGATCACAAGATTGCTTAAAACCCTTTATTAATGTTCGGGTTATTCAACCACTAATCTCGATATGAAAAAACATTCTTATTAGTCATGAGAAGAAAGTCAACCAATGTCACGGATCAAGGTTGGCTGGTGTGAAAGAAAGGTTTGTGTACAGGAAGGTCATTGATGAGACCGGATTTTCTGGGATTTGATTGTGTCTATGGGAGAGATCATTGATGAGACCGGGTTTTCTGGAATTTGGATATGCTATTGACCGGACCATTTCTGGTTGCCTACGTTCCCCTCATTGTGAGGAGCTCAGGTCGCCGTAGTTCGGCCTTGGCCGGACTGCTTTGGGAAATGGAATTTGTGGTTCCTTTAGTGAAAAGGCTCGGATGAGATGATGAGGCGTGGGCCTCGGGATGATTCCTTGGCCAAGTCATTCTTGGACTGTTGCTTCTGATTACTTCCTTTTGCACGTGCCTACAGGCTTATGAAATGCTTCTGCCTTTGCTTCGACCGCCCCGTAATTATCGACAACTTTCATTCTCTGAGCTTTGATTTTGTCTGTCCGTCAAGCTTTTGATGGGAGATGTTAGTTCCTTGGCCTCATTTTCTTTTATTTTTATGTGCAACCCTGTTTTTTGCCTAGACCGCCCTTTTTTGGGATTTTCAGCCTAGCTGGGCATTACTCTTTTTGCACCAAAATTTTTTTTTCTTTCTTTTTTTATTTTCTGAAGCACCTGAGGGCCAAGGCGAGCCCCTGCTTGAACTTTCTTGATACCCTTGAGGTCTAAGCCGAACTCCTAGGTTGTTGTCGACATGGGGTCAATCTTTCGAAGCTGAGTGGCCTTTTGTTGTCCCTTAATGTTACCGCCGTCATTGACTTGGTCAAGATGAAGGTGGGAACATGATTGGGAAAGTGTATGGCTTGATGGAGGCCTTTTGTGGGGTAAGGAAAGTGTATGGGGAAGGCATTAGTTGACTTTCTCACACTGATTAATCAAAACGTTAATTATTTCGAGAGATTAATTGTTGAGTAATGCAAGTGATCATATAAAATAAAACCATTTCATTAAATGTAATGTAGGTGTGCAAATAATGTCTTAAGTCTAGCAAGAAAAGAAGAAGACTCTTTTATAGAAAATTGAAGATTAATTACAATGTCCGTGGAGGACTTGATTGAAAAAAGAAAAGTACTAGAACCTACGAAGGTTGACTGAGAGACTATTTTTATTTTCTTTTTCTTTTTTTTTTTTTTTAATCTTGCTTAAGGATAGGTAGACCCTAGTCTAGCTACTCTTCGCTGTCGGACCACATTTCTACCCTTCAGCATTGGAAGTAAATTCTTGATGCTCTTTGATCCGAACCTTGGTCATTGACTTGGTCACCATTCTGAACAAAGTCTGTCGGTTTTGGTCCATTGGGGCGCTCAAGCTTGCCTGCTTCGATTAACCCTTGGACCGCTCTCTTCAAGGCTATACAGTTGTCGGTTGTGTGGCCATAATGACTATGGAAGGTGCAATGCTCATTCATGTCGAGGAGTGTATTTGAGCTCTTTGGATGGTAGTCTCTAAGGGTCTCCAGGAGGCCTAGCTTTACTAAAGCCTTGAAGATTAAGCCCATGGGTATCCCAAAATTATCAAAATATTCTCGTTATCTTGGAGGACCACTATTTATTGGTACCTTCTTGATGTCGTCCATTGTACACAATGCCTTCTTTCCTTTACCAGATGTTGCAGCCGTGTTGGAAGGGTAAGGTCTATAGCGGCGAGACATTTTCAGACCAGAAGTGCTTCCCCGTGCACGAACCCTTTTTATGTAATCATCAATGTAAGCGTCAAGATTCGACTCCTTTGTGTCAGATGCGCGAGATTGGTAGGGTGAGATGGCTTGAGTCGAGCGATTGTCGACACTTTCGCTGCTAGGCTTTTCCTGTATTTTCTTAATTGGCTCTACCAATATTCCTTCGAACGAGTCAATAGGAGCATTAGGACCACACGACCCCGCCACAAGATTGGCATCAGCAAATGAAACCACAGTAGGAAGTACCCTGGTGGGAGAGATGACAGTCTGAGCATTCAAAGCGTGATCGTGACCGTAACCTTCCTTGTAAGTCAAACTTGAAGCATAAGAATACGAACCAAAGGATCGGGAGTGGTGAGACTCATAAGGGGCCTCATAGGGTCTGACAGCTATCGAAGACGGGGATATATGGCTCGTAATAGTTGAATACCAGGGAGTACTGAGCGCTGATCCAAATGACTGCTGAAGATATGAGGTTCGAGGCACCATAAAAGTAGGACTGAACGTGTCTTGACCACACTGAGGAACGTGACTGGAAGAGCAATGTGTATACTGTACTTGGTGAGCAGGAGCAACTTGCGTAACAGCTGAGTGCAGAATTGGATGAGGAGCATTTGACCTTGTCTGACTTCCTAACTGGAGGAGAGGGGTAGAGCTTGGAGCCTGAGGAGCGAACTGATCCAAATTGGTTTGCGGGGTCATGTCAAACTGTCGGGCTTGGGAAGCTGCAAACTGACCCATTCCAAGATGATGACCTGAACCTGACTGGGGCTGAGAAATCGGGGTAGCTGTAGCATTTGCTCTCTGTTGGTGGTGAACAAAGCTGGGTCTTATCTGAGGAGGTGAGGGCATCGGGACCCTGATGGCTTGGGACATTGGAAAGGACTGCAAAGGGGTAGTCCTTGGCAAGGGATCATATGTGGATGGAGGAGGGCATTGGTTATAGGATAGAGGAGCTGAAATTGCTGCATCTGGAGTTTCATCTTCTACCAGGGAACCATTGGCTTCGACCACTATCTGAACCCTATGGCTACGGAGCGCATCAATGATCATGGCTTGCTGTTCCTCATGGACCTTATGACTCTTTTCCAGGGCTAAGGCTAGCTCTTCTTCCCTAGTCATCTGATTACTCATCCCACTGCTGTTTTCAGTCAAATCGGCCATTCTGACTCTCTGAACTGACAAAACTGAGGATTCTGGCGAACTGTCTGAGAATTTTGCGCTAACAAGTCGCTGACCCGGTATTCTCGTCCACTTCTTTCTCGCTGCGGGAAAGGGATAGGCAAGGTTTAGACTAGGAGGTAGGTGAGGTTTAGACTCGGAGGTAGGTGTTTGGGCTGAAGGCTCAAGTAACATGCACTTATCGCTTAACTTTTGCTTAAAACACATTTTCTCCTAATCCTAATTGATCGGAAAAGATGAGACCTTGAAAAGACAAGATCGAAAATCGGAGATCGGACCGAAAAGGTCTCGATTAGGGATTTGACCATGAAAGGTCGGGATAGGAAAATAGGAAATCGGACCGAGGAGGTCTCGATTAGGGATTTGACCATGAAAGGTCAGGATAGGAAAATAGGAAATCGGACCGAGGGGGTATCGATTAGGGATTTGACCATGAAAGGTCGGGATAGGAAATCGGACCGAGGAGGTCTCGATTAGGGATTTCAGAGACATGACCATGCAATTATGATTACATTAATTGTTCAAGTTTACTTAAAACAATGTCTTTTATTTATTTCTATTTGGTTGGAAAAGGGGATTTGCCCTTCTTTTTCGCAACTACTCTAGATCCTGGATCAGTGGGTTCCGTCACTACGTCTATAAGCCCCTCGTATTCCACCTGTATTTTGACCTCCCAGGGTGGACAGCCCTGGGCGAGGGTCCTATAGGGCACGCGGATCCCACCGACCGAGAGTAAAGAACGCTCCTAACGGGTCTAGCGGGTCATAGGAACTTTCAACGCACGAGCGATGCGGATTATGGTCAAGGCAATACCGGGAAAGTCTCGTCTTTCTGCCTTAACGAAATTTTGGCAGAGTTTCGCTTGAGCGAATGACGTTTTGACTTTCGGCAATGTCCGAGAAGATAATAGGCATGGGTCTGCGGCAAAAGCCGGATGACGCAGTGTCACATTGAACTTCGTTGCATACGCAGTGCGTGAGTCAGAATCGAAGTCAATGCAGGGTCAAGATCTTGCCAATTTTTCCTTGTCGGAATTTTGGCAGAGCTTCGCTTGAGCGAAAGAACTTTGGATTTTTGGCAAAGACTCGGTCTTGACTCTTACGCATTCCGTGCGGGTCAAGGTCAAAGTCAATGTCGGAGTCAAGATCCCACCGATTTTTCTTGTCGGAATTTCGGCAGAGTTTCGCTTGAGCGAAAGATCTTGGCTTTCGTTATGAGCTAAGGCTTGACCTTTACGGGTATATGCAACTGGGCTATATGACACGGACTAGACCAAAAACCAACCAAAAGTCACGGTTTTTTGAAATGTGTGACACCTGACCGTGCATCGGGTCGACACTGGCTGCCATGGGGAGGTTGGAATGATTCCGTGCACGCCCGGGAGCATCGTAAGGCTGTCCGTGACTGCAACTGAAACCACCCCGGGTTTGAAGGACGTGCGTGCAAAGTGTACAGGATATATCAGGTGCGCGTAGTGTGCGGTCTCCTAAAAATGTTCCTTTTTGAGTTAAAACAAAGATTTTCATAAATGTGTTTTAAAGGAATGATTTTCGGGACGGGGGAGAATGCAACAGTTAAGCACATAAATTTTCTGGGAGCCCCAGTCAGTCATGAAGCTGAGTAGCCCCAAGCTGCTAGGACTGCCAGATTAACCCTAATTTTTCCTGGTGGAATTGCCACTGAGGTCGCCCGGTCAGAATCCAAGGAGGATTGAGCCGTACGACTGCATGGATCAATTTTCCAGGTTCCACTCCTTTGCGATTTCAGGTTATTTCCTGTTCAAAGTATGCACAAAACCCCAAGATGCAAATGATGCAATGCAAGGTAAAGAAAGCAAGCATGATTAATGAAATCAGCGACGGGAGTCTAACCTGCTCAAAGGGAAAAGCCTTCTTTTACTTTTTTTCGAAAAGTGATACCGGTACGTGGGATTGTTAAACAACCGTTTATCCCAAGCCCCGGGTTAGGGAGCGATACAGGAAGGTTAAGTGGTTTCCACCTATATACCAAGTATCGTTTATTTAAAAATGAAAGCTTTTCTCCTTCGGGATATCCCCAGCGGAGTCGCCAAACTGTGAATGTGTGCCCAAATTTTGTGTGTTGGATTCACGCGAGTTTGAAGACATCCGGTTTAATTTGAAAAACGGAGTCGCCACGCCATTTTGATTACCTCAAAACTTTAAAAAAAAGGTTTTATGGGTTCGGAGGTTAAGTTACCCCTTGGGAAGAACGGATCGTCGTTCACCCAAGGTGCCTTGCCGGAGCAAGTCTCCCAAGATTCCATTTATCGTGCTTGCTTGCGTGCTTTCTTGTGTGCATGTGTTTGAAAATAAGGAGAGGGAATGTCCCAAGTTATCTTCCGGACGTACAAACCATTTATTGGTTGTCGCTCGGGATTTCTTGGATTTTATGTATTCAGGATTTTGATCCCGTCCTCATCTTGGACTTGTGATCATCGCATTTTGACCTCGGGACTTGCGTGATCGAGAGATTGACTCCCTTTTATAGTCCAAAAATGAGGTTCTTTAGGAAGGAATGTCCTTAGCCCATCAATCCTACACTTTAAGACGATCGAGCTCATATAGTTGCTTCATACTCGTCTTGAGTGATAATCGGAGATATTGGGTTCAAGGTTGTCCCTTTCTAAAGAGATTGTGGAACCTTTAATGGAAGAAACGATGTAAAGATAGGATCTTTACACCGGTCCGTTCCAAGGTTGCTAATGGGGACATGGGGAATGTATGTAAAAATGACATTTTTAGTAAAAAGATGACATTTTGGGTTGCAAAGGATGCTTTTTGATTTAAAGAAGTGATCTTTATGCAAAGGATGCATTTTTATATTGGAAAATAGCATTTAATGTGCAAAGGATGCATAAAGACTTCATTTTTTAAAGCAAAGGATGCACTTTGATGTGTAGAAATGACTTTTAATGCAAATGATGCACCTTTAATATAAAAAAAAAGATTTTAATGCAAAGGATGCTAATTTGAGTGCAAAAGAATAATTTTTAATGCATGAGAATGGGCTTTAGGTGCAAAAGGATGCACCTTTATGTATGAAAATGGCATTTCAATGAAAAGATGGCATTTTATGTACATAGGTACTATCTAAATTGCAGATAGACATCAGATTATAGCATGATGAGGGTTAAAATCAGATTACCAACTGGACAGATGAAGGTTCTGCAAACTGGCTTAAGTTGTCGCGTGACATAGGCTGCCTATGTCGCGTGACATACTTAGCCACTTTGCAGAGACTTTACAACTGGGATCTACAGAGGTAACAAGGCATTAATATAGCCAAGTTACTTCACAAATAGATCTCAGAGAGCAAGTATTTCAATAGTGAACACTTCAAGAGGGCGTGGATATGAGGGATCCACACTCATCTTGAGTGTTCATGCAAGAAACAATGCCAAACCGGGGCTTTTACATGAAATGATATGCAAATGGATATGGATCTAAGCAATATAACACTAAAGCATGCAACTTTAATCAGAATACCACATTATCAACGCATTTAGCATAGAGATTTCACATATAATGAAGATAGGGGAAGGAAAAGGGTAGAAAATTGTTACCCTTGAAGACCACGACTTCCTATATCAAGTTAGATATAGGAGTCTTCAAAACAGCAACCTCCGGGGCTGAGATTGAGCCTTGGTTCAATGAGAACCTTTGGTTCTTGGTGTGTGTGGGAAGTGTGTGTGGGATGGTGAGTGATTTTGGGAGGATTAGGGTGTGTTTTGGGGGATATGTGAGGAGGGAGTAGGCTTCTAGGCGTATTCTCTGTAGAGGGGTACTGAGGGGTGAAGGAGAGGTCTAAAATGAGAGGTGAAGGCCTCTATTTATAGGCTGCATGCATGGGCTTATTATGTCGTACGACATAACAAGCCATAACCGTTTTCCTTCTAGAAACATGCAAGGTGACAAGCTTCTAGAAGTCTTCTTGGCAGGTTATGTCGCACGACATAACAAGCCCCATCCAGTTGCTTCTAGAAACATGCAAGGTGGCAGTCTTCTAGAAGGGTTTTGGGATTAAAAAAAAACGTGTTTCTTAATCACCAAGCATTCCCTTCAGCCCTTAAAAGGCTTGGAACAGTTCCGGAATTGTTCTGGAACTCTAGGAAAGTCCGGGGAATTACCGGAAAAATTACCAGAATTGCCGGAAAAATTAACCGGAAGGCATGAGCCAGATTTGGGTACTTACAAGGATGCATTCTTGGTATTTGGAGGGATGGAAGAAGATCTTGTTGTAAGAGGTTACACAGATGCTAGCTTTCAAACCGACAAGGATGATTTCCGATCGCAGTCGGGATTTGTGTTTATGCTTAACGGAGGTGCGATATGTTGGAAGAGTTCCAAGCAGAGTACTATTTCCGATTCTACTACTGAGGCCGAATATATAGCGGCATCCGATGCAGCCAAGGAGGTAGATTGGATCAAGAAGTTCATTAGTGACTTGGAAGTTGTTCAAAGTATCACTAATCCGTTGGAACTTTATTGTGACAATAATGGTGCCATTGCGCAAGCAAAGGAACCAAGGTCACACAAGAGATCCAAACATATACTTAGACGTTTTCATCTCATTCGAGAATTCATTGAACGGGGAGACGTTAAGATATGCAAAGTATCAACCGATGATAACATTGGGTATCCGCTTACAAAGCCCCTCGCACAACCAAAGCATGATGGTCATGTGAGGTCTATGGGTATTAGATGCATAGATGGAGCCTAGTGCAAGTGGGAGATTGTTGGTGTAATGCCCTAGGCGATAGTTATGTTTAACTTGAACCGTTATGTATCATCTTTATCATTTATTATAGAGCATGTTTATTCTGTTCATTATATGTTTTGCATGTTTATTATATTGAACTGCGTCCCTAGTTGTTATGAATAACTAGTATAAGTTGGTAATGGATAATCATAGAGATGATTATATGCATGGAGATGCACATTACACTTATGGATACTTGCTAGAGAACAAGTATTGGACATGACCTACTTATGAGATTTATGACATGGTCTGTTGTCATGATTAAATCTCATGATAGTCGTGTTATTGAATCCTTTGTACCTAAGATTATCATCTTCTTCCACATGATGAAGATCGTGTTTGATATAGTTTAACACTATCTTTAATCGGATAGCAATAAGGGCTATGTTAGCACGTTTGGATTCATGTAGGGAAGAATGATAAGTCAAGATGGAATTTGTCCCGCTTATGAAGAGAGATGTTTGCTTGGGCCCCTCGATGAATAATGTTGATGATATGTGTGGCCACACTCAAGTGATTTGATAGAGATCAAATGCATTTGGATTATCAACATATTCGGAATCGAGAAAGCATTGAAGGAGATGAGTTGACCTAGACCATGACTCATGTTCAATTAAACATCGTGGACAATGGGATTGTGAAATTTGATTATCAAGGAATCAAGCTTTGATGTTATATTTAATTGGATGGACATAATGATTTTTTAGAAGTCACTTATGTCTTGTGAGGTTGATGTTTCAACTCACTACCAACATAAAATATAATTCCTAAAGGGTCACACACAAAGAACGGATTGAAAATTGGCTCGGAATAAGTTTCTGGCGGTTTGAAGCGTTCGCTCCCAAGCATGGGGAGCGTCCGCTCCCAATTGACAGAAAAGAGGGGCGATCGTACCTAATGATGGGGCGACCGCGCAGAAGTTACTGACTTGCGGGAGCGGCCGCTCCCCCCTTGTTGGAGCACGCGCTCCCCTATGGTAGTGACTCCGTTTTTGGCCAGGAAAAGGGGACTTTTTCCCTAAGTGTTAGGGAGTTTTAAAAAATATAAATACCCTTTTTGCCTCAGCTAGAAACACACGAATTTAGGGCTTTTGAAAACACAAATTCCTTGATTTTGATTGAGAATCAAAGATCAAAATACCCTAGATTTAATTCCAAAACAGCCATTGATTATTGAAAAGTGTTTCAATAATTAGAGATCATCTAGCAATCAATCAAGAATCGTTCTTGGTCCATTCGCGTGTGGATTACCGATAGAGGGTGATAAGTTAATCACCAAGAGCTTGAAGCCTTCCGGTCGTTAATTCATTACAAGGCAAAGAACAAGGAGAAGATCAAAACCTTAATCAACAGTTTTGAGATTCGATTTTCATATTCGAATTCAAGCTAAACATAATCGCATTCAAGGTATGTAAATTCTATCTCATATAAATTTCTAATCTCTTCATGCTAGACGGATCTTAGGGCTAGGGTTTTGATGTTATTTGTAAATCTTTCGCTGCGTTTGTAACCCCAGAACCCAACAAATATCTCTCTCACCGAGGCAATCTTCTACATCTCCAACAATCAATACAGCTACTTCGGAAGCAGAAGGCAAATTGTATGTTCACCCATCTCTGACGCGTTTGCCGATTAGCATTAGCCTAACATTTGTAACGCCTTCAAGCATCAACTTATCCTTAGCCATTCGAAAAGATTTAACTAAAACGTTCTCTCTGTCAAGCATATCCTTCAAAGCCGAAACTATGGAATCATGAAGGTCCCCAAACGCCGAATCTCGCCTGTAGCATTACGGACTTAGTTATTAGAAGAACAAACCAAACAAAGACCTTAAATTACTAAGTTACCTTACAGACGATATGCGATTTGAGATCTCATTATCTGTGTCGTATATGTATAACTGTGCAAATTTCGAGCATTCACCTTCAACCGGCAATAAACTTCCAATCAAGTGATAGTTTTGCCCATGCAATTTGAAAACAGGCGGTGAATTTCCTTGGTTGATGTGATGATCAATTTTCCCTCCCATCGATGTGAAGCTGAACATGTTGTTGTAGGATCGTATATTCTTTCGGTAATGTTTACTTATTTCCGAAGAAGCGAACAATAAATGTTGTAGGACGTCCGGAGCTGCCTTTAGGAATGGTAATTTTATTTTACCCTGATTGCAACATAAGCTATATTTTGGCTTACGGATATTGTACGCCCGTCTCAATCTCTCTGTGTACCAGAAGAAAGCACCGCAATGGACACATTTCCAATCAGCGTTGCCAATGTCGCAATAACCTATAAAATTTGGGAAAGTAATGCGATTATTGACGGGAGAACTAAGCAATTTGGGACGTATGGAAAACAAATTCGGAACACACAGAGAATACGAATTAAAAATTAAAGGAAAAGGAGAAAAATATATTCCATTGTGCACAAATGACTTGTATGAAAGTGTACAACTGTATGCACATATGGACACCTATACATGCAGTTGACTTTATCCACAATCCCATTTTTCTATTAAATTTTAGGAAAAAAAATTATTCAGTAGTGGAAATTACGCTCGATTGTGGAAGGTGGATGAGATCCTTCGGCTGTGCTTTCACTTGTTGAACCGGGAAGTTGGCTAGAAGATGAACCATTGTTACGAACACCTAAGATTGAGAGACAAACCACAATCAAATATACAATTATAGACTTTCAATAAGCTCGCTAAACCGTTAAAAACTATGGTGACACTATTTTGTTACAATAAGGGCTATTATTGGCATGATATGATTCTTGTTGGGAAGAATGATAAGTCAAGATGGAAATTTGTCCCTCGTAAAGAGAGATGTTTGCTAGGCCACTTGTAAGTAAGATTGATGTAGTGCATGGCCATGCCCGAATGAATTAATGTGATTAATATCATTCGATTGATCAATTTACTTAGTAACGAGAAAGCATTGAACAATATGAGTTGACTTGGACCATGACTCATGTTCAATATAACATCGTGTGACAAAGGGATTGTGATATGTTCTATGTAGGAAAATCGAACTTGATATTATATTATTTGGGTAGGCATGATGGCTTGCTAGAGTCCGCTCATGTCTTATGAGGATCGATGTGATCGAACTCATTGCCAACATAATATAGTCCTATGGGGTCACACGCATCGAACGAATTGTCAAAAATGAAGAATATGGAGGTTTTGTATTCAGGGGACGACTCGTCCCCAGGCCTGAACTAACTATTCCCTTGGCCTGGGACGGATGAATCAGAGAGAGCATCCTGGGGGACGACTCGTGCCCATGGGGACGAGTCGTGCCCACCAGAGAATACGAATTAAAAATTAAAGGAAAAGGAGAAAAATATATTCCATTGTGCACAAATGACTTGTATGAAAGTGTACAACTGTATGCACATATGGACACCTATACATGCAGTTGACTTTATCCACAATCCGATTTTTCTATTAAATTTCGGGAAAAAAAATTATTCAGTAGTGGAAATTATGCTCGATTGTGGAAGGTGGATGAGATCCTTCGGCTGTGCTTTCACTTGTTGAACCGGGAAGTTGGCTAGAAGATGAACCATTGTTACGAACACCTAAGATTGAGAGACAAACCACAATCAAATATACAATTATAGACTTTCAATAAGCTCGCTAAACCGTTAAAAACTATGGTGACACTATTTTGTTACAATAGTTTGACGATTCTTCCATGAAATAGAACGCACATACATGGAAGTTAGTAGCCCGAAACAGAAGCACAATTCAAGAGGAAGTTACGAAGTAAGTGTGCTTGGTAGATAGTTTATTATTATTTTGGAGGGGACAATTATTGTATAATACAGGTTAAATAAGTAATAAAAATGCTATTAAAAATGTAGATCTTTAGTTTACGGAACAGAAGCAATTACCATTACCACCGGCTAATCGGTTGTCCGCTATAGACATGCTGATTGATGGCATACCCTTATTCCCGAGAGATATATGCCCGCCCAAGTGTGGTTCCCTTCCTCTATAAACACGTCTTAGAGTCTCATCAGATACATTAAGAGAATAGGATGACCCAGTACGGCTTCACGAACCTTCACATTTAATGCAGACAAATACGGATTACATAACTATAAATTCGAGACGAAATTGTTGGTAGTTTTAGTTAATGAAAGGCACATACGAATACTTAGGTTGGTAAATGGCGGGGACAATGTACTTGTTAATTGGTTTGGCAGCACGCCTGCTTCTGTATTTTGATACGCAATCTGACTGACTGAAGGAAAAATAGTAACATTGCATATGAAGTTAAAATAAGGAAAGTAAGGTATGGTGCACAGAAAACATTTGTATATTATGAATCACATAGATTCATTGATACGTACCATTTGAAATGTCTGAAAGTACTGTACGAAATGGGGGGACAGTATGTGAATCTGAAGTAGTTCGGCGTTGATCTTCAACAACCGAATTTCTATCTCCTCTAAGTCGAATAAGTTATCAGGTATTAACGAAATATGTAGTTGACTTTATCCACAATCCCATTATTCTATTAAATTTCGGGAAAAAAAATTATTAAGTAGTGGAAATTACTCTCGATTGTGGAAGGTGGATGAGATTTCTTCGGCTATGCCATCACTTTTTGAACCGGAAAGTTGGCTAGAAGATGAACCATCGTTACGAACACCTAAGATTGAGAGGCAAACCAAAATCAAATATTCAATTATAGACTTTCAACAAACTCGCTAAACCGTTAAAAACTATGGTGACATTGTTTTGTTACAATAGTTTGACGATTCTTCCATGAAATAGAACGCACATACATGGAAGTTAGTAGCCCGAAACAGAAGCACAATTCAAGAGGAAGTTACGAAGTAAGTGTGCTTGGTAGATAGTTTATTATTATTTTGGAGGGGACAATTATTGTATAATACAGGTTAAATAAGTAATAAAAATGCTATTAAAAATGTAGATCTTTAGTTTACAGAATAGAAGTAATTACTATTACCACCAGCTAATCGGTTGTCCGCTATAGACATGCTGATCGATGGCATACCCTTATTCCCGGGAGAGATATGCCCACCTAAGTGTGGTTCTCTTCCTCTATAAACACGTCTTAGAGTCTCATCAAATACATTAAGAGAATACGATGACCCAGTACGGCTTCGCGGACCTTCACATTTAATGCAGATAAATACGGATTACATAACTATAAATTCGAGACCAAATTGTTGGTAGTTTTAGTTAATGAAAGGCACATACGAATACTTAAGTTGGTAAATGGCAGGGACATTGTATTTGTTAATTGGTTTGGCAGCACGCCTGCTTCTGTAGTTTGATACGCAATCTGACTAACTGAAGGAAAAATAGTAACATTACATATGAAGTTAAAATAGGGAAAGTAAGGTAAGGTGCACATAATTTTTTTGTATATTATGAATCACATACAATCATTGATACGTACCATTTGAAATGTCTGAAAGTACTGTACGAAATGGGGGGACATTATGTGAATCTGAAGTTGTTCCGCGTTGAACTTCAACAACCGAATTTCAATCTCCTGTCGAATAAGTTAACGGAAATTAACGAAATATGCAGTTGACTTTATCCACAATCCCATTATTCTAGTAAATTTCGGGAAAAAAAATTATTAAGTAGTGGAAATTACTCTCGATTGTGGAAGGTGGATGAGATTCTTCGGCTGTGATATCACTTGTTGAACCGGGAAGTTGGCTAGAAGATGAACCATCGTTACGAACACCTAAGATTGAGAAACAAACCACAAACAAATATACAATTATAGACTTTCAACAAACTCGCTAAACCGTTAAAAACTATGGTGACACTATTTCGTTACAATAGTTTGACGATTCTTCCATGAAATAGAACACATATACATGGAAGTTTGTAGCCGGAAACAGAAGAACAATTCACGAGGAAGTTACGAAGTAAGTGTGCTTGGTAGATAGTTTATTATTATTTTGGAGGGGACAATTATTGTATAATACAGGTTAAATAAGTAATAAAAATGCTATTAAAAATGTAGATTTTTAGTTTACGGAATAGAAGCAATTACCATTACCACCGGCTAATCGGTTGTCCGCTATAGACATGCTGATCGATGGCATACCCTTATTCCCGGGAGAGATATGCCCGCCCAAGTGTGGTTCCCTTCCTCTATAAACACGTCTTAGAGTCTCATCAGATACATTAAGAGAATACGATGACCCAATACGGCTTTGCGGACCTTCACATTTAATGCATACAAATACGGATTACATAACTATAAATTCGAGACCAAATTGTTGGTAGTTTTAGTTAATGAAAGGCACATACGAATAATTAGGTTGGTAAATGGCGGGGACATTGTACTTGTTAATTGGTTTGGTAGCACGCTTGCTTCTGTAGTTTGATACACAATCTGACTGACTGAAGGAAAAATAGTAACATTACATATGAAGTTAAAATAAGGAAAGTAAGGTACGGTGCACAGAAAACATTTGTATATTATGAATCACATACAATCATTGATACGTACCATTTGAAATGTCTGAAAGTACTGTACGAAATGAGGGACAGTATGTGAATCTGAAGTAGTTTCGCATTGAACTTCAATAACCGAATTTCTATCTCTTTTAAGTCGAATAAGTTATCGGGTATTAACGAAATATGCAGTTGACTTTATCCACAATCCCATTATTCTATTAAATTTCGGGAAAAAAATTATTAAGTAGTGGAAATTACTCTCGATTGTGGAAGGTGGATGGGATTCTTCGGCTGTGCTATCACTTGTTGAACCGGAAAGTTAGCTAGAAGATGAACCATCGTTACGAACACCTAAGATTGAGAGACAAACCACAATCAAATACACAATTATAGACTTTCAACAAACTCGCTAAACCATTAAAAACTATGGTGACACTGTTTTGTTACAATAGTTTGAGGATTCTTCCATGAAATAGAACGCACATACATGGAAGTTAGTAGCCTAAAACAGAAGCACAATTCAAGAGGAAGTTACGAAGTAAGTGTGCTTGGTAGATAGTTTATTATTATTTTGGAGGGGACAATTATTGTATAATACAGGTTAAGTAAGTAATAAAAATGCTATTAAAAATGTAGATCTTTAGTTTACGAGACAGAAGCAATTACCATTACCACCGGCTAATCGGTTGTCCGCTGTAGACATGCTGATCGATGGCATACCCTTATTCCCGGGAGAGATATGCCCACCCAAGTGTGGTTCCCTTCCTCTATAAACACGTCTTAGAGTCTCATCAGATACATTAAGAGAATACGATGACCTAGTACGGTTTCGCGGACCTTCACATTTAATGCAAACAAATAGGGATTACATAACTATAAATTCGAGACCAAATTGTTGGTAGTTTTAGTTAATGAAAGGCACATACGAATACTTAGGTTGGTAAATGGCGGGGACATAGTACTTGTTAATTGGTTTGGTAGCACGCCTGCTTCTGTAGTCTGATACGCAATCTGACTGACTGAAGGAAAAATAGTAACAAATAGTAACATTACATATGAAGTTAAAATAAGGAAAGTAAGGTACGGTGCACAGAAAACATTTGTATATTATGAATCACATACATCATTGATACGTACCATTTGAAATGTCTGGAAGTACTGTACGAAATGGGGGGACAGTATGTGAATCTGAAGTAGTTCCGCGTTGAACTTCAACAACCGAATTTCTATCTCCTGTAAGTCGAATAAGTTTTCGGGTATTTACGAAATATGCAGTTGACTTTATCAACAATCCCATTATTCTATTAAATTTCGGGAAAAAATATTATTAAGTAGTGGAAATTACTCTCGATTGTGGAAGGTGGATGAGATTCTTCGACTGTGCTATCACTTGTTGAACCGGAAAGTTGGCTAGAAGATGAACCATCGTTACGAACACCTGAGATTGAGAGACAAACCACAATCAGATATACAATTATAGACTATCAACAAACTCGCTAAACCGTTAAAAACTATGGTGACACTGTTTTGTTACAATAGTTTGACGATTCTTCCATGAAATAGAACGTACATACATGGAAGTTAGTAGCCCGAAACAGAAGCACAATTCAAGAGGAAGTTACGAAGTAAGTGTGCTTGGTAGATAGTTTATTATTATTTTGGAGGGGACAATTATTGTATAATACAGGTTAAATAAGTAATAAAAATGCTATTAAAAATGTAGATCTTTAGTTTACGGAACAGAAGCAATTACCATTACCACTGGCAAATCGATTGTCCGCTATAGACATGCTGATCGATGGCATACCCTTATTCCCGGGAGAGATATGCCCGCCCAAGTGTGGTTCCCTTCCTCTAAACACGTCTTAGAGTCTTATCAGATACATTAAGAGAATACGATGACTCAGTACGGCTTTGCGGACCTTCACATTTATTGTAGACAAATACTGATTACATACTATAAATTCGAGACCAAATTGTTGGTAGTTTTAGTTAATGAAAGGCACATACGAATACTTAGGTTGGTAAATGGCGGGGACATTGTACTTGTTAATTGGTTTGGCAGCAAGCCTGCTTTTGTAGTTTGATACACAATCTGACTGACTGAAGGAAAAATAGTAACATTACATATGAAGTTAAAATAGGGAAAGTAAGGTAAGGTGCACATAATTTTTTTGTATATTATGAATCACATACAATCATTGATACGTACCATTTGAAATGTCTGAAAGTACTGTACGAAATGGGGGGACATTATGTGAATCTGAAGTAGTTCCGCGTTGAACTTCAGCAACCGAATTTCTATCTCCTGTAAGTCGAATACATTATCGGGTATTAACGAAATATGCATCAGATGAATTTTTGGGAAACTAAGTAGAATTGTGCATGATGTTGAACACCTCACTATCGAGGCCGGAAGAAAAAAAATACATTGACATTAAAAAGTTTAATTGTCTATACGGACCAAATATACTATATCCTAGAAACAATATCTACCACTAGACAAAAAAATAAAAATAAGGGAAAATAAAAGGTTGGGAAAAAGGGGCCAGTAAATAATGAAGATTCATAAAAAAAAAAAAAAGTAGGCGCCAGAAAAATTAAAGAAAAAAGAAAAAGAGGTTAACATTTTTTCCAAATCACAATTACTCGGCCCAATTCTACTCTCAACCCAGCCCAAGAAATCAAATAACAACCCACTCCCTTCACCCACCACAACATCCACTCAACCCTAACCTATCTTCTACCAATATCCGCCGCCGCCTGCATAGGGTTTTCCCCAATCCTCGTACGGGATATAACGCTACGAACCTACAAGTATACTCGAAACCTCTTCTGGTCAAGGAAACATTTCCAAGATCATAATCCATACCACATGAAATCCTTACCCCAACCCAAATTCTTATATTTACATAATCATTATACCTAGGAAGCTACCCGAAGTTCAAAGTAGTCATGGAACCGAGTAAACCACAACTATGATGACTGATTCGTAAAGATTTTGATGATTTGAATGTGGCGCTTTCAGAGATATTTGACGTCCCGCGTGCAATATGTAAGTGTTGAGTTCGAATTTTTCCGAATCATGAAGTTGTTATGTAATTTTTTTTGGGAGATTGTTCGTTGGTCACGAATTTCAAATTCGTTTAATTGAATTTGTGAAATTATGTATGTTGTCTTCAATTTATCCCGAATAGGTAAACCATCGTAGATTTATTCATCGTCGCAGGCTAACCTAATAAACTATGGTAGGATGGTTTCATATAGTGAGCCACTTTGGGAAATTATACACAATTATACACAATTTTTTCCACCCTAACAACTTCTGCTAGTCTAACAACCTTTGCGATGAACACACTAGATCTATTAAGTTAAATTAAAAAAATGACTCCTACTGATACAAATTCTAAAACTATTGCTAGTAAATGGCTACACTAAACGTAGTTTACATGTTTATTTAACCCAAAAATATTGAATTGTTTTTAGTTTGTTAGGAGTTCTGGTGGAGTAATTTTTATAATTTCCAGTAGATTTCTTTCTGAACCATAAAATCCCAAGCTTGTGTCAAGGCTGATATTAAGTGAGTTTTGTTGATTAACAGTGTAGTGATATATGTAATGACTAAAGCTTATTCCAAGTATGGGCGAAAAACTCCTGAGAACTTGAAGTCATATTAATTATAACTATTCTTCTTAAACAAACAAATGAAAAAGCTTAGCAAAGGGAACGACAGTAAGGAGACATGGCTCATTACAATTGAAGATACATTATTTATATTTCCAAACCTTATAAGTTACGATCTATAGTTAAGTAATTTTTCTTGTGTAACTATGCATTGATTTATGTCGTGTATAAAGTTCAATATATATACTGGAAAACACCCAAGGACTTAAATTTATTTTAATTATAACTATATTCCTTGAATGTACAAATGAAAAAACCTAGCGGAAGGAAGGGCAGAAAGCTGACAGCTTACAGAGCTCATTCTGAATTCAGGTTGTATAAATTCCTACCATATATCACCATCCATGCCACTGTAATAACTATTCTCACATATGCATTAGATTAGATCTACTACTAAAGAGCAACTGCGTACTTTGTGATACAACATTGCAAAATACGGAACATACTTTATGCTAGTAGAAGTATTCGTGCATGTATCAACCTATATTGTTACATGTAGTAGCTGCTAGATCGGACAATTTTCTTTTGCTACCAAGCACAGTTGACTTAGTAATCTTCATCTTCACATTAACTTACTGCAAATATTCTTATTTAAAGACTGCACAAGCTTGCAGATATTTATATGAAAGAGATGAATATTAGTTTTGAGAGTGGTCAGAAAACCTCTACATATACCATCTTAGGGGAACATAGTTTTTGAGATGGGAGGTATGAGAGGCTCCTCTCCCAATAAGCCTGTTAAAGTGGAAGTATACATAGGGGAAATTCATTTGAACTGTCAGCAATAGCCTCAAGTAACCCAATTTTACTCGTGGGGGTAGGTCAGGACGTTTTTTACGGAAGTAACTCACAACTTGAAACTTTTTTTTATAACTGCATATTTTCATTACTAAGTATCAAAATCTATTTTGTGTTTTCTGAATAGATAAATAACAGTGTTACTGAGCTCCGTGATGTTGTCCAATTTGAGCAGGTCTCTTAACTAACTTCATTTCTCTTAAATGAAAACTGTGGGTTTTTTGTTTATCTTTGTTGTGTTGTGTTCTCATACCTGCTACTTGAACTTGGAGGCTCTTTGCAAGCTCAAGAAAACAGAAAACTGAACCAAATTAGGGTAGTTTTTAGTAAGTTTTTGTGCAGACAAGTAACTTAAACATGAATATTGAACGTTGGAAATTGTGGTATGATTGCTCGTAGTGGCATGAAAGAAATTGTGTGTTGAACTGCTGATGAATGGAGAGCAGTGGGTCTGACTTTTGATTAAACGAAGAAGCTGTAGATGTATGCATTAGTGAAGTTTTGGATTTAAGAATTCCCAATTTCTCTTGAACCATTATTACTGCATAAGTACTCTCGGAATGAGAGTCACTGCAGTATATAAATATAAGGTAACGATGCGTAATACCACTTTACATATTCTATCCTTACATATGTATGCCTTCGCAAGTTGTGAGATTTTTACTTCACTTATCCCATATTGAGAACTTATTAGATATGCAGATGGTTAATATACTCAGACATAGCATCACTTAACCCAATTTTGCTCGTGGGGGTAGGTCATTACGTCTTTTACAGAAGTAACTCTCAACTTGAAACATTTTTTTGAGAACTGCATATATTCGTTACTAAGTATCAAAATCTATTTTGTATTTACTAAATAGATAAATGTGCCCAGATGTAAAGCTAAAAGATGTGGCATTTACACCCTCTAGATCTCTGACTATGAGGTTTGTCAGTATTATTTGAGAGTGTAGTTGTAGAAGAAAAAGAATGTATGCATTGAGAAACGACTGTTAGCTGCTGAAAGATTCATCTATCATTTTTAAAACTTACTGGTTGTCATTACTGCAGATTTCATTGCTGTTGGACTCCAATAAGGATGGCATGATTTTATGATAGCTGCTAATCCAGTAACATGGGGACATGACATAGAGGTGTAGGAGATTATATTATAATTAACTGATCTTTCACCAGTAATATCAGTTGCCACTGGAGACCATGCAGCTAGAATATTTACCTCTGGTTCTGTGACATCAAGCTGCATTTCAAACTTTGCAATATCAGGTACTAAGTAGATAAATAACAGTGTCACTGAGCTCAGCGATGTGGTCCAATTTGAGCAGGTTTCTTAACTAACTTCATTTCTCTTAAATGAAAAATGTGTGTTTTCTTAACTGACTTTTGCTTTAAAAGAAAAAGGCTGGAGATGTATGCATTAGTAAAGTTTTGCATTCAAGAATTCCCAATTTCACTTCGGCATATAATCGAACGCGCAACAATGTGAAAGCTCTGTGCATTGTTGTAATTGAAAAGAAAACAGGCTAACAAATCATAGCATCAACTACCAAAATACTAAATAAGTTATATTCGATTAAACAAACCACGAACACCAAAAGGTTTACATGCCATTACCTTACTACGACATTAACAGACATAGAAGAAAGATTTTCCTTCACAACCAAAAACGGGCAACTCGACAAAAGTTGATATTCATCCGAACAATAACGTTGTGCAACAACAAAACTTTACTTGAGATACCAAAAGAAAAAAATTAAGCCCACAAACTTGGACTCTCACATTCATCAAGTAGACTTCTTGCCCTCCTCAAGTGTTTTTTGCACCTTTTACCCAAAATTATCAACTGAAAACTCATCCATCAGTGAACATTTCACACTCAAAACAGCACTACCAGTGGTTCGGATCTTCTCAGGTATATTTGGTGTTTTGAACTCCCCATCAACTCAGCCTTGGAGTTTCGTTCGACACTAAAATACTTTTGAATGATGTTTGCATATATCACTTGTGAGTCTGACCACAGAAAATGGATTAACTACTCCACCAACAGCGTCCACAGGAACATTTATCCTGAATAAACCTTCAAAACTCACCAGTTGATTAATCTCCTCGGGAAGACCCTACAGTCAGCAATGAACAAAAAAACAAAAAACACTTTCAGCTTCCAAGACAGCTAATAGAGAAACTATAAGCTAAAAAATTGGGCCAACTTTAATACCACATTCCCGTCATACTTGGTCTTCATCTCAGAAGCAGACATACCAAAGAGTTTCGAAGCGTCTCTATCCCATAAAATAATTGCCGCATTTCCCGTCCCATCCATAACCCTCACCTGAATTCTATACTTTAGACAACCACTAGTATCTTCAATGCTATACTTGACACAAAAAAATGATTCGGGAAGCCGAATCATTTTCCTTGGACATTTCTTGCATCCCACATAATACCACTCATTCCTTGTCTCAATAGCAGTTATATGTCCAAAAGTTCAAAAATCTCCACTTTCTTTAAGATCGCAGACCTGGGCCCATGTCCTGTATCGATCCCTATTAAGATCCAAATCTTCCTCAATGCATGGAATAGATGGGAGGGATATAGTGGCAATAGGAGTAACACTTCTCCCTTCCAGTTTAAGACTGTTAGTTAAATACAAAGGAAATTAGATTATAAGCAAATCAGAAAACTGACAACATTGTAACAAATTTATTTGTAACAAACTGCAATATATGTAATAACCTTTCCTGGAAATCATTGATTTCTTTCTCATTAGCGTTGATCCAAAGCTTGGAGACATCCTACTTTTGACTCTTCCATAAATTTAGTCACACAACACAGTTGCATTATGTTAGTAACACTAACATTATTTTCCTTTAAATACGCTTCAAAGTTTTGAGCTTCCTTCCCCCAAGCAGTACATGAAAGAGCACTTCTCCTACATTAAGTAGTAATTTATAAGAAACCTAAGAAGAAGGTCCGAGAATGGAATATATAAGTTAATGGAAATAACAATTAAGCATAATGTGGTAGGTGACTAGCTGTATGTTTTCAATGGTGAAATCTAGTATCACTAACTCCTTCCCTTTAGCAGATTTTTTCCTCTGCAGTGAACCACATTTCGACAATCTTCCAATGACATCTATGGGAAAAAATAAACATAGGTGCAAAACAAACACAAAATTTATCAACTGGGAATCATTTACTATGAACTGAAACTTTTCTAACCTCAGAAAACTTGAAAAAAATCAGTAATTTTTTTTTACCTATCAGCACATTCTCACTCAGATCAGGTTTCTGTAGCTCCTCAAACATCTTGAAGTCAAGCATATTATCGTCCGAAATTTCAAGCACCTTTGTACGCTTAAAGAAAATCAATTTGTGAGGGAAAATTGAGGTTTTCATGGTCATGTTGTTTTCGGTTACTATGAAGTTTTGTATCAAATAGACACGACCCTCATCAAGAGTTGATGTCATTCACTCAATTTCATACTTTGCAATTGTCGCATGAACACGGTTTCCCTACAGTGGAAGAAATGCAGTTATGTTTTTCATCTCTATTAATATAATTTTTTTTATTGCTAATACAGAAAATAAAGCATGTATATAGCTAAACTTGTATGTACCTCACTATCATGTAGGATGCATTCCATTCCGTATACACTAGATTGAGTATCTAGTGTTCGCAGGAAATATTTGTGGACAACCCGGACCTTCACAGCCCAATCAGTCTTCTTCGGATTAAGTTTACGCACACAGTTACATCTTGGATACATTTTGTGGAAGGATTTGAGTACCTACTGTTTAAAGCTTATTTGAGAAAACAATGTTTGTACATATATATAGAGTCCAGCTTGAAGCCTTTCCCAGTCACTGCTCCAATTAGTTGGTCATTACACAGATTTGGATATTGCTGAAGATAAAGAGCCTCCAAGAAGTTTGACAGCCTTTTTTCTTCTCTCTGATACAGTTCAATTAAATTTGTATTCTCCCATTACAATTACAGCAGCCTTTTCAGTAACAGTTTAGCAGCCTTGTTAGTAACAATTTTAGCAGCTTTTTTTTCTTTCTCTGGAACAGTGTACTTATTAAACAATTTAATTACCAATTAAACTTTTATTTTCACATTCCATTTATAGCGACCATGATAGTGACAGTTTTTGGCTCCAAGTTGCCATTTTTAGGAACGACTTTGTTTTTTATATATTTATAGATTTATAGATTTATAGATTTATAGATTTATAGATTTCCTATCCCACATTTAATTTTTACCTTCTCTCTCCTCTAATTTTCTACCCACTTACAATTCTTTATTCATTTTTTAAAAAATTTCTTAAGAAGCGTGCAATCCAATCCGAGGACCCTTGGTCTGGGACGGAGGGAGTATTATTTTTTCTGACAAAAAAAACATCTATTATTTCTTTAGTGAAATAAAAATGATAATAATTGTCATAAATAATTTCAAATTTTTTATTATAAATAACATGAAGTGGTGAGGATGGAGTAAATTTATTTAGTATGTAAAAAGGATCATACCAATACCTTTAAAAAATAAGAAATTTATGGAGAGAGAAGGGAAACAATGGAGTATTTTATGTATGAGAGATAGGATCATGGGAGAGAGATACGTAGGTAAATTGGATGAGTATACATAATAGTCTATTCTTGGTAGGGATTTATTTATGAATTTTTTTAATGTAATTGAAAATGATTCTTTCTAAAAAATCAAAATGAATATTAGAATAATATTTTTTTAATATATAATCAAAGACACATTGAATTTTGACAATATTTTTAACCGAATGATATAGACGTAAATTATGAAATATTTTTTAATGGGTGATTTGGACAATTTAATTATTCACCTAATTCTTTTCACGAAAAAAAAACATATCGATCTAATTACCATCCCCTTCCAACTTTTTCCAAATTAAAAACTAATCATTATATTAATCTTTTAACTTTCTAACATAATTTGTTTCCTATCAATAAAAACATATTTTTTTTTGAAAATCTTAATTAAACATTAATAATTATTTAAGTGTATTTTCATAAATTAATACTCCCTCCGTCCCTAAATGTTTGTCCCATTTGACTTTTCAAACATTTTAATTTAGTGATTTTGAAGCTTTAATTTTGGTTATTTTTACGAACGCTTTGAAAATTATTGATAATATACACCGCCGTTATGTAATACTCCGTCCCTAAATGTTACAAGTTTTGAAAATTTAGTGATTTTGAAGCTTTAATTTTGGAAATGAGACTAACTTTTTGGGACAAAGGAAAAGGGGAAATGGGACAAACATTTAGGGACGGAGGGAGTATTTTAATAGTAAAAACTAAGTTAGAATGTACATATAATGTTTCCAACATTGTGTCTTTATATTATAAATGGAGCATGAATGAAACCCAGCGAATTTATCTAATTGTGTTTCTTTTTAAATAATCCATCAAAATTTATATTCGTATATTATATAAAAATTCCAATAATGATAAAAAATTTATATTTATCCCAAAAAAAAAAAGTCAAAATTTCACAAAAAATGCGTTTTTCCTCAAGCTTAGAAAAAACGTGTTTTTACCAGGTCCCTCAACTCCTTCACGTCACCGAGATACAAGAAATCGCAATCGACGAAGACAGTGCATCGAATGCCTTCAATTAAAACACTTGAAAACATAATTGAAATCCGATTCAGAGGCATAAATGCAGAAATCAAACAATGCGCGAACATGAACATGAACATGAAAATAAAAACAGAGAAATTCGGAGATTGAGCATCAACAAGCAGATCCGAAATAAAACATGAACAAACCCAATCAAACAAGAACAAAATCTAAGAGTGAGAGGATTACCAGATCGGCCATCTTAATGAGGCCTTCAAGGCGAGAATCGTTCTTAATGTTGATACGGTGGAACTGGATGCGATCGGCCCAAGGTAACGAAGACGGTTCAAGAAGGAACCTGAAAGGCTTGACAATGGCGGAGCCATTGCTTGAGTGGTTGTGGCCGTTGATCAGATCAGTCGCGTTCAAATGAATATCGCCGTTGGAGATGATGCCCGTAAGGATTAGCATTTAAGAGTGCCAGCAATTGTCTAAATAATTGCTAGGGTTATGGTAAAAATGTACCAGCGCACGTTTAAAAAAGTGCCAGTTAAAAGCTTTCTTTGTTCAGAAACTCAATGCCAGTGCATGTGTAACAAAGTGTCAGTGCATGTGCAACAAAGTGACTGTGTTAGTGTAAAAGAGTGCCAGTGTGAAGAGTGACAAGCATCCACGGATGGGCGCGATCGCTCCATTTGTCCAGAAACTCAGTGCCAGTGCATGTGTAACAAAGTGCCAGTGCATGTGTAACAAAGTGCCAGTGTTTGTGTAAAAGAGTGCCAGTGTGAAGAGCGCTAGGGCATGTATATAAAAGTGCCAGTGTAAAAAGCGCCAGTGTCAGTTTAACAAAGTGCCAATGTTAGTGTAATGGCACTTTGTTAAACTGGCACTGGCACTTTATTAAACTGGCACTGACACTTTTTACACTGACACTTTGTTACACATGCACCGGCACTTTGTCACACTGGTACTTTGTTAAACTGACACTGGCACAAACGGAAAAAACAAAACAAGTTTTTCCTAGGTGTCAGGAAAAACGCGTTTTTTGTAATACCAACTCAAAAAAAATTTGAAAAATATCTCAGGTATTTTAATAATTACATAATATGATAGTAAATTATATAAAATATTAAAAATATGGTAGCGTAAAGCATGATCGTAAATATTAGACTACATTTTTTCGAATATCATTTTAGGCAAGACAGAAATACATCTATGTATCAAATATGGTAATCAACTCTCTATTATTGTTTACATATTACACCCAATCAATAATATTATACTTTAAATTACATGCAAATAATGAAATTTATTTAATTACATACAAATAATTAAATTTAGTTAATTTTTCTAGTTAGAAATCAATTAAGTTGATCAATAAATAAAAAGAGAATACTCTCTTTGTCGCACTACAAATTACACAATTTCCTCGTAGGGTGTCCTATTACAAATTACGCACTTTCTAAAATGAAAATATTTTATTACTTTTATATTAATGAGACTCACATGTTACACATACAACAATAATTCAATTATTATTTTCTACCTTACTTTCTCTTTCCTACCTTCATACTCACAATACCCATTCCACTAACACTTTTTCTTAATTTGTGCAAATAGTAATTGTGTAGTTTGTTGTATGACGGAGCAAGTATATCTTAACACTAAAAAAAACCTTTTCATTTCACATAAATAATAAAGTATTCATGTTTGAAAAGTAAATTTTGTAACTTCATACCTTATTACTTTTATTTATAAATTTATTTTTTATATAATATTTTAGAAAATAATCATATTTTGTCAAAATTTTAAAAATAATTATAGATTAATTTTTTAACATACATCTTAAATAGAATATCAAAAGTGTTAGTCAAATATATATATAGTTTAATAATTGCTTAATCCCAATCTTATAAACATTATTGATTAACCCTAATTTTAACTACACTATTTAGAATTTTTTATATACCCCTATGATCCCCATAGTGCTAGTGTCAATGTTTTCATCTTTATAATTCTCAATATAACTAAAGACTTGAATACCTTTACCTATTATAAGAAGAAAACGGTTAACATGTTCAATCAGTTAAGGCTCTAACCGACTGACTTGTTCAAACCGGTTGACCTCCTTTGACTGATCATGATGCTCAACCTATTTACTGGTCAACAGGTCATAACCTGTTGATAGGCTCCATAATGTAATTGGTTATGAGTACCCAATCGATTAATGCAGTCTGGCTTTCTCAAGAAGCTTCTCATTTCAGTTTGACCTTTCATTAATTGCTCTCACCTAATTAGCTGAAGTTGTTAGAGCAGTTGATATGAATACCATGCTATTGCCTGACAAGTAACTACTTCAAGGAATGTTCAAGTTAACAGTACTCACAACAACATCTTTACCTAGTGTATATTTCAAGCATGCCTATAATTCAAATCTCAAGCATTTAATGGAGATTCTTCATTCAATTCTTGTCAGTTCATGTCATCTTCTCAACCCCTTTAACGACAATAACTCCATTTTAAGACAACTATAAATACCTTAGAGCATTGAAGCGGGTTAGTGCATTAAATACTTTGATAGAAGAATTGTCAATAACTGCAAGTGCTAAAATCCTTCAAGCATTAAGTTCAAGACATTTTGTTCTTATATTCAATAGACCATTTATTAGGACATACACTGTGAACACTCAATCAATACCTGTAATTATTCTCCAACAAGACTATGTATGAAACACATTGATTGATAACACTACACACCCAAGAGAAATCAGTTCAACTTGTGAACACATCTTTTGAATACACTTGGTTATACTTGTATCACGATCCATTAGTAATCACTTTCCTTTAGGCAACCTTCAACCTTCCTCATAGGTTAAGGCTTGCAACTTGTAATATACTAGTGAACATTAATAGTGCACATTTCACAAATCCAAGTTTTGACCAAACTTGGTAGAGGACGTAGCATTTCATTAACATTATGAACCTCTCAAATAAGCGTGTCACTTTTTTTGTGTGTTTGCTCATTAATTTTGTCTTGTAACCAGTTGAGCTCTATCAACAGTTACAACCCTTGAATTCTTAATGCCTTGTTTTGCCTTACTTAATGTAATACATTTTGCAGTATATTTTAACTTGTTTTGAAACTCTCTTTACTTAACCGTTTTGAGTGTGTAAACCGGTAATATATTATTTGCTGCGTAGCCGTTTAACATCGATTTTGCTTTAAATAAATTACTTGGTAATTTTCAAAGAGTTTTTAAAGAAATTTTATCAGGCTATTCACCCTCCTCCCCTCTAGCCTATTTTTCCTACCAATTGGGCATAACAATTGGTATCAGAGCATACAATTTTTGAATTTTTTGTTTCCAATCTTCACAGCTTGAATTGCCGATTCCAATGGCGGGAAAACTCATGCAATCGTGGAACATGGCAACGATACCCATGTTAAACGAACATGAATTTTCAGTATGGAAAAATAGAATTATGCGGTACATGGATTCAATCGATGACAGATTGATGACTGTAGTTAGAAATGCTCCCATCATTACCATCAAAGTCAATACAATGCCAAAAGCCCCTAAAACCCCTCTTATGGATCATGCTGATAGATCATCGGAACAAGAGTTTGAAATCTATGAAACCATTGTCCCTAAAACTCGTGAAGAATTGACAGAAGAGGATAAGATATATGTAGCCCTAGACAAAAGGCCATGCACATTCTAATCTCTAGTCTAGATTATAGGCTGTACAAGCAAGTATAGAATTATGAGACAGCTAAGCAAGTTTGGCAAAGTATCTTGAGATACTTCGAAGGAGACCAGTGGCAAAGGACAACCAACTATACAAGAGTGTAGCTGAATTTGAGTCCTTTAAAAAGAACCCATTTGAGTCCCTCAGAGAAGCGTACAACCGATTCTGTGAGGTAAGTAACTCTTGTGAATCTCTAGGTAGAATATATATCGTGAAAGATCTTAACATGCGTTTCCTTGATTCTCTTGGAGACTTATGGAATGTTAAGGTAACTATTCTGAAAGAATGCAAAGAATTGGACAAGACTCACATTCATAATATTGTTTCCACTTTATTTATGTATGAAGAAGACCTCACCAGACTTGGCGGAGTTTAAAAACAATTCAAATCTCTCTCTGCCAGCTCAAACTGAGATCTTCCCCGACTCTTCCTTCTTCAACAACTTGTCTGCCATTAACTCCCCTTCAACTTCTCAATCTCAACCGTCCCAAACCAATGTCACCAATAACAAGCCTTCTGAGTAAGATGAATTTGTTGCCTCTGCCAGAAACTATAAAAAGTTCAAAGACATTAAGAAATCCCAGTAACATGGTAAAAAACCCTTCCACTGTAAATTCTCTTCATTTTAAAGATATGGAAACTTCCAAAGATCTGGCCAATCCTCATCTAACGGCAAAAATGCCCAAGGTGAGTTTGTGTGTTACAACTGTAGGAAGCCTGGCCACTTTGCTTCAAAATGCCCTCAACCTAAGTATGAATTTCTTAGGAAGAAACCGTTTAGGAAAAATCCTAGATCCAATAGCTTAGTAGTTGAAGAAGGAACAGAAAAGGCTATGCCTGTCTGGTTTGAGACTGACTCATAAGATGAGAATACTGATTCAGATGAAGAAGCTAATGCTAGTTTTGTGGCCCTGATGGAACAGAAATTGGACCTACTCCCTTGCAGTCACCCATCTAACGAAATTCCATTGACCAGTCAAGAACCTACAATGACACTACCACACCCATGAGATCTCCTTTATCAATTATGATGAACTTATACCTAGAGCTGAGAATCCTTACAACTTTAAGATTCAGAGTATAGGTGGAGCTCTCTATGGTAAAAGAAAAATTTCTCCAATTCTCAAGCCTTTGATGCAACCAACATAATTGACCTGTGTTTGAACCTCGACCGATTCGATTCGAAAAGACCTTAACCGACCTAAGATCTCAACCGACATCCTCCTTACCCAAATTTGATCCCAACTTTGAACCATCATCCTCAACCTTTCAACCAACCATTGATCCCTGCCTAAAATGTCTAAGTCTGATATGGCAGAGGTGATGAATGAGTTGTTTTCTGACTTTGAAAAATTTAATGATGTTCACAAAGTTATGGTTGTTGATTTCAAAAGAATCTCAACTGAAAATGACTCGATTAAATCTAAAATCAAAACTTTAAAAGAAAACAAGGTTGATTCTGATCAGTTGAGAGAAGAAAATCAGGATCTCAAAAACAGACTTAATATATGTCTTGGTCAAATCGCTGACTTGGTTTCAAGAAACAATTCTCTCACCAAGACGATTGATGCTTATTCCAAATCCAAAGCTGCTGTTGAAATAATCCTACAAGACCAAATGTCTTACAATAACCAATTTGGTTTAGGATTTAACTCCAGTTGCAATGACAAGCCATTTATAAAGTCTGTAACTGAGAACTTGATGGACAAGTTTGATGATAGTCCCTCTGATCTGCTAAAGAAGAATACTACTCATACTTTTGGTGTTGTTCCTAGCTGATCCTAAGCTGAGACCTTATATCCCACTTAGTGATTATGACAGTAAAGCTGGTATTCACATTGTTGGTCATGTTGCAGCATTAGAAACCTTAATCGGTAAAGCAGCTGCAACCGGTCAAGAGACAGCAACAGGTCAAGCAACTGCCACCGGTAAAGTTGTCTACACCGGTAAGGCTGCTCCAACCGGAAAAGGTAAATCCAATCATGTGCAACCTACAAGCAAAGGAAACACCAATACCTTTGTCCCCAATGTTTTTGTTCATGCTCAAACTTCAAAATCTTCAAAATCATTGATCAAATTGGATGACAACTCATCTACCTCCTCACAACCAGATTTAATTAAATGTATAATTTGTGGAGATTTCAGTCACAAGGCGTATTAATACCTCTTGAAACACCTATCTGGACCCATTGAGCCTCAAAGCCAAGTGGTGGCCAGGTATGGCTGTCAAAGAGGAACTAACTGTTTGGACCAAAAAGAATAAGGGGACCATAAGATTAATGTTTCATTTCAGGTATGCTTAATGGCCTCAAACGATGCATGTAAGGACATTTGGATTTTGGACAGTGGATGCTCAAGGCATATGACTAGTCGTGCAGATCTCCTCACTGACATTGAAGAAGCATCAGGTCCTCCAGTTGTCTTTGGTGACAACGCTAAGGGTAAAATTGTAGGTCGTGGACCCATAACCTTCTTTCTATATCACAATTTTGTGATAAAGATATGCATTGTGTATTTACTACTTCCAGCTGTTATGTGAAAAACATTGATACCGGAGAAATTTTTCTCACTGGACAAAGAAATGGTAACATATAAGCAATTGACTTAAATGATATTTCTAGTGTTACTAATGTTTGTTTTGTGGCTAAGAACATCATTAAGAACTCATGGCTATGGCACAAGAGACTCAGTCACTTGAACTTCAAATACTTATCCAAGTTTGCCAATATAAATTTGGTAACCACTTTACCTCAAGTGTCTGCTGATCATGGAATGAAATACAGAGCATGCCAGCTAGGAAAGCAATATAAAATATCATTCCAAAGCAAGCCCTACATGTCCACATCTAAGTGCCTCCAACTGCCACATTAATCTATTTGGCCCCACAACGATTACCATTTTAGGGGGAAGCAGATACACCTTGGTTGTTGTAGATGACTATTCAAGATATACTTGGGTGGAAACTTCAGTTCTAAAGATGACAAATATGGATTTGCCACTAAGCTTTTCCATCTACTTCAAATCCAAAAGGAAGTGACATCATCAGTATGAGATCTGACAATGTAACATAATTCAAAAATAATGGAATTGCTCAGTAATGTGATGATCACGAAATTGATCACAACTTTTCACCTACTGGTACACCACAACAAAATGGTGTTGTTGAGAGAAAGAACAGAACCTTGATCGAAGCTGGCAAAACAATGATTTCTGAAGCAAGGCTACCCAAATACTTTTGGGCTGAAGCTATCAATACAACATGCTTCATTCAAAACTGGTCATTAGTCAATAAGTTTCATACCAAGACCCCTTATGAGCTTTGGCGTGGCAGAATACCCAACATTTGTTTCTTCAAAATATTCGGCTGCAAATGTTATGTTATTTACAATAGTAAAAAATATCGAGGTAAATTCGATGAGAAAGTCGATGAAGGTATCTTTGTTGGTTATGCCAAACACAGTAAAGCTTTCAGAATTTTTAATAAACGCTTGTTGAAAATTGTTGAATCTGTTTATGTCACATTTGATAAATTTGATTTGCTAGATTCTGAAAAGGCTCCGAATAGTATTAATGATTCTGGTGTTTTTGAAACAAGTGAATCCAGGAAACTCTTATCAAAACTCCACCAACAATGCAAATCAACCTCGAACTCAAAATTCAGGCATCCCAAGTGGTGTAACCGATAGATCCCTAATTGATGACTCCTTTTTCCCTCAATCGATTATAAGAGAATCCAACTCCACAAATCCTGTAACTAATTCCTTTCCAACTAATCCCTCTACCGTTGTTCCGCTTACACCACCTGAACCTCAACTAATTTCTAACATTTATATACTATTTCCTTCACCTCAACCTGAATCTGATCATTTGTCCATCTCACCAACTCCTAACCGATTCTCACCTCAACCGGTCACACCTCCCTCAACAAGTTCTACTTCTCCACTAGAAACCTTAAGGCAAGAATCAGTAAGACAGGATATTTCAAGGGAAGTGAGACCAGCTATAGGACATCCTATTGAAAATGTGATTGGTGATGTGTTTGGTCCCAGAATGGCAAGAGGCCAAAGGAGAAACATGGAAGATCAACATAGTTTGTTTTACTCTACAATGGTCTCAAGCATAGAATCAAATAAGACAGAAGAATCAGTCAATGATCCTAGCTGGGTAGAAGCTATGTAAGAAGAACTCAACCAGTTTGACTGTTATAAAGTCTGGGAGTTAGTGTCTCGCCCGAATGATCAGACAGTGATAGGAACGAAATGGGTCTTTAGAAATAAATTGGATGAGTCTGGAAAAATAACAAGGAATAAAGCAAAACTTGTGGCTAAAGGGTACAAACAAGAAAAGGGAATTGACTACGATGAGACTTTTGCCCCGGTTGCTAGATTAGAAGCCAATAGGTTATTCTTTGCCTACGCTGCCTACAAAGAGTTAAGTTGTATCAAATTGATGTGAAAAGTGCCTTCCTCAATGGAGAACTTCTAAAAGCTTGTATATGTTGATCAACCTCCCAGATTTGAAGACTCCAAGAAGCCTAATCTTGTCTATAGGTTGAACAAAGCTTTCTATGGCCTCAAGCAAGCACCAAGAGCATGGTATGAAACTCTTTCCAAATTCCTACTTAGTGAGAAATTCGAAAGAGGTAAAATTGATACAACCTTATTCATTGCTAATCATAATGGTCATTTATTGTTAGTTCAAATATATGTAGATGATATTATATTTGGTTCTACTAACGAAAACTTATGTAAGAGATTTGAGAAACTTATGCAAAGCAAGTTCGAGATGAGCATGATGGGAAGTCAAACAAACTCAAGAAGGAATCTTCATCAACCAAGCCAAATATACAAAAATGATCTTATCAAGAATTTTGGTCTTGACTCTACTCATCCTCAAAGCACTCTAGTGTCCACTAATGTACATCTTGACAAGGATGAGTCTGATAACAATGTAGATATGACACTTTACCGAGTTATGATAGGATCTCTACTCTACTTGTCTGCTAGTAGGCCATATATCATATTTGTCGTTTGTGTATGTGCTAGGTTTCAAGCTGATACTAGAGAATCTCACCTTCAAGCTGTTAAAAGAATCATAAGATATCTTGTGAGAACTATTTACTTAGGTTTATGGTATCCAAGAGATTCCTCTTTTACACTAATCGGTTATTCAGATGCTGATTTTGTAGCTTGTAGGGTCACAAGGAAAACAACTAGTAGAAATTGTCAATTTCTAGATCACCGATTGGTCTCCTGGTTTTGTAAGAAGCAAGCCTCAATTTCCACTTCTACAACTGAAGCTGAGTATATAGCTGCTGGATGTTGCTACTCACAAATCCTTTGGATGATGCAACAACTAGTGGATTATGAAATTCCCACTGAAGTTTGTCCCATCTATTGTGACAATTCTTCAACTATCTCTATCTCCAACAACCCTGCAATGCATTCCAAGACAAAGCACATAAAAATCAAGTATCACTTCCTTAAGGATCATGTTGGTATCCTAGAGGGTAATGTTGTTCTTTTAAAAGTTCATAATGTTTATCAGTTAGCTTATATACTTACGAAACCCTTAAGCACTAAACGTTTTGAATTCCTTATATGTGAATTAGGCATGCTTGATATTCGTGGATAAACCATGCTAACTTTGTTACTTGTGTAAGCTCAACCGATCAAAGGTGTATTGCCATTTTTCCCTCAATCAACCATGTTGCTTAAACCCTCAACTGATGGCCAACCTTAACCGATCACGAAAGTCCCAACCGATCTTAAGCCTTCAAGCGGTTACTCTTGTAACCGGTCACTTAGTTCAACCGGTCATCCAAGTACTTAACCGACAACGAAATGCGGTCGAATCAATCCATTTTAACTAGCGCGTCTGAAACTTTGTTGTCCTTTTAAAGTCTTGTCAGCCGCAAACCTGACACACTCTGCGAGCTGTTTACTAACCTCGTGTCAAAGGTAGATCAAAATATTTTTTTTTTTATCAAAAGGTAATCTCTATATCATTCCAATTTATCAGTAAAAGGTTATATTTTTGTTCATTATTATATTCAAAATTTAAACTATTGCACACAAGTTTCTATTTTTATGCTTCCAGAATTATTTTGACATTAGGATCGTGTCCTATTATCTCCTAATTTTTAGCTTCAGTTAAATCGTTGTGAACTAATTTTGTTTCTCCCCATAAAACCTTTTCGTTTTCCTCTCTCTCTCATCTCCTCTTCCTATAAAAGGGTTTCAAAAGCAAACATTCAAACTTTCTAAACTCTCACTCTCTCAATCTCTATCTATTCTCTCTCTCTCTATCTCCGGGAAAGCTTCTGTGTTTTCGGAGTTATTCAAACTTTTCAATCTTCATCTTTCTCATCTGGTAACACTTAGAAAATCTTTTGCTATAAATATTTTTTGTACATACTTAAAAATTATTCTAACTTGAATATCTATACTGAAAAATTATTCTAACTTGAAATGTTTATGTTCTTGATATTTGCAAATGGCTCCCAAACCAACTCCCAAGAAAGACATATACAGAGGTTACATTATATCCTCCTTCTTTGACTCATAGCAAGGCAATCTTCTCAAAGCCATTCTCACCGGTGCCGGTGTTCTACCATTTTTTGTTGTCGGAGGGTTCAGAGGATATATATTATGAGCTTGTTAATGAGTTGTTTGACAATGGTTCTATTGATGAAGATGCAAAGGCTGGTGAAGTCCCCTCTATTATCTTTACTGTTGCTGGAGTATCAGTTACCTTCTCCCCAGCCTCCATTCATCAAGCTTTCCCAAACCTTCCTATCATCGGCCCCTCTACAATCTCAGTGAAAAATATGAAGATTGCGTGGGCTCAAATCAGAGGTGATGAGGTATTTGTGTGCGTGTGTTTTTCAAGACATCGGGTGGTTTTCAAAAAAAAAAAAGATGTTGTCTTTTCAACTCTTTCAAAATCATAACATGTTCGTGCATTTTTCGTTCATACTTGATTCTTTGTGCTATATCCTGAACTGCGCATGAATTCTTTAAAACACATTCTGAAAATTTCAATTTTACTCAGAAAAAAGAATTTAGTGACCGCACACTACTTGCACTGCTGCCTCGTACACCGCACGCTATGTGCACTTGCTGCCTCGGTACACTGCACACTACAACCCTCAACCCGGGATGACCGTTCAGTTGCAGATTGATTGGTCTGCCAGACACCTTTCGAGCGCGCACGGGGTCATCCCAAACAACCCATCCTAGTCCGTGTAATCCATGCACTCTTTGTGTCACACTTCGTCCAAGACCTTGGTTGGTTTTTGGCTTAGTTCGTGTCATAAAGCCTAAGTGTATGCTTTTACGCCGATCTCCCTCACAAGTCTAGCTTAAAAGTTGAGATCGAAGGTCATTCCCGACCCGAAGTCTTAGCTTTTCAGCCTTGACTTTGACGCGGAGCCACGCTAAAAACATACCCGAAGGTTCAATGTGATGCCGTGTCATCAAACCCTCAACGTATGCACCATGCTAGCCACAACTTGGCCAATGCCAAAAGCTAAGGCCCCTCACACAAGCGAGTCAGGAGAGGTCATGCCGATATTTTGGCACCATTTCTGCCTTAACTTAAGGACGTTGACTTCGACCGTGACCCGCATGTCACATACGTTGAAAGTTTACATGACCAGCTAACCTTAAGTTCACTTTTTTCCTTTGTCCGTGGAACTCGCTTTCCTTATAAGACCCTCGCTCGGGATTGTCCGTCCCGGGAAGGCGATTTACAGCTGAAAAATGAGGGGTTTATAAATCTAATGACGAGATCCACTGATTCAAGCCCTAGGTTAGTTGCGAAAAAGAAGATACGATCTTTTCCAACCAATTAGGACTCTGAGAAAATGCGTTTTAAGTAAACATTAAGCGGTAACTGCACATTGCACAAGCCCAAAACCCTAAGCCAAATACCCTTTCCGAAACCTAAACCCTGCCTTTCGTTCCCTGCAGCGAGCAGAAAGTGGTTCACCGGCCGGCGCCTCGCCAGAATTACAGTTACGGTCGCATCAGACAGTTCTTCGATTCCCTCGGTTCCATCAACCAGACTCTCCGACATGTCAGACTCACCGAGAAATCGTGACGGGAACGGAACCCCGCCATCGGTAATAGATATGACACTAGAAGAAGCCATCCGGGCTTGTGAGGTTCACAAAAGGCAGAAAGAAGATCAGCAGAATTTCGTGGTACATCTTCTGAATGAACGGGGTATAGCAGCTATCCCCCAACCAGACGGTACTTTCGTTCTAGTCAAGGACAACGATCCTCCCCGATCAGCTCCTCAAACCTTCAACCAGGTTCCTCCCTCCCCAAGTTACGAGATTCCTTCAACCCAAGGAAACAGCCGACCGAGGCTCCATGTTGCCACCTCTCAAGGCACCCCAATCATATACGGCCAAGCCAGTACTACTCCCATCACTCAGTACAACCAGTGCACCGCTGGGCCATCTCAAACAGATATCAATATCCTCCAATACCCTCCCGGGTTCAACCCGTTGCCTATACACGAACCTCAAAACACATGGGACAAACCCCAATACAGTCCAGAAAAGGCCCCCATATATCCACATATATTAAGCCTCCCACCTCCAATTACTGCCTCTCACATGGCAGCACCCGACACCGAGCCTCAAAATCCACCACTGGACCCAGCCTTGGCCTGGATGGTCGAACAAATGAAAGACCTGAAAGCCATCATAGGCAGCTCAAAGCAAGAAACACTCCAGCAAATGGTCGATCATTTCCAGCATACTCTCAAGAGTTCAGCATTACGGTGGTTCCTAAGGGTCAAGCCTGCAAATCGCCATACCTGAGATCAGATTAGCAATATCTTCCTGGAGCGGTACCGATCCAACCTGGAATGGGAAACAAGTCGTGAGGACTTAATCACCACTGAGCAGAAAACAGACGAAAGCGTTGGAGAATTCTACAAAAGGTGGAGCTGGAAGCTCTCCGAAATCATGGAGCCACTCTCCAAAGACGAACATATGCGGATCTTCAAGTCCTGCTTGAGGTCGTCCATCAGAACGCTCATCAGCCATCACTTCTTCCCGGATCTCCGAGCAATGGTCAATGCCGGCTCACAGTTCGAAAAGGATCTCAAAGAAAAGCGCCATGACTCCGTCTTACAGATAGATCAGCAGCTACATTCAATCCCGCACCGGACCCTGGCAAAGGGAAACATACTTCTGTCAACTACATCCATCAGGGACAGCAGTCAAACAACAGAAACTAAGCCCTACAAAGCAACGACTCCCCCAAGAAGCAGCCTTCCGTACGCTTCGACAAGATGGATATGCCTCTGAGTAAAATGCTGGAAGGGTTAATCAAAGAAGGCCTCCTCAAGCCTGTTGAAAACTACAAACCAAAGAATCCTGTAGTCAATGCCGACATAAGCAAATACTGCGCCTTCCACCAATACCACGGGAACACAACTGACAACTGCCTGGGGTTACGGTATGAGATCCAAAATCTGATAGAAAAAGGAAAGTTGGAGCATCCCCGTGGACCAAATACAGTCGAAAACCCTTTTCTGAACAACAACAGTGTAAACTCCATCGAGTGGGTGCCAAAGAAGATTGCCGCAGAGCCAGTTCCTCCGCCTCTTCCAGCCGAGCCCTTATCAAACGTTCACATCTGTTACGATGTATGTGACTGCTCCGAATGCCTTAAGTATGAGTTCCAGGACAAGATCAGGGGCGATTCCCCCAGAAAGCAGAAGAAACAGTCTTCTAAGGAGAAATTCAAAGAAAGATATGAAGCCGGAGACACCAGCGTGGGTACACTTGGAGAGCCATCCGGGAAGTTCGATTACTATGTACTCTACTCCAGCAAGTCCTCTCTCCCTTCAAGTAGCACAGCTTCAGAGCAGACAGGGGTGGGAAAGCCAAAATATCATGCTGACACCAAAGATTAGGACACCGGAATACCTCAAATCTTGGCGACCTTACTGCCCGCCAGAAGCCTAATCCCCCGCAGGATCAACCAAGGTTCAACTTGCCCAACTTCAGAGCATGGGCCGGCAAAGGAAAGTCAAAGTCAACTTGGCACTCGCACTCAATCAATGTGCTGACCAAGGGCGGCCACCGCCACAAGCTACCTCGACACAATCCCGAGGCACCACCAAAAGCTTTGCCTCTCAAGATAAAGACAGGAAATGGATGGCTCGATGATTCTCCCTCTCCGAAAAGAGATCAGTTCTACGATTCCAGACTGTATGGTAGCATGCTCACCTTCTGTGATGAAGACCGGCTCAACACTATCTCCCTCCCTGGGGTAATTGTAGACAATGGATCAGCAGTCAACGTCCTTCCCCTCAACATGATGTGAGCCTTACGCATCGATGAAGGCCGCATGATCCCATCTGCCCGAACTATCAAAGCCTACGACAGTACGTCTCGTCCCATCCTAGGGATGGTGACTCTGGAGCTCTGGTTCGAAACCCAAATGGTGCCAGTAAAGTTCCACTTGATGGACATCCTGTCCAAATTTACAGCTCTGTTGGGATGCCCATGGCTACACCACATGAAAGCCATAGCCTCCACTCTCCATTAGTGTGTCAAGTTCATAAACCGACAAGGAGATCTCGAAGTCATTAGAGGAGACAGTTTTCTTATAGGAAATGAAGCCGAAATGCCAATTAAGAGTGCTCGCAGCCAGGCACCGGGGCTACCTCATGCAAGCCGACCAAAGGGCAACCGGGGCAAATCTCATCAGAATCCCTCAGAGTCCGAAGGTGCTAACTATGTTAACGTCCTCGACCAGGAAGATCCCAAAGCAGTCAGATTCATCAAGTTCAACTGCCGTTTCCGAAACTTGGATTCCGACTAGAAAGAAACCCTGAGCATCGCAATGATACGGGCACACAAACCTCCTATCTCCGGTCGAAAATTTGTCAGTATCCTTCGAGCAAACTCTCTGGCCCCGCCAGGCGAAGAAATCTTCACGATAAAGGTCAACAAGCATCGGCACACTCGTGATGAATGTATGACAGTCGTTTGGGATGTCTTACACGCAGAATTGCCCACCGAACCCCTTTTCTCAAATGAAGGGCATGAGGTCTTTCTAGCAGCACCAGCTTCGCAACAAGGCGCGAGACGTCCTTTGGTCTGGGTTAAACCATCAGACGGCGACGAATCAGGACTCTCCGGAGTGGAAGACGCGGCAGATCCGCAAGAAGATCCTTACATACACATGCTCAGTTTCGAGGATGGCACCAGTTCCGACGAGGTCACCTACGATGAGGGCTCCAATACCATGGAAATCATCAAACTCAATGTCCAGTACAGACAGTTATCCGGCGAGTGGAAACAACAGGTTGACACGACAAAGAACCCTTCTGATCACGTAACCGACGACGACTTCGTCAATATCATCTTCTCCAGATATCCCGACGATGCCAAGGATCCGGTCCTTATTGTTAGATTCTGCAATGCCAAAGTTACCCTCGATGATTTCCTGATCATGGTATATGAGGCCCTGACCAAGAGAGCTCAAGGCTCATCATCACTTCCAGTTATCAGCCCCTGTAGCAACCGGCCCGTGTCGTCAGTCAAGCTCACAACCAAGAGCGTCGCCAAGGCCGAAGGCACCGACAAATAAGACAGAACTCCCCACCTTGCTACAAGTCAAATCATCCTTGGGAACGCCTCCAACAGCCACCCTGAGAACATCTGCAAGAGTCCTCCCAGTGAGACAGATCAAGCTTTTGAAGAAAGGAATGATCACCTCAGTATCAACATGCTCAAGTTCGACCCTGTTCCTAGCCATCACGGCAACAGATTCAGGCATCCCGCCAGCAAGCTGCTAGCTCTGATAGATATGGCTCTCGAACGAGATCACGAGACCATCAGCCTTGTAGAATTCAATACCCTTGTTAGTTTGATCAAGCAGATATGGGCAAACTTATTGGTGACCGAGATCAAGGAAGGCCGCATAGAATGTCCCCGCATGACTTCCTTCATCAATATAATCCAAGTGTTTCCGCCATTCGGATATTTGGATGTGATTACAGTTCTAGACACCAGTCAGACACCGTGCACCTACGGAGACTGTTTAGCTCTCGCAAGGAAAGCCTCCTGGAACTAGCTGCACAAGAAAATCACCTCTGGGATGAAAACAAAGCTCAAAAGACTTACATGGACCAAGCCCTTAAAGCGTCGCAAGCATCTTCAGAAAGAAAGCTAGAGGCCACTCTAGACCAGTTCGATCTCAAAGGTTTTGCCCACAGCAACTTCCTGGATTACCATCGCCTCTCAACAAATCCCCTCTGGCAAGGGAGGGCTGTCAACGGTCCCAACGACCTAGGAGATGGAATGGCACAGCACAAGGAATACCTAGCCAAACAGCATGAGGAATACAAGCGCTTATCTCCCCGAGAGAAGCAAGCCCTTTGTGAAAGCTACGACGAAGATGATGAAACTTTTCTCTTCCAAGCCGATCGTGAAGTCAACATAATCGGAATCCCAAGAGTCCTGGGAGGATGGGAGCGGATCATTTCCGTTCTCAAGTTGAAAGGCCAACTGAAAGAGGAAGGTCTATTAAAAAAGAAGAGAAAGATGGAAATACATCTCCAACAACTACTCAGGGAGATTCCACAGATTACAGCATTTGTTTACAGAAACGACCAACTGGGGCAAAAACCAGTCACATGGGCAGACGTCAGGGAAGCCGTATACTCACCTTCCGATATACCCGCCACTCAGTTAAGGCATTAGAGAAAGCTCTCCCTGATGGAAGTTTATCTAGACTTCCGTATACGATTCAAAGAGGCGTTGGCTATTCTCACGTGGGAAGAAACGCAAGCGTTAGCTCTCGACGAAGGCTCTACTGTAAGAGAGCTATCTGGGCTAAAAGTGGAGGAAAATTAACAAACCATGACTAATGCTTGTCCCAACTCCAGAATGCCATGAGCCTACTCAGCAAGAAGGAAAGAAGCGCAGTATACCGTGAAGAAATCAAAGAGACCGTTCGCTTGAACCAAGAATTCTTTAACCTCCCCCGGAGGGTCAGCAATACACAGTTCAGTCCTAGCAACCACTGTTGTGCACTGACGTTCGAACAACTGCGGCGAACCATAGGCTCCCTGCACCTAAACCAGTATCTTGGGACAGAATCCGGAAAGTCACGGGAAAACATCAACAGTCAACGAATTGAGGGAGGACATATGGCCCTGTGCTTCGAAAAATCCTCCTCTGACTATGGCTCAGCTCAAAGCAACCTTTTCAAAAGGGACCAAGCCTGACGTCAATGTTCTAACTCGATCGGGTCAAATCCATGTGCTACCGCCCAAGGCCACCAAAAAGCCAACAGAGCCAGAACAGCAACCCGGAATAAGTTTCAGAAAGGAGGACCCGATCCTCACTCAACTTAAGCAGACCCATGCGAACATTTACCTATGGTCCCTGCTCACATCTTCATACACTCACAAGCTCAAGCTAGAGGAAAGTTTGGCCCGTACCATGGTCCCCGTGGATGCAACGCCAGAAGAAGTAATTCAGATGATCGGCAATATCCACTATGGAAACATTATCACCTTCACAGATTTGGACCTGCCAAAATTTGGGGCTGATCACAATGAGCCGCTCTACATCACAGTTCAGTTGGATGAGCGTTGCCTTCCCCGTGTACTGGTAGACGGAGGTTTCGGAATGAATGTCTTGCCCGCCAAGATGATGGACCTACTTGACATCAAGCCCACAGACCTGAAGCCTTCAGTCCACACTGTCAAGGCCTGTGATTCTACTTCCTGCACAGTTCTCAGGGTTGCTACTCTAAACATCTGGTTTGGTAAGAGGATGATCCCCACCGAATTTCAAGTGTTGGACATTCCTATCACTTTCACAGCCATCCTGGGACGACCCTGGCTGCATCAAATGAACGGCGTGGCATCCACCCTTCACCAATGTATCAAGTTCATGCAAGGCAACGAGCTAACAACCGTCTACCGTGACAGCGTCACCACCGAGGAGACTTGCACCAACGGCATTCCAGTGTTAGAGATCAAACATGATAACGATATGGCATTAACTGAATTCACCTCTGAGACTTCCAAGATCCAAATATGCTGCGTGGACCTTCCACTATTCTGGGACAAAATCCCTCAAGCCATGAAGATGATGAAACTTATGAACTTCATCCCGGGACTAGGGCTCGGCAAAAGGCTACAAGGCCAACACCAAGTCATCAAAGTCACGGACCACACTACAGTCCAGGGGCTTGGTTATGTGCCAACACCAGCTGACATCAGGGAAAGCAAGAGACCCGCCAGCACCAAAGCAACAGCCCGCAAAAGGGGAACCTCCTATGGCACACCCAACCTCCGACCTTACAGTTTCGACCTCACCCACTACTTCATCAAAGGAACCAATAGCAGAACTGGGAGAACCGACAGCGGAACCGACAGCAGAACTGGGGGAACCGACAGCGAAAACGACAGCAGAACTGGGGGAACCGACAGCAGAACTGAGGGAACCGACAGCGGAACTGATAAAGATGAGAAAGAAGCAAGAAAAGTCAGTACAGAGACTACAGAAAGGATGGGAAAGCTGGCACAGGACCTCAAGCGTTTTAGAGGACTCAAAGCTAATCCGATAAGGGGAGCATTACTCGACATTACTGCTCTACCTGGACAATTTGCCACCACTGTTCAGCATGAGTACTCATTCAAGGGAATCCCAGACATAGAAGAGCATCTTGAGACACTCTTAATGGGAAACAGAATGTTCGGGCCAGCCTCCGAGGCCACATTCGAAACAGTAACTCCAAAGCAGAAGGAACCAGAATTCGTAGAAGATGCTCTCAGTGGACCCGCTCTACAGAACCTTTTCGAAGAAGTCATGGAGGTGCCAAACCTGATTGACCTGGGCTCCGAGAACAGCATGATCGCCATGATCGGGACAGCAGAAGCCAAGCCTCTTGACCCCCGAACCCTCACCTAGAATCCAGCAATGCTACTGAAAAACTGGGTGACTTTCACCGGAGCAAGGGCAAGCCAGACAGAAATGGAAGACAAGCTGGGCCTACACCCATATCTCCCTAAACCTAGTCTCAAACCCTCTGAGTCAGTCATTGTCAAAGTCCAGTCCTCTGAGTCATCCGACGGCCTCACGCCGGAAGACTATGATAATGTAGCCAATAATGTATTCCCGTTCTTATTAAATGAAAAGTTTGACCTTTCAGATTATCCCCTCATTGCCACTTTAACAACTGATAAGTTAACGAACAACTTAAAAGAAGTTAATAATGACTCACTTGATAAAGAAGCAGACACACTTAACGAACAATACATTAAAGAAGTTCTCAAGTGTGTAGTTGACCAAGAGGACAATCGGGCCCAAGATGCCGAAGAGGTTATGACTAAAGTGAACCTGGGGTCAGTGCAAGAGCCTAAAGAGACACAAGTGGGCAGTTTCTTTGTCGGTGCAAAAAAAGAAGCCCTGATAAATCTCCTCAAAGAATATGTTGACGTGTTCACCTGGTCATACCAAGACATGCCAGGACTCGATCCCTCAATTGTGGAGCACAGAATCCCTCTGGATCCAGAATCCAAGCCGATCAAACAGAAACTGCGCAAGATCAAGCCTGAGTGGTCCCTGCAAGTAAAAGAAGAAATTGAGAAGATGCTCCGCGTCGGCTTCATCAGAGTAATTGAGTACCCGACCTGGCTCTCCAACATTGTGACGATCACCAAGGCCAATGGAAAGGTCAGATACTGTGTGGATTTCTGAGATCTCAACAAGGTCAGCCCTAAAGACAATTTCCCACTGCCCAATATCGACACGCTGGTCGACACCACGTCAAATTTTGAAGTAAAGTCCTTTGTGGACGGGGTTGCCGGATACAATCAAATCAAGATGTCCGAGGAAGATCAGGCCATGACTGCTTTCACCACTCCGTGGGGGACATACTGTTACATGGTCATGTCGTTTGGTTTAAAGAATGCCGGGGCTACTTATCAGCGGGCTGCAACAGCTCTCTTCCATGACATGATTCACAAAGAAATCGAAGTGTATGTTGACGACAAGATCATCCACTCCAAGGGATCAGACATGCATCACATGACAGATTTGAGAAAGTTCTTCAACAGACTCAGAAAGCACTCCATGAGATTGAACCCTGCAAAGTGCACCTTCGACGTCAAGCGAGGCAAAGTACTGGGGTATATGGTCACAAAAAGAGGCATCGAAGCAGATCCCAATAAAATCAAGGCCATTATCGACATGAAGCCACCGCAAACACTGACAGAAGTGAAAAGTTTTATGGGAAGACTTCAGTACATCAGCCGCTTCATCAACTAGTTGACATCTCTTTGTGAGCCAATGTTCAAACTAACGAAGAAAAATGCTGACATCAAATGGGACTCCGAATGCCAGACAGCCTTCGAGAAAATCAAGACATACTTGGTGAATCCCCCAATCCTGTGCCCGCCTGTGATGATGCCCGATTTTTTTTTGAAAATCAAAACGGAGTCGCCACGCCATTTTTGTTTTAAGGGCCAAAACTTTGAAAAAAGCCCGAGATCAGAGATTTGGGTTCGGAGGTCACGTTACGCGCCGGGAAGGACGTTAGTGTGCACCCGGAACGCCTCGTAAAAACGAGTCTTCCAAACATTCAAAATCCTTTGTTGTGTGTGTGTGTGTGTGTGTGTGTGTGTGTTTTGGCCAAAATAAGTTGAAACTGAGGTAAGTAAAAATTGGGAACTCTTTTTCAGGATTTAAACTGATCCCATGATTTTTTGGGTGATTTTTGGGTTGAGATTTGTAACTCAAGAGATTTTTGGAAGTTGAAAACCATTTCTGCCAAAATGAAAAAAGCAGTTGACCCTTGACTTTGAAATGGACTTTAGGGCTTGAAAACTCCAGAATCTGGGAAAAGTACGGGAATGAAAAATGTTCAAAACACCTTAAAAAAGGTTTCTGTAAAAGAACTTTTCATTTTGGAGATGATTTGAGGGGTCAAAACCTTCTGGAAATCTCAGATCTGAAATCTGGATTTCCAGAGACTGATGAACTGACCTTTAAAAGAAAATTTGAAAAAAGGAGTTATACTCACACAAAAAATAAAGTAAAAATATGTATGGAAAGATCTGGATGTTGGATACAAAAAGTATTTTGTAGTCAACACCAAATTCCAAGTTTATCTATGTCCAAAAAATTAGACCATGGACTGAGGTCTGAGAAAATTGCTACTGGACAGCAACTTCCCATGAAAGAAAATATGATTTTAAAGGGGGGTTTTGCATCCATGCTTGTCCCCATTTCCCTAGGTTTTGGTTAGTGATCACTTGACATTTTAGTGGTGAATCAACTATACCAAACCATCCTTGGGGTACATTAGGACTAAGCACTTCATTTGCTTGGGAAGGGGATTTTTATCCTTTGAAAATGAGATTTTATGCTTAAAAATGGTTTTTGGGGTTTTGAAAATGGGTTTTCTTTGCAAGAAAGTAAGAACACATTAAAGAAAATGTTGATCCTTGTAGAAGATCATCCATGGAGATGGACTTCCATGGTGATCTTCTTGGATCTTAAAACAAGAAGAAGAATGAACTACATTTTGTAGTTTGAAGATGCATGCATGGATGAGAGATTTAGGGTAAGAAGAGGGAGGTTATACCTATCTTCTTTGTATTTTGAGGCTTTGGCTTGAATATATGAGTGTTTTAGGCTTGAATGTGTTTAGGGTTTGAAAGTGTTTAGGGTTGATGATTTGAGTTGGTTAAAGAGAAAACAAGTAGATAACAATGAAGTCCTCTATGTTTTCTCTCTATTCCTCCTCCTAAAGGGTGATTTGAGCTTGAGTTAGTGTATGTATAAGAGTATGTATGAGAGTGATTTGAAGTGTTTGTGAGTGAGTGAGATTTGGGAAAGATTGGAGAGAAAATGGTGGCAATCTAAGGATTCCCACTGTTTTCTCTCTATATTTCGCCAGAGTTTCGTTGCTGTGATCAAATTGTGTTGTGTAAACTGAGAGAGGAGGGTTCAATTTATAGGCCCCTGTGAGATGCAATCCCATCCGCGCGGAGGGTTCCGTAAACGTGCCTGGTGCATTAAATGCTTTGCTCCGTGCTTTGAACAGAAGAATATTATTCAAAATTCCAGCAGTTTTTGTTGTTCAACTTGCCTAATTCAGATTTTTCCAATTTCTTTTGCTTTTTTGATTCCTTTCCATGGTTTAACTTTAAATGGCAATGCCCACTTTACCCTTGGTTGGTTAGAAATGTTAGAAATGTTAGAAATGTTAGGAATGTTAAAACTTTCGTTAATTTTCTAACGAAAAGTGCTAACAACTCAAATTGGAGTACTTACACCGCCACATGAAGATAAGCCACTCCTCCTGTACCTGACAGTAATAGACACATCAATTGGGGCTATGCTGGCACAAGAACAGAAAGATTCCAAAGTTGAGCATGCAATCTACTTCGTAAGCTGAAAGCTTCAGGAAGTGAACTCAGCTACTCAGCGTTAGAGAAAACTTGTACCGCCTTGGTATGGGTAGTCGGGAAACTGAAACACTACATGCAGTCACATTCAGTGCTCCGTGGACCCCGTCAGATATCTCTTCGATAAGCCATCTCTATCAATGAGATTAGCCAAGTAGTCATTCTTCCTGGCTGAATTAGACATCAAATACATGACCAGAAAATCAACAAAGGGTCGAGTAATGGCAGATCAGCTGTCAGACTTCCCAAGCAGTAAACTCAAAGGTCCTGATTTGCAGTTTCCAGATGACGGGGTCTTATTACTCAACAGCATAAACCGCTGGCAACTCTTCTTCGATGGGGTAGCCAACAAGAAGGGAAATGGTATTGGAATGCTCCTGGTCGATCCTAAAGACGAGCACACTCCCATAGCCATCAAACTAAATTTTGAAGCAACCAACAATGCAGCAGAATATGAAGCTTGCACAGCCGGCCTAGAAGCCGCTCTTGAACGCAACATCAGAGAACTGGAAGTATACGGATACTCAACATTGATCATCAATCAAGTATCCAACAAATGGAAGACAATAGGTTCTGGCCTCCAGAAGTACCACACGTACATGGAGGAGCTCATTGCTAAGTTCAAGGACATCTCTTTCCACTACTTTCCAAGAGAGAGGAACCACTTCGCAGATGCCCTGGCTACCCTAGCATCTCTTGTTGAAATTCCCGAAGGGAAATTAGTGAAACCCCTCAGAATAGGCAGACAGGAAACACCTGCCTATTGCTGTGAGATCGAAGTTGAACATGAATCGATCGACGAACCCTGGTACAATCAAATCTACCAGTACCTCCAAAATGGAGAAGCTTCCTTCACAAATGAAGACGAAAAATACAAAGAGGGGATCAAAGCCAAAAACATGATGGACCTAAAATGCCTGGCATCCCATTTCGTCATTCTGGGGGTATGTTATACAAGAAGCGCCCTCAAGGACCACTCATCCGGTGTGTAAATAAAGAAAAAGCCAGCGAGCTGATGAACGAAGCTCACAACGGAACATGCGGTCCGAACATGAACACCAGAGCATTGACACAGATCATCCTCCGTATGGGTTACTATTGGGTATCAATGGAAACAGACTGCATCCAGTTCATCAGAAGATGTGACAAATGTCAACGGTTCTCCAACCTCAATCACATCTCTCCTCACGAGCTCTACTGCATGACTACACCATAGCCTTTCGCCACATGGGGAATCGACATCATCGGCAAAATTACTTCGCCAGGGAGCAATGGTCACGAGTTCATATTAGTCGCAGTCGACTGCTTCACCAAATGGGCAGAAGCCAGATCATACAAAGTACTGAGTTCTAAGAAGGTGGCTGAGTTCATAAAAGAGAACATCATGTGTAGATATGGGGTGCCCAACGAGATCATATCCGACAATGGGACCCACTTCGAAGGAGATTGTGACAAACTGTTGACCAAGTTCAGAGTTACACGTCACAAGTCTTCACTCTACATACCACAGACTAATGGTGCAGTAGAGGCAGCAAACAAGATTCTTGCAAGAATAATAGAAAAGATGGCCGTCAGAGGTCGGGATTGGCCCGAAAAGCTACATCTAGCCCTTTATTTGAGGAAGAACACGAGTCAACTCTCCTTCCCCATACACCACCCCTCAATAAAATCAAAGTGCTAAAAGAGTAATACCCAACTTGATACATTCCCAAAAACGATCTAGGTAAAAAACAGGGTAGCACTTCTTTTGTCTTTTTCTCAAATTTCACCTAAAAGTGTCGAACTACGGTGACCTGAGCCTCTTAGTCCAATTGTAAAAGGGGAACGTAGGCAGCCATCATTGGTTCGGTCTCAAAAACAAATAAAATTTCAAATACAACACCAATCGCTTGTGTTTCGAAAAACTCTTAAATTTAACCTACAAATTCATTATGGTTAAAATAGTCTCTGATGAGTTCAAGCACGTTCTACTCTTGACTCGCTACACGCTAGCAAAACAACAATAAAATACTTAATCAATTAATGTGTCTGCAATGACAGTGGGTGGATATTCCGAACAGCAAGGTCAACCTAGTCCCTCGTACTCGGTCCTTTGTCTTTCTTCCCCTTCCCTTTTCCACGACGGGTATTCTTTGCCTTTAAAGGTAATATCCCCGTAGACCTTCTGTTAGTGTTATGCCCTAGGCCTATAGTTGAGAGACTTATATGTTGACATTATTTATTATTATATGAAAAGTTTATTATTTGATTATTATATATTTTGCATATTTATTGTAATAATTTCCGTCCCTAATTATTAAGTGAATAATTAGTATACTTGTTAATGGATAATCATATGATGATTATATGCATAGAGATGCACATTAAAATTATGGGTACTTGTTAGTGAACAAGTGACTGGACTTGACCCATATGAGATTTATGTCATGGTCAAATGTCATAATTAAATCTCATATGGTCACTTCATTTAGTCCCTAGACCTGAGATTATCATGGCCTGACATATGATGAATATTATGTTTGATTTTAGTCAAACAATATCTTAACACGATATTTATAAAGGCTATCTTTGGCATGATCGGATTCATGATGGGAAGGATGATAAGTCAAGATGGAATTTGTCCCTCGAAAGAGAGATGTTTTGCTTGGGCCCCTCGATGAGTGATAATGATGAAAGTGTATGGCCATACCCCAATGCGATTGGATTATCATTATACTCAATATTGAGAAAGCATTAAACAAATACAAGTTGACGTGGACCATGACTTATGTTCAATATAACATCGTGAGACAAAGGGAGAAATGGAAGTGTACCATTGGAAACGTGAACTCTTACGTTATATTAATTGGGTAGACATAACGGCTTGCTAGAGTCCGCTTATGTTTTATGAGGGTTGATATGATCGGGCTCGTTGCCAACATAATATAATCCTATTGGGTCACACACAATTGGAATGAATTGATTAAACCAAAGGAAGAAAATTGAGAGTTCCTGATCTGGCAAGAGTCATCGCGCGACAGAGAGTTCCTGATCTGGCAAAAGTCATCGCGTGACAAAACTTGCCCTGAGGCGGTTTACAGCCTTGTTTCCTAATACGATTAGGGCACAAATATTAATACTATTGTAGTATAAATATGAGGTCTGTGAACAGCCAAAGAAAAGATGAATTTTCGAAAAGAAAAATCACCATAAAGGTTTCTCAATTTCTTTCTAAGGTTTAAGGATCTAGCAATCCTCAAGAACCGTTCTTGGTTCATTCAAAGGTGTGGATACTACTAGAGGGTCTTCGCTCGTACTGTTATGGATAAAAATCAGGATTGATGCATCTTGAGTTTTTATCAGCATGTCGAGATCTTCACACTCAAGGGCAAGGTAAAAATTATTTACTTAAATTAATTATTTATTTCTGTTATATTTAAATCATAGGGATAAAAAAAACATGTGGAAAAAGACATGTCCAACAGACTCATTTCAAACGACTCGGAAGACTCAGTCAAGATATAGATGACTTACCGAGATTGTAGGGGAGTTAGTTAGGATTTGATTTTTTCTGTTTTTCTTTTATTTATTTAAGCTCATGGCTGGAGACAACACGACATAACACACGTACACACGCATTACACTCACATAGCTCAAGAACACTTTGTAATCTGCCATAGCTTTCCACCTTGTAATTCATTATTAATACTATTGTTTGGGAAGGTAGGTGCTCATAATCACCTCCCAAGGTTTTGTGCCGGCGAGATAATTATCTCAAAGGTTTTCCTCGTTACACGATCGAGCCATCTTGATTACATTGTTGCACCAATTATATTCCATTGCACCCTCCTTAGCTTCATTTCAATTCCTATCATTGTTGGCTATTTTTAGCCAAAACAGTTTGGCGCCCACCGAGGGGCCATTGGTTTTTTAATTGGTTCAATATTCTTACATTTCTACCATGTCTACCCAACCTTTGACTTTCGCCGTCACCAAAGCCCTTCCTAGCAGTTTGAATCCTCAAACTAGTAACAGGCCAACAACCGAAGGCCAAGAAACATTGCCTCCTCCTCCTCCTGTGAATTCTGGCAAGAAGCAGATGTCGCCATCTCCTGATCTCGAGATCAAGAGTATGTTGATGCAGATGAAGAATCAGCTGGACTGTCAACAGAATAGCACCTCCTTGATAGCCGAAAGCTTGATCAAGGTGCAAAAAGAGCAGGATTTACTCTCGAAAAGAATGGATAATGTCTCTCCTTATCGTCCTAGAGTCCTTGATTTCAACATTGGGGATAGCTCTCAAACTTTCAACGAATTCCTTCCAATGGCTTCATCCGTCAGGATGTCCACATCTTCTCCTCCCATTACGACTTCTGTGGCGATGTCGACACCCTTAGCCAGTAGTTCCTATAGGAATTTTTTTCAGAAGGACCTATCTTCACTAATAGCACCGTTCTGACATCCTCTACAGATAATGTTAATCCTTTCATTAATTTCATTACTAGTTCTGCTTTAGATAATACTGCTCATACTACTAACCCTTTTGCAGGAACCTACGTTGTGAATCAGCTTCAGGAATTGAGAGATATGATCATGAATGTGCCTGGTGTCACCCCGCCTATCCAACAAGTCTCCCCGACATGTTACAATCAATCTCGTTTTACTCCAGCAATTGCACATGTCGACATCCCGAAAGGATTCAGCGTTCCTGCCATGAAGTTATATGATGGAAGTTCAGATCCTGAGGAACATGTCGCCCACTACCAAGAAAAGATGGAGATTGTTCGCATCTCGCTCCAGTTTCGTGAGGCTTATTTGTGTCGAGGATTCGGTTCGACGTTGGTAGGCCCAGCATTGAAGTGGCTGATCCGTCAACCTCCTGGTTCTATTGGCTCATTCGCTCAACTTGTCAACCTCTTCAACAATCAATTTTCTTGCAGCCGGCAATTTGAAAAGCTAACCAGTGACCTTTATCGTATCACTCAGCAACCCAATGAAGCATTAAAAGACTTTGTTAACAGGTTTAATAAAGAAGTCTTGGAGATCCCCAACCTGGACATGGCAACAGCTGCAGAAGCTTTCAAAATGGGCATGAAGAAGGATTCCCCTTACTATGAGGATCTGGTGATGAACCCGTGCAAGAAAATGGAAGATATCCGAAATCGGGCCCTAAGATTTATCAGGCTGGAAGAAGACAAGATGCAGCAATCCAAGAATCCTGACAAAGCTTCAACATATGACCATGCTGACAGGAAGATAGAATCATCTCGCTAAAGACAGAACAGATATAGACCATACCACAGAAATGACCATAACAAAGTCAATTGTGTGGAAGATGATGGAGATATGATGATGATATTGAATCTCCTAAAATTTCTGATTATTGTTTTTCTGTTGATGTCTCAGGTATTTTGTGTGCAATGAGCAATCTTGGAGATAAAGCAAGGTGGCCTCGAAAGACCGACAAGCCATCCGGATGGAAGGACAAATCCAAATGGTGCGCCTATCATGAAGATTTTGGACATCTTACCGAAGATTGCATCGCCTTGAGGAGAGAATTAGTTACCTGTTGTCTAAGGGACATCTTAAAGAGCTCCTTGGGAACCGCAAGACCAAGATGGAGAACAAAGAACCCGTTGCAACCAGACCATCATCTCCTCCACCGGTAACAAAGGTAATTAATGTTATTAGTGGTGGTTCTGATATTTGTGGTACTTCTTATTTTGCAGCTAAGAGATTCGCTAAGCAAGCTAAGGATGAGAAACCCGAGAGATCCTCCAAGATGTCACAGCTCACATCTCAAGATGTCATCTCCTTCGAAGAAAGTGACCGGGACAATGTTATGGATCCACATAATGACGCCTTGGTCGTTTCACTTCAGATAGCCAGCTGCAAGGTCAGACGTATCCTAATAGATGGGGGTAGCTTTGTGAATCTCATCATGCTGGATGCTCTGAAGGAAATGAAGATCCCTGAAGACAGCATTGTAAAAAGGACCTCGGTGCTCATGGGTTTCTGTGGAGAAACCAAAAGTACAGTGGGTGAAATTACACTTCCAATCTACGTCGAGGGTGTCAATTCCATGGAGAAATTCTGTGTAATTGATAGTGCAACTTGTTATAATGTAATCCTGGGAAGACCATGGATCCATGGGATGAAGGTTGTACCATCCACCTATCACCAATGTGTCAAGATGCTGACACCTTGGGGTGTTGTCAAGGTTTACAGTGATCAACAGTCAGCTAAAGAATGTTATATGACTTCCATGAAGGCCTCAACAACCCTTAAGATGGCATAGAAATTACAGAGAAAGGCCCGTGAGGTTCTGGAGGCGAAGGAGCATGATCTAAAAGATATACTCTTAGATCCTTCAAACCCAGATCTCAAGGTGTTGGTTGGCCAAGATGTTCCAGCAGAAATAGAAGAAGATCTTATTAATCTTTTGAAAAGCAGGATTAGAAGCTTCGCATGGAAACATGAAGATATGACAGGCATCAGTAAAGATGTGATCACCCACAAACTCAACATCGATCCATCTTTTAGACCGATCCACCAAAAGAGAAGAAAGTTCGCACAAGAAAGGAATATTATCATTCAAGAAGAAGTGGATAGACTAATCAAAGCTAAGATGATTAGAGAGGTCGAATACCCAAGATGGCTAGCAAATGTGGTGGTAGTAGAAAAGAAGAACGGAAAATGGAGAGTTTGTGTTGACTTCACAGACTTGAACAAAGCTTGTCCAAAAGATCCTTTCCCCTTGCCACACATTGATACTCTGGTAGATGCTACTTGTGGACATGAAGTGTTGACTTTCCTAGATGCATCTTCAGGATTCCAGCAAATCCATATGGAGCCATCCGACCAAGAGGATACCGCCTTCATCACCCCAACAGGTATTTATTGTTACATTGCAATGCCTTTTGGACTAAGAAATGCAGGTGCTACATACCAGAGGCTAGTCAACATGATGTTCAAGGAGCAGATTAGGGACACTATGGAAGTATACATCGACAATATGGTGATAAAGTCAAAGAAAGCTAAAGATCATGTTCGAGATCTTGCTCAAGCATTCGACATCCTAGACAAGTTCAACATGAAGCTGAACCCAGCAAAGTGCAATTTTGGCATGAATTTCGGGAAATTATTGGGCTACATGGTGACACAAAGAGGGATAGAAGCAAGCCCGGAGCATATCAGAGCAATCATCAACTTAACGTCACCCAAATCCATAAAAGATGTTCAAAGATCGACAGGGAAGGTGGCAGCATTGAATCGATTCATCTCAAAATCCTCAGACAGATGCAAGCCGCTCTATGACATCTTAAAGAAGAATTCTAGGTTCGAGTGGACTGATAAGCATGAACAAGCCTTTCAAGATTTGAAGTTGTACCTGTCAACACCTCCCCTTCTTTCAAAGCCTCAAGAAGGTGAGCCATTGTGTGTCTACTTAGCTGTCTCCGAAACCGCAGTTAGTACCGTCCTGGTCTGTGATCAAGATGGAATCCAGCAGCCAATATACTATGTAAGTAAAACATTGCTCGATGCGGAAACCAGGTATTCACACCTTGAAAAGTTAATATTAGCTTTAATTTCTGCTTCAATTAAGTTAAGACATTATTTTGAAACTCATGTTATTATCATTCGTACTAACTATCCAATAAAAAGTGTTATGAGAAAACCAGAAATGTCAGGAACGATGGCCAAGTGGTCCGTTCAGTTAAGTACTTATGACATCAAATATGAGCCCAGAACAACAATAAAATCACAAGCACTTGCAGATTTTGTGGCAGACTTTAGTCCAAGTATGCAACCAGAAGTAGAACTTGAGGTCCAACAACTCCAAGATGGGGACATCTTGAGGATGTGGACTCTATTCACAGATGGTGCTTCTAATATGAGGGGCACAGGGCTAGGTGTTGTCCTAAAGTCACCACAAGGGGACATCATACCCCAGGCCATCAGTTGTGATTTTAAAGCCACCAATAATGAAGCAGAGTATGAAGCCTTAATCGTGGGCCTAACCGTTGCTCTAGACATGAACATAAAAGCAATACATGTATATAGTGATTCATTATTACTTGTAAATCATTTTAACGGTTCTTATGCAGCAAAAAATGCCAAGATGACAGCTTATTTGGGCATTGTAAAAATTTTGGCAAGCAAATTTCAAATATTCTCTTTCGAACAAATACCCCGAGAAGATAACTCTCAAGCAGATGCATTGGCTAATCTTGGATCAGCTTTCAAAAGTTTATCTCAGACCAATATCCCAATCATACATGTTAACATCCCTGCTGTGGAAAGGTTAGAACTATTCTGCATAGATGAGGACACTCCAGACAGTCAGATGGAGATATCTTGGACAAAGCCAATTATCAAATATCTTCAAGATGGTACTATCCCTGATGAGGAAAAGAATGCTAGAGCATTCAGGGTAAGGATTTCAAGATTTATATTAATAGATAATGTGCTATTTAAGAAATCATTTGCAGGCCCATATTTGAGATGTCTCGAAGCCCACCAAGCCGAAGAAGTTCTGAGAGAGTTACACGAAGGATCATGTGGTAACCATTCTGGGGGCAGAAGTTTATATACAAAAGCTCTAAGAATGGGTTATTACTGGCCAACAATGCGCCAAGATGCTGCCATCTTTGCCAAGAAATGTGATTCCTGCCAGAAGCATAGCGACATCTTGCATCAGCCCGCATAATTGCTTCATCCAATCCTCTCTCCTTGGCCATTCATGAGGTGGGGAATGGATATAATGGGAAAATTGCCTAAAGCTCCTGGGGGAAAGTTTTCTTGGTTGCTATGACTGATTATTTCTCTAAGTGGGTGGAAGCCGAATCCTATATGCAAGTTCGTGATAAGGGAGTCATATCCTTCATTAAGAGAAATATATTTAGTAGGTTTGGCATCCCATCTGAAATAATATGTGACAATGGCTCTCAGTTCATCAGCAAGAAGACCCAAGACTTTCTCGCTAGGTGGGGAGTAAAGATGGTGACATCTTCACCTGTGCATCCTCAAGCTAATGGCCAGGCAGAATCAAGCAACAAAATAATCATCAATAACCTAAAGAAGAGGCTAGATCAAAAGAAAGGAAGATGGGCAGAAGAGCTTCCCTTTGTCCTTTGGGCAGATAGAACCACACCAAAGAATGCAACAGGTCAAACCCCCTATTCTTTAGTGTTTGGAGCAGAAGCGGTCATCCCGGCAGAAGTTGTCATCCCCACTGCCAGATTCAAGATGTTGACATCTGAACAAAATGACGCCAACCTAAGTCACGATCTAGACATCATTGACTAACTGAGGGACCTTGCTAAAATCAGGATAGCAGCGTATCAACAGAAGATTGCAAGATCCTACAACAAGAATGTTAGATTGCGAAAATTCCAAGTTGGTGATCTAGTCCTACGAAAGGTGTTTCAGAATACAAGAGAGCCCAATGCTGGAAAGATGGCTCCCAAATGGGAAGGGCCATACCTAGTAGATGCTGAAGCAGGCAAAGGTTCCTATTGGCTATCAACTTTAGAAGGAGCAAGGATTCCCAGAAGCTGGAATGCCATCCATCTCAAAGCCTACTTTATGTAAGTTTGCATGATTATTTTACAATGCAAATAAAACCAAGGTACGATCTTTACCATCCTAAGTTCAATAAAACTACTTGTTTCCATTTTTATTCAATTTTTGGAATAATTACTGACTTAAGCATCGGAGGGGCGTTAGCTAAGCTAACGCCTACCCCTAACGTGTTTCTGTTTTGCAAGGAAACGAGAAACATTAGAATGTAATTTACTGATTAACTAAGATATAAGCATCCTCCCAGGAACTTAACATCTTAAATCAGGTACGGACTATCTCTTACTCTTTATTTAGAAAGTATTTTTATAGTTCTTTTTTCTTTTGTCAAATAAAATGTGACATCAGAAGAGATGTCGAAATCTTTCATTAACTTGTTATTTTGCAAGAATTGGAAATCTCCGAATTCAGTCCAAGTCCTCGAGAAAACAACCGTTTTGAGACTGGCCATCTCACCTCCGTTTAAGGTACTTAATCCCTTCAAAGGTTTAAAGAAATTTCTTTCTTTCACCGCATTAAGGTTTAAACACCTCGCCTGGAGCGCACGATGTCAACCTTGATTGAGGTGTGTGGTGGGCCCGTATGTTTAATATATACGAATTACCCATCACCACTCAATCAATGTGTTAGACCCTAAGATCTTTACAATTGGTTATGACACTTACGTGTCATCTAAGTACAAACGGTTATTGACATTTACATGTCAATCTACGTAATTGCAAAGGATTTCTACATCCACTCGCAAGTTGTTACCATCTACGAAGAGGTTAACATATCAACCTCCTAAAAACATTTTTCATAAAGATACTTGGGGAAAGTTTTTTCAAAACCCAAGCAAAAGTTTATCCTACAGAAAGCATAAACAGTGCTGGACCAACCCAACACTTGAAAAAACAAATTGTCTTGGCCCTTATGGGCCGATTACAAACCAAAATATTGTTTTCGGGACGCAGCCCATTTCAAACCAAAGTTTTTAACCACATTTTTTCAAAACCAAAAGTTTTTACCTTCTTCCTTTATGGGGTGGCTACTGCCACTGATGTTGTTGCTGCTCCTTCATCCAAGATATCATCACCTTTGGCTGCAGAAGATCCTTCTCCTACCTCCTCTCCCTTAGCTTCCAAAGTCTTCAAGAGGGAACGTTGTTGCTCAACATTCCACTCTGTGTGCTTCCCGGCATAGAACTCCACTATCATTTGAATATTGATTGCAACCATACTCTGGGCAGCGGAAGCCATCATATTCTTCTTTACATCCTCAATCTCAAGCAGTTGTGTGTCTTGAAGGGAAGACATCCCGTCATCAAGATTTCCACCTCCTTCTTTAAATCTTCAATTTGCTTCACCTCAGATTCCCTATGTTTCTTGACTTGAATAGCTTCCAGCACTAGCTTCCTATTTCTTTCCTCAAGACTGTTCATTTTCGCCTTAGCAGTATCAACACCCTACAAAATCCAAAAATTCAATCAAAACCTTAAGATACATTATTCAAATTAAGAATATATTAGAAACTCTGTTTTTCAGAGAAACCTACCACTGCAGCCCTCGCCAAAGCTTCTTCCACATCTCCTAGGCCCGTTTCATCCAGAATAATTACCTCCTTGGAACTGCTCTTCCTCTTCTTTACCCTGGCTCCTATTGATGGTGCCTCCATCTCCCTTTTTGGCACCAACAGCTGGTTACTCGACTGGGTTTGGCCCACAAAATCCTGAAGATCCTTAAGAGAAAAAGCAGCGGTAGATTTTGAAACTGCCAAAAGAAAATACACTGTCAAGAAGAAATGCAGAATCCAGAAACACCAAGAAGAATTACACAAGGATCAAATAACCTTACCAGTAGACATTTCGCTGGAAGGTGGTATCTCCTTGCCCTCGAAAGTTGCTATATCTTCGTAAGGTTGGAAAGATCTACCCCCCTCTGAAAACTCCAATAACTTGTTCACCTTCCCAATCGTGTCAGCAGATGGAGGGAAAATCTTAGCCCAATCGATAGCTGCAAAAACAGACAAAGAAATTACAACAGGTAAGTGCAGGAAATAAGGAAAAAGTGAAGTTTGAAAGAGGGATACCTTCCCTATTCCATTCCGTTGCCAAGAAATCTCCTTCCTCCAAGGAATCCTTCTCAACAAAGAAATATTTTGATTTCCAACCCCTATCACTTACAGTTACTTTCAAAAACAGAGGCTTCATTCCAGACCTAGTTTTAAAAAGGTACCTCGTGGAACCAAACGTTTGGAGTTCATACACAAAGGCTAACTCCTTCAAACCTATATCTAAACCGAATTCACGGTTCACCCTCAAGACACAAGAAAAGATCCTCCAAACCATGGGCATCACTTGTACAAAAGCAAGGTTAGTCTTTCTAAAAAACTCGTTTATCATTGCAGGGAAAGGATAGGAAAAACCTAGAGTAAAGGGATACTCATAAAACCAAACCCATTTTGGGGAAACGAAATCAGACCTAAGAAGAACATCAAACGGCCTAAAGATGGTAGAATCTGGAAAGCAGTGTCGATCTTTGATAGATTCGATCAGATCGTTGTTGAAAACACAAATTTCTTCATCTGGTTTTGTCAACAAACCTTCACACGAAAAACCCCCGTCCTCGTGTAAACTCGGAGGATTTTTCGCGGATTTTCCCTTTTTTGATTTCACCATGTTTGAAAATAGAAACAAGAAGAGAAAGGGAGGGAAGGATTTTACCTTCTAAGGAGAAATCACCGCCATGAAGAAAAACAGATGAAAATGATTGGAAAAGGTAAAGGAGAAAGTGAAAGGAGATTTCGGTTTTAAGCCCTAGATCTTAGGAAGTGGTTACGTTAATTAATTAGGAGATTAACTCCTTAACCGCCACGTATCTTCTCCATTAAATTAACCGCAGAGCTTCTAGAAGGTTGTGGAAAAAACTGACCTTTTAAATTCATTTAAAAAACAGTTTTTTGGGGACAATTGTTATGGGTAAAAATCAGGATTGATGCATCTTGAGTTTTTATTAGCATGTCGACATCTTCACACTCAAGGGCAAGGTAAAAATTATTTACTTAAATTAATTATTTATTTCTGTTATATTTAAATCACAGGGATAAAAAAAACACGTGGAAAAAGACATGTCCAACAGACTCATTTCAAACGACTCGGAAGACTCAGTCAAGATATAGATGACTTATCGAGATTGTAGGGGAGTTAGTTAGGATTTGATTTTTTCTGTTTTTCTTTTATTTATTTAAGCTCATGACTGGAGACAACACGACATAACACACGTACACACGCATTACACTCACATAGCTCAAGAACACTTTGTAATCCGCCATAGCTTTCAACCTTGTAATTCATTATTAATACAATTGTTTGGGAAGGTAGGTGCTCATAATCACCTCCCGAGATTTTGTGCCGATGAGTTAATTATCTCAAGGGTTTTCCTCGTTACACGATCGAGCCATCTTGATTAAATTGTTGCACCAATTATATTACATTGCACCCTCCTTAGCTTCATTTCAATTCCTATCATTGTTGACTGTTTTTAGCCAAAACACGTACGACGATCAAGGCCTAGAGTTCTAATTTATAGATTCAAGTTTTTGAAGTTCAAAGTTTGTGATTCAAAATCACATTGATAAATTGTTCGATAGCTCAAGAACGGAAAGCATTTAAGGTTGGTAAAATTCTATCTCATAGGAATTCAATTTAATCGTTTAGAACGGATCTTAGGGCTCTTGGGTTTTATGTTATTTAGATGCTAATTCCGCTGCACATGGACCCATAAAACCCTGCAGTGGTATTAGAGCCAGGTTCGTATGGTTAAGTTTGAATTAACATGCTAGAATATTTATATAAATTGTTTATATGTTCGTTGCATCTTTTTATATGCGATAGTTTTTATTGTTTTTGAAAAAATATGCCAAAATCATTTTATGTTCATGTTGAATTAAATCTGTTAAAAGGTCGTTTTATATGATTTAATTACTTTATGATTGGAATTGATTGAAGATGGAAAAAATTGCAAGTCTGGCAACTCTAGTCGCGCGACAGAGTTGGCCATGGGCAGTCAGATGGACTCGTCCGGTCGCACGACGGATCCGGTCTTCTGGATATTTCTGTCATGCGACAGACTTTACCAAATTTGGGCAGAATCAGTTTGTTAAATTTTCCTGCTAATCTGTGATTATGTTTATAATCTGATATGTTTCTGTTTTAATCTGGTTGCTGTAAATTTCTGGAAATTAAATTTATAGGGCTATGCTAGATTAATTCATTGTTTATGCATGCTTAATTAATTTAAATGTTATTTTATTAATTGTTTCGATGCATGAATTATATGTTCTTATGTGTTAAGAGCTTTGTTAGATGTTTAGTTGAAACATTGAATTATAATTTCTTGAATGTTTAGTTGAAACATTAAATTTTGGTTTTCTGATTGTTTATGAGAAACAAGTCAGTTTACGCAAAATTTGAAGGAGTCTGATTGTTTTTTAAGAAACAAGTCAGTATACAAAGTATTGATTATGTTGCAATCAAGCTGATATTGTAATTGTGCATGTCTAGGAGAGTTCTGTCGAAGGAAAGATTTGGTACTTAAGCAGTTCTGTAGGCTCACCTATTTTCCTGGGAACTTACCTGGTGTACATTATGATTATCTTTGTTGATATGCTTATAATCTGCTTTAAAGAACCTTCATTAAACTTTTAAGTTCTTTATGCCAATCAATGATTAAAACACTTGAGACCACTCGGCTAGTTTTGGGTGAGCTTGCCATAGCAAGGTACTTTGATTCTATTCGTTTGCGAGCAAGATGAGGAAATGGTGGTTCCTATACGTTTAAAGTGGATGAACTTAATTGGGTTATCAAAATGGTTTTGGACCCAAGGCATAAGATGAGATTAAAATATGCTTAGACATATGGTGTCTTAAATAAATCTCATAAAAGATCTAAGAGTCATATACGATATGATTGATGTTTTCTACCTAATTAATTTTAATCTTGAGCGGTGCGCCATAGCGTACTTGAGATTAAATTAAAGTTGGATCTTAGCCCATTAAATGTATATTACGCTTATTTGCATTGGAAGGTGTATAATTTAGTGGGATCATTTATTTTCATATAAAATGCATTATACTTTTCATATAATATGTGTTACTTATATGTGTTCATATTTTATGTATATCCATTTGTAGAATAAATGGAATCAAACAATAATCGTCTGTCACTGCGATCTATCCTTGAGAAGGAAAAGTTGGAGGAGAATGGTACAAACTATATGGATTGGATCCGTAGCGTGAGAATTGTTCTCAGGCAAGAGGAAAAATTGTACGTTCTCGAGGAACCTGTTCCACCTGAACCTGCTGCCAATGCTACTAGGGCAGTGAGGGATCAATATCTGAAGCATAAGCGTGATGCTACTGATGTTGGTTGCCTCATGCTCTCCTCCATGTGCAAGAGCCTTCAGAAGGATCTTGAGCACTTGGGGACAGTTGATCTAAACAATTGACTGATGGAAATGTTTCAAGTTCAAGCAAGACAAGAAAGGTATAACACAGTTAAATCCCTAACCTCATGCAATATGAGTGAAGGACAAGCTGTTGGTCCCCATGCTCTAAAGATGAAGGGCCACATCGAGCATCTTGAGAGGCTCGGTTTTCCAATGATCCAAGAGCTGGCTACTGACATGATATTGAATTCATTGCCCGAAAGTTTTAGTAATTTCATAATGAACTATAATATGGGGGACATGAATAAGAACCTTTTCGAGCTAATTTAAATGTTGAACACTGCGGAAACCAATATCGTCAAAAAGAAAACCGATCAAGTGTTGATGGTTAACAAAGGGAAAGGTTTCAAGGGTAAGGGAAAGGCAAAAGTTGCTAATCCTAAGGCAAGTGTTGCCAAACCCAAAGTGGCTAAGCCCAAGTCCCAAGAGGACACAGTCTGCTTCCATTGCAATGAGATTGGACATTGAAGGAGAAACTGCAAGAAATATCAGGAAGCACTGAAGAAGAGCAAAGGTGTTGCCTCGACTTCAGGTATCTTTATTATAGATATATTCCTATCTACTTCTAGTTGTTGGGTATTGGATACCGGATGTGGATCTCACATTTGTTTAAATGTGCAGGGTCTAAAGAACAGAAGGATGCTTGAAGATGGTGAAGTCGACCTACGTGTGGGAAATGGAGCAAGAGTTGTTGCATTAGCCATAGGAACTTATGAAGTTACTTTACCTAGTGGACTAATACTTATTTTGAACAATTGTTATTACGTTCCAGCTTTAAGTAGGAATATTATTTCGATTTCAAGTTTGGATAACGAAGGTTTTAATTTTCTTATATGTGATAAGAAGTTTTCTATTTACAAGAGTGATATGCATTATTGTACTGCTATTTCATTCAATGGCCTTTATATCCTTGATGTTGAAAATCGTGATAATGATATCTATAACATTAACAAGAAATCTAAACCCAATGATGTAAACCACACTTACTTATCGCATTGTCATCTTGGCCATATAAATGAGAAACGCACTTCTAAACTCCATAAAAATGGATTTTTAGACTCACATGATTATGAATCATATGAGACATGCGAATCTTGTTTACTAGGCAAGATGTCCAAGGACCCGTTTACCAAAACTGGTGAAAGGGCGGGCGACTTATTAGGCCTCATACATACTGATGTATGTGGACCTATGAGTAGCAATGCTGTTGTGGGCATTTTTCAACATGGCGACATCTTCAATTGATCCTGCATATCGAGATGTCATTACACTGTAAGTATTGTTTTAATATTTACTTGTTCAATATTTCCTAATATTCTTATTCTTATTTTTCAGTAATTAAGAGAGGAATGCGGAACAATCTCCAAGCACGTTCAACAGACCTTCAAACGGCTAGGGCGACTTGGTCTCACGGAGGTTGAAGTGATAAACCAAAATGCCGAGATTATAGGAACCATATTGACTCTTTCATATCTACTTGTATTTAAGGGGAAATGGAGACGGAAAAACACATTCATGCTCATACGCACACACTCTACACAAAAAGCTCTTGTAATCCTCTCCATTATCTTCCAAAGTTGTATTTGTGATCATTATAGTGAAACCTTTAAGGTTGGAGACCTAACTCCCGGGGTTTTTTCCAAAGAGGTTATCACCTCCAAGGTTTTCCTCGTTAACAAATCGTGGTGTCATTATCTCTTTTTCATTCTTTTGTTCCATATAATCGAATTCCATAGTTCCCTCCTTATTGTTCAATCCACACACTAAACATAGTTAAGATTCTACTTTATTGTTTTTTCTACCAAAACAATTTGGCGCCCACCGAGGGGCCTCGTGGTTTATCGGTTATTTGAAACATTTCCTAATCAAATTCACTATGTCTGCACCCCCCAATGTGTTCACCGCCGACAAAGGTCCCGCCGTTGTTCCCACATCAGGAGGTAGAACCAGCTTGTTACCACCACCTCCTCAGACCGGGTCTCAACCAACTCAACCTTTGACATCCGGAGTATCTTGACCAGGTTGAATCAAAGGTTGGACCAGCAAGATAACAATTCGAAGGTGTTGACCAATTCCATGATTAAGATGCAGAAAGACCAACAGCTCATCGCATCTCGGCTTGAGAATATATCACCGCTGCGTGCAAGGATTCTCAACTTTGACAACACCAGAGGATCTACATTTCAGAATGAATTCATTCCAATGGGCAGTCCTCCTCTGCTGACATCTTTAATGATGTCGACATCTTTGCCCGGGGACACCCCATTGACGCCATCTTCCGCAGGATTCACCCCATTCATTCCATTTATAGACAACACTCATCACGACTACTACGGACGATTCTCGGTTTGCTAAATAATCTTTTCAATAATAATAATTTCAATCGTATTCCTATGGCTGACCCTTTTGCAGGAAACCCACTAGCTAAACGGATGCATGATCTCGTAGAGGCGATAATGAACGTGCCGTGTGTAACTCCTCCAATTCAACCAGTGACCCAAAATCTGTTACAATCAATCCCGGTTTGTCCCGGCAATTGCAAATGTCGACATCCCGAAGCGTTTCGGCCGTACCATCTATGAAGTTGTACGACGGCACCACGGACCCAGAGGAGCATGTTGCACACGATCAAGAAAAGATGGACATAATCCATATCCCGCTTCAATACGGGAGGCTCGCTTATGCAGGGGATTTGGATCCACCTTGTGCGGACCAGCTCTCAAATGGCCGATTAGGCAACCTCTAGGTTCAATTGGTTCATACGCCCGGCTCATCAACATGTTCTATAACCAATTCTCATGCAATCGACAATTTGAAAAGTTGACAAGTGATCTCTACAATGTGACCCAAGTAGCCTAATGAGACTCGAAGGATTATGTCCATCGGTTCAATAAGGAGGTGTTAGAAATTCCCAATCTTGACATGTCGACATACGTAAGCATTCAAAATGGGGTTGAAGAAAGATTCACGGTATTATCAAGATTTGGTAATGACTCCTTGTAAGCGGCTAGAAGAAGTCGGGAAGCGGGGGCATTAAGGTTCATAAGACTGGAGGAAGATGAGGCTGCGAAGATCGAAGTCGTCATCCAAGATGTCGATATATGACCATCTCGATAGAAAGACTGAATCGTCCCATCGCAGGCACAACCGTCCCAATCCTTACCTGAGAATTGACACTAGCAAAATTAATTCGGTAGACGGTGAGGATGAAGATAGTGATAATGTGCCTAACATTTCTGATTATTGTTTTACGTTGACATTTCGGGTGTACTGTGCAATGGGCAACCTAGGAGACAAAGCCGGATGGCCAAAGAAAACGGACAAAACCACGGGATGGCGTGACAAATCAAAATGGTGCGCTTACCATGAAGACTTTGGACACGTTGCGAAGATTGCATCGCGTTAAGAAAGGAGATCGCTTACTTGCTCTCGAAAGGACATCTTAAGGAGTTGTTGGGATCCGTAAAGAAGAAGGCTGAAAATGCGAAGCTCCTCATGAAGGCTGAAAGGCCGGTTCTCCCCAGCATCAACAAAGGTGATCAACTTCATCGGTGGAGGCTCGAAATATGTGGAACATCCTATTCTCGCCGCAAAACGACACGCTAAGGAGTCAAAAGAGGAAAAGCGGAGAGACGGCCCGGGATGTCGACACCTTGCCCGGATCCAATTACCTTTGATGAAAGTGATCGTGATAACTTGCCGGAACCCCATCATGACGATGCAGTTATTTCCTTGCGGTCGCTAACTGTACAATACGACGTATTACGGTAGATGGGGGCAGCTCCGTCAATCTTATTATGTTGGGTACCCTTAAGGAAATGAACATCCCGAATCGGAGATTATCAAAAAGTCTTCGGTCTTTGGTAGGCTTCAAGTGGTGAAGTCAAAGAAACGGTGGGGAGATAAAGCTTCCAATATACTCAAAGGGCCTCAACACCATGGAACAGTTCTGCGTAATTGATTGCGCAACATCTTACAATGACATTCTTGGAAGACCGTGGATTCACGGAATGAAGGCCGTACCCTCCACTTACCATCGGTGTGTGAAGTTTCCAACACCTTGGGGTGTCGCTAAGATTTACAAAGTGATCAACAGTGTGGCCAAGGAATGTTACAAAACTTCAATGAAGGCGTCTACATCTCCAAAACAAGCATAGCAATTACCAAGGAAAGTACGTGAAGTCCTGGAAGCTAGGGAGGATGATGTGAAAGAAGTATTGTTAGATCCTTCCAACCCGGACATCAAAGTACTTATTGGCACCGTCATCCCGTCGGATATAGAAGAGAAGCTTGTGAACCTATTAAGAAGCGAGAATAAAGAATTTCGCTTGGAAACATGATGACATGACAGCATTAGCAAAGATGTCATCACTCACAAACTTAACGTAGATCCTAGCTTTAAACCAGTGCACCGAAACGTAGAAAGTTTGCAGAAACTAGAAATCAGATCATCAAGGAGGAGGTAGAGCGCTTACTCAAAGCCAACATGATACGGGAGGTCGATTATCCAAGATGGTTGGCGAATGTGGTTGTGGTAGAGAAGAGAAACGGGAAATGGCGAGTTTGCGTCGACTTCACCGACTTAAATAAAGCCGCCCAAAAGATCCTTTCCCTTTGCCGCACATAGATTCATTAGTTGATGCCACCTCGGGTCACGAACTCCTCACTTTCATGGACGCGTTCTCGGGATTTCAACAAATTCGAGATGGAACCATCTCGACCAAGAGGACACTTGCCTTCATAACCCCCACAGGTATTTATTGTTATATTGCCATGCCTTTTGGACTAAAAATGCAGGTGCAACGTATCAAAGGCTCGTCAATAAGATGTTTAAGGATCAGATTGGGGACACAATGGAGGTATACATCGACGACATGGTAGTAAAATCCAAGAAGGCCGAGGATCACATAAGCAACCTCTCTCAAGCTTTTGACATCTTGGATTGTTTCAATATGAAACTTAATCCAAACCTAAATGCAACTTCGGAATGAAGGCCGGCAAGTTTTTGGGTTATATGGTTACTAAAAGAGGCATTGAAGCCGCCCCGGAACAAATACGCGCTATTCTCAACCTCGTCATCACCTCAATCTGTCAAGGACGTCCAAAGATTGACAGGAAAAATTGCCGCACTCACTAGATTCATTTCAAAATCCTCGAGATCGATGCAAACCTTTCTACGACATCTTAAGAAAGAACAAGAAGTTCCAATGGGAGGAACAACATGAAGAAGCTTTTCAGGAGCTCAAAACTTACCCGTCGACACCTCCCTTATTGGCCAAACCTCGGATGGAAGAACATCTTTACATCTACCTAGCCGGTGTCCGAAGGCGCCTGTAAGCGCGATCTTGGTGACGTAACGAGATGGTAATCGGAACCCATCTACTATATAAGTAAGACACTCTTAGATGCCGAGACCAGGTATTCTCATTTACAAAAGTTAATTTTAGCTTTGATAACGCTTCTATTAAATTAAGGCACTATTTTGAAACACATACTATTATTGTACGCACTAACTATCCTATTAAGAATGTCATGAGAAAACCAGAGATGTCGGGTCGAATGGCGAAATGGTCTGTACAATTAAGCACATACGACATCAAGTACGAGCCCCGGAACCGCAATAAAATCCCAAGCCCTGGGCGATTTTGTGGCCGATTTCGATCCAACCCTACAACAAGAGGTGGAATTGGAAGTACAACAACTTCAAGATGATGACATCCTAAAAATTTGGACTCTCTACACGGACGGTGCTTCCAACATGAGAGGTACAGGTCTTAGAGTTGTACTAAAATCGCCACAAGGGGACATAATACCACAATCTATCGGTTGCGGTTTCAAGGCTACCAACAATGAAGCGTAGTATGAGGCTCTAATTGCGGGTTTAAGCTGCGGCCCAAGACTTAGATGTCAAGCATATCCGGGTGTTCATGGATTCATTACTAATTGTTAATCAGTACAACGGGTCCTACGTCGCGAAAAACGCTAAGATGACAACATATTTGGAAATTGTAAAAATTATTTCGGCCAAATTCAAAACATTTTCCTTGGAACAAATCCCACGGGAAGAAAATTCTCAAGCAGATGCTCTGGCAAACTTGGGTTCGGCCTTCAAAAGCTTCTCACAAACCAAGATCCCAATCATACATGTTGACATCCCAAGAATTGACCATCTTGAGATGTTCGCCCGGATGCCGACATACTTGCCTCTCCCGCAAAGAACCTCTTGGATGACTCCTATTATCAAATATCTCTTAGATGATACGATCCCGATCGAGGAGAAAAATGCAAGAGCCTTCGGGGTAAGAGTATCTAAATATTTACTTATTGATAATCTCTTGTTTAGAAAATCCGCCGCAGTCACTACTTAAGATGTCTAGAGGCGGATAGAGCCCATCGTGTTCTCAAGGAGCCGCACGAAGGAGATTGTGGAAATCATACCGGGGCAGAAGTTTACATACTAAAGCTCTTAGAATGGGCTATTTCGGCCTACAATGAGAAAAGATGCCGTTAACTACGCAAAGAAATGTGATTCCCGTCAACGACATGGGGACATCTGCACCGGCCCGGTGACCGCTACATCCTATCCTGTCACCATGGCCTTTTATGGTTTGGGGAATGGACATAGTAGGAAAACTTCCCATAGCACCAGGGGGACGAGTATTTCTTTTGGCCATGACAGACTACTTTTCTAAATGGGTAGAGGCTGAGGCATATGTGCAAGTTCGTGACAAAGAAGTGATATCTTTTATCAAAAGGAACATATTCAGCCGATTCAGAATTCCATCATAGATAATTTGTGACAACGGCTCTCAATTCATCAGCAAGAGGACCCAAGATTTCTTGACATCTTGGGGTGTTAAGATGGTGACATCTTCGCCTGTTCACCCTCAAGCCAATGGACGGGCGAGTCTAGCAACAAAATAATAATCAAAGCAACTTAAAAAAGAGACTAAACCAAGAAAGGACGTTGGGCGGAAGAGTTACCAATGGTCCTATGGGGCGACGGGACGACATCTAAGAATGCTACCGGTCAAACCCCCTATTCACTTGTATTTGGAACTGAATCATTATTCCGGCGAAGTCCTTGTACCAACGGCAAGATACGGCTTGCGACATCTGAACATAATAAAGACATCTTGATACATGACACGGATACTGTGGACGAGCTAAGGGACATGGCCAAAGTTCGCATGGCAGCATATCAGCAAAGGGTAGCCCGATCTTACAATAAAAACGTAAGGGTTAGAAGGTTTCAAGTAGGAGACTTAGTCCTACGAAAGGCATTCCAAAATACCAAGGAGCCCAATGCAGGCAAGCTCGCCCCAAAATGGGAGGGACCCTACTTAATAGATGCACAAGCCGGAAAAGGAGCATATCGCCTTGCAACCTTGGATGGCCAAATGATACCGCGAAGTTGGAACGCCATTCATCTCAAAAGGTATTACATTTAAATATGATTTCCCATGAACTCATCTTTCCAGGTATGAATCGTCTTTTAATTCTTTACAACCTTTCTTTTCTCCTATGCATCTTTTTTATTATTTACAAGTTAAGATGTCGCTAATACACTTTGTGGAGAGACGTCAACCTTAGTTGGCGTCCGTTTTTAACGTGTTTCTATCTTATGAGGTATTGACACATTTACATGGGGACATATCGAATGCACGCAAGGAACAACGATTTCTCCTCCGTTAGAGACTGGCCATCTCTTCTCAAGTAAAGGTACACAATCCCTTCTAAGGTTTAAAGAGTTAATTACCTCTTTCTTAAGAAGTTAGGTTACCACACCTTCGCCTGGAGCGCAAGTTATCTCACTAATTGAGGTGTGGGGTGGGCCTATATGGGTAAACTCATATAGCTTACCCATTCCCGCTCAGTTAGATGATTGATCTTAAGTATTATTCTTATGGTTATGGCATATTCGTGTCATCTAAGTATCTACGGTTTATGGCATATACGTGTCATCTAAGTATCTACGGTTTATGACGTATACATGTTATCCTAAGTACCTATCATTTCGACATACTATAATGCACCATATGTGCAAAACATACAAAAAATTATCCAAAAGAAACAAGCCTTGACGTGCTTGAAAACTATTAAACCATAACTAAACTAAAGCAACCATAAAGTATCCGAACTACCAACAAGAACGTGCACAAGTGTTGGACCAACCCAACACATAAAAAAGATTGTCTTTAGTCCTTATGGACCCATTACAAACCAAATAAAAATAAAAATTGTCTTAAGGGATTCCACCCCAGTAAACATCAACAAAATACCAAGAACCAAGTTGTTTTACCTTCTTTTTGTTTAGGTGGCTTCGCCGCAGTGTTGCATCCGGTGTCACTTCTCCAACTCGCCGGTGCATCCTTGACAATCGTTTCATACGGACTTGACGACACCTCGCCCTCGTCCGTCACCTCACTTGTCAACTTGAACAGATAGGCACATTCCCTATTGATATCCCAAGCACCGGCCTTCCCTTCCCGATATTCCTTCATCATCTTCACCTTGCATTGAGAGACGTCTTCGCTGCAGCCTAGTTTGCAAGAATTCCTCACTTCGCTATCTCCTTGTTGTGGTCATCCTCACTTTTCGCCGACTATTCAATAAGTCCTTCACCTGTCTGTTCTTGTTCTCCCACCGACTTGCTTAATTGCTCTATAGTCTTCTCATATTCCTTCACCTTATTATCTCGATGCCAACTTCTCCTTCCCGACCAAAGCGATGTCGCCTTTGGACTTCTTCTTTACCATTTCAACTTCTTTTGCCAATTCCTCCACGTACCCTACATATCGAAAGATGACATCTTGATATTACTAAATGTTATAACAACCTTTGAAACTATTCAATATCCAATTAATGGTGTCTTACCCCGCCGCTGTGCTCATGAATTTCTTCTTGAAATCTCCCGGCCGACATTCCATCAAAGGAGTCTCCAACCTCGATCACTTCCTCTTGGCTAGCTTTTCTCTTCCTCACCCTAGAGCCAATACCAATGCTTTCATCAGAATGGACTCTTCTTAGGAGCAGGTGGAGGTTTCATTTCAATCTTGACAACGGGTTCGTAGAGCATGGCCTCAATATCATCCAGGTCAAAGTCGACCCGAAACTACCGGTTTGGAGACCGCATGGACATAGAGATATTGTCAATAACGAATAACACATCAAATTGATGACAGGCTTATCAAAGGTAACAAGATACCAAGCTTACCAGTGGACATAATTACGTAAGTAGAAGCCTTTATATCCTCTCGGAATAGTCGACGAAGCTTCCAACAAACCTTTGGGAGACCTCTTATCGAGAGGGACCGAAAAACTCTTCGATCTTGGCTAGAGTGTCTTTGGCAGGTGGAAACAATTCTCCCCAATCAATATCTACATAAAAGCAAGAACAATTACAATTCAAGCTTTGTCTCAAGAACAGGAAGTCACAAGAGTAAGAATTTAAGTACCTCCCTTATTCCATTGCTTCGATATCTCATCCTTTTCTCCAATCGACGTCCTATCAACAAAGAAAAATCTATTCTTCCATCCCCTATCACTCGGAGGATGTGGTGCTCATCAAAGGATTTCTACCCGATTTCTTTTCTAAAAGGTACCTTTTGGAACCAAAAAGTTGAAGATCATAGGAATAGGCAATTTCGGGAAGCCCTAGGTTTAGTCCGTTTTCTCGGTTTACTTTGAGGACAAAAGCAAAAACTCGCTGTGCCATTGGCATAAGTTGAGCATAAGCCGCTTGAGTTTTTCGAAAGAACTCAAGAACCAACAAAGTGGAAAAGGGTAACTAAACCCTAGAAGGAAGGGATATTCGAAGAAACAGATCCATTTGAGGGAAATATGGTCGACCTAAGTTTTATGGAAAAGGGATGAAAAATTGCACCACTTGGGAAGCAACATTGTTGTTTTATGGACTCTATTTGAGAATCGTTGAACAAACAAGTTTCTTCACCGGGTTTAGTGAGAAGATTTCCGCAAACAAAATCATCGAGATTAATCTCTACGGGACCTTGTGGGGATGACGCTTTCTTGGGTTTGGACGCAGACAACCTAGTTTTACCCATGGTTGACAAAGCAAAAAGAGAAAAATAAACAAAGGAAGAAGGTGAGAGACGGAGGAATTTTACCTTGGAGACGAACGGCGCCGTGGGCCAACGGAGGTGAAAAGAAGCTTTGAGAAGATTAATTTATCCTCTCAAGCGGTTAATAAAAAGAAAAATAATTCCTTTTCAAAAATAACTCTTCTCCCCAACCGTCCATTTCAACGCCACGTCTTCCAAAACGTCCCATCAAGCAGAGCGGACAATTGGACCATTAATTCAAAAGAAAAAACATTTTGCCTCTTCGCCTGCCAACATAGTCAAATGTTTTTGGGGACAAATTGTTGTGGGCATTTTTCAACATGGCGACATCTTCAATTGATCCTGCATATCGAGATGTCATTACACTGTAAGTATTGTTTTAATATTTACTTGTTCAATATTTCCTAATATTCTTATTCTTATTTTTCAGTAATTAAGAGAGGAATGCGGAACAATCTCCAAGCACGTTCAACAGACCTTCAAACGGCTAGGGCGACTTGGTCTCATGGAGGTTGAAGTGATAAACCAAAATGCCGAGATTATAGGAACCAAATTGACTCTTTCATATCTACTTGTATTTAAGGGGAAATGGAGACGGAAAAACACATTCATGCTCATACGCACACACTCTACACAAAAAGCTCTTGTAATCCTCTCCATTATCTTCCAAAGTTGTATTTGTGATCATTATAGTGAAACCTTTAAGGTTGGAGACCTAACTCCCGGGGTTTTTTCCAAAGAGGTTATCACCTCCAAGGTTTTCCTCGTTAACAAATCGTGGTGTCATTATCTCTTTTTCATTCTTTTGTTCCATATAATCGAATTCCATAGTTCCCTCCTTATTGTTCAATCCACACACTAAACATAGTTAAGATTCTACTTTATTGTTTTTTCTACCAAAACAAATGCTAGGGGAGGATTTCAGTACTTCATAACATTCACTGATGATCATAGTAGATTTGGATATGTTTATCTAATGAAACATAAAGGTGAATCATTTGAGATATTTCGAATATTTCAAAATGAAGTGCAAAATAAACTTGGCAAACTATTAAAGTACTCCGATCTGATCGAGGCGGAGAATATTTAAGCCAATAATTTGACTGTCATCTTAAGAGTTGTGGAATCGTTTCAGAACTCTCTCCACCCGAAAGACCACAATGGAATGGTGTGTTTGAAAGGAGGAATAGAACTTTGTTGGACATGGTTCATTCAATGATGAGTCAAGTTGAGCTTCCTTTATCCTTTCGGGGACATGCACTAGAAACTGCTGCTTTCACTATAAACAGAGTTCCTACCAAATCAGTTCAAAAGACCCCATATGAGATGTGGCATGGAAGAAAACCCAGTTTGTCTTTCATGATGATTTGGGGTTGCGATGCATATGTCAAGAAGTTAACTTCTAACAAGCTAGCACCTAAGTCTGACAAATGTGTTTTCGTGGGTTATCCTAAGGAAACTAAAGGATACTATTTCTACAACCAAAACGAGAACAAAGTGTTTGTTGCTCGAAATGGTACCTTCTTAGAAAAGGAGTTTCTTCGCAAAGGAACCAGTGGGAGTAAAATAGATCTCGAAGAAGTTCGAGAACCCGAAAACAACATTGAACCAATGGTAGAAACTGAACCAAGTTCACAAGGAGTTGCGGAACCGGTTCAAGATGCACAAGTCCTTCGCAGAAGTGGTAGGTCACGATCCGAGCCTGAGAGATATGGATTTCTCGTTACAGAAAGTCATGAAGTGGAGTTCATCAAAAATGATGAACCTACTTGCTATCAAGAAGCGATGTCCTCTCCTGATTCGGAAAAATGGCAAGAGGCCATGAAGTCCGAATTACAATCCATGGCTGATAATCAAGTTTGAAACTTGATTGATCCACCCGAAGGTGTAAAAACCATAGGGTGCAAATGGGTCTTCAAGAAAAAGACCGACATGGATGGGAAGGTGCACACCTATAAGGCTAGACTTGTAGCTAAGGGATATAGGCAGATTCATGGTATCGACTATGATGAAACCTTTTCACCTGTAGCTATGTTCAAGTCTATTAGAATTTTAATTGCCATAGCCGCATATTATGACTATGAGATATGGCAAATGGATGTCAAGACACCTTTCCTAAATGGGATGTTACTTGTGGATGTATACATGATACAACCTGAAGGTTTTGTCAGTTCAGAAAATTCTAATAAGGTGTGTAAGTTGCAGAGATCCATCTATGGATTGAAGCAAGCTTCTAGGAGTTGGAATCTACGTTTTGATGAAGCAATCAAAGAGTTTGGATTTATCAAGAACGAAGATGAACCTTGTGTATACAAGAAAATCAGTGGGAGAGTAGCACTATTTCTAGTGTTGTATGTCGATGATATCTTACTCATTGGAAATGACATTCCTGCACTACAGACTGTCAAGTCTTGGTTGGGAAAGTGCTTTTCAATGAAAGATATGGGCGAAGCTGCATATATCCTTGGTATCAAGATCTATAGAGATAGATCTATAAGGATGATTGGTTTAAGTCAAAGTAATTACATTGACAAGGTTCTTAGAAGATTCCAAATGGAAAATTCTAAAAGAGGAAACTTGCCAATGTTGCATGGTGTATCTCTTAGCAAGACTCAAAGTCCTAAGACTAATGATGAATGAAAGAGAATGAATGGCATTCCATATGCTTCGGCAATTGGGTCTATCATGTATGCTATGTTATGTACTTGACCCGATATCTCGTGTGCTCTAAGCATGACGAGTAGGTACCAATCGGATCACGGCGAACCACATTGAATAGTAGTCAAGAATATCCTCAAGTACTTACAAATAACTAAGGATGTATTCTTGGTCTTTGGAGGAATGGAAGAAGATCTTGTTGTAAGAGGTTACATAGATGCTAGCTTCCAAACCGAAAAAGATGATTACAGATCGCAGACAGGATTTTTGTTTACGCTGAATGGAGGCACTGTCGGTTGGAAAAGTTCCAAGCAAAGTACCATCGCTGATTCTACAACCGAAGCTGAGTACATAGCAGCATTTGATGCAGCTAAGGAAGCTGTTTGGATCAAAAAGTTCATTAGTGATTTGGAAGTCGTTCCAAGTATCAATGATCCTATTGAACTTAATTGTGACAATAATGGTGCCATTGCACAAGCAAAGGAACCAAGGTCACATCAAAGATCCAAACACATACTTCGACGTTCCCACATTATCCAAGAGATATGCGAAAGGGAAGACGTAAAGATATGCAGAGTAGACACTAATGACAACGTGGCAGACCCATTAACTAAGGCTCTTCCACAAGCTAAGCATGATGGTCATGTTAGGTCCATGTGTATTTGATAATTGGGAGATTGGGCCTAGTGCATGTGGGAGACTGTTAGTGTTATGCCCTAGGACTATAGTTGATAGACTTATATGTTGACATTATTTATTGTTATATGAAAAGTTTATTATTTGATTATTATATATTTTGCATATTTATTGTAATAATCTCCATCCCTAATTATTAAGTGAATAATTAGTATAATTGTTAATGGATAATCATATGATGATTATATGCATAGATATGCACATTAAAATTATGGGTACTTGTTAGTGAACAAGTGACTTGACTTGACCCATATGATATTTATGTCATGGTCAAATGTCATAATTAAATCTCATATGGTCACTTCATTTAGTCCCTAGACCTGAGATTATCATGACCTGACATATGATGAAAATTATGTTTGATTTTAGTCAAACGATATCTTAACATGATATTTATAAAGGCTATCTTTGGCATGATCGGATTCATGATGGGAAGGATGATAAGTCAAGATGGAATTTGTCCCTCGAAAGAGAGATGTTTTGCTTGGGCCCCTCGATGAGTGATAATGATGAATGTGTATGGCCATACCCCAATGCGATTGGAATATCATTATACTCAATATCGAGAAAGCATTGAACAAATACAAGTTGACGTAGACCATGACTTGTGTTCAATATAACATCGTGAGACAAAGGGAGAAACGGAAGTGTACCATTGGAAACGTGAACTCTTACGTTATATTAATTGGGTAGACATAATGTCTTGCTAGAGTCCGCTTATGTTTTATGAGGGTCGATATGATCGGGCTCGTTGCCAACATAATATAATCCTATTGGGTCACACACAATTGGAATGAATTGGTTAAACCAACGGAAGAAAATTGAGAGTTACCGATCTGGCAAGAGTCATCGCGCGACAGAGAGTTCCTGATCTGGCAAAAGTCATCTCGCGACAGAACTTGCCCAGAGGCGGTTTACAGCCTTGTTTCCTAATACGATTAGGGCACAAATATTAATACTATTGTAGTATAAATATGAGGTCTGTGAACAGCCGAAAAAAAGACGAATTTTCGAAAAGAAAAATCACCATAAAGGTTTATTAATTTCTCTCTAAGGTTTAAGAATCTAGCAATCGTCAAGAACCGTTCTTGGTTCATTCAAAGGTGTGGATACTATTAGAGGGTCTTCGATCGTACGACGATCAAGGCCTAGAGTTCTAATCTGTAGATTCAAGTTTTTGAAGATCGAAGTTTGTGATTCAAAATCACATTGATAAATTGCTCGATAGCTCAAGAACGGAAAGCATTTAAGGTTGGTAAATTCTATCTCATAGGAATTCAATTTAATCGTATAGAACGGATCTTAGGACTCTTGGGTTTTATGTTATTTAGATGCTAATTCCGCCGCGCATGGACCAATAAAACCCAACACCTTCTACTGTGCTCGGGACCCTTCCCGACACTCGTCAAACCCGTGGCCGCTAATGAAGCCCTTTCCTGGCTCTATCACGAGCCGCCTCTTCGAGTCATCATATCCATGCCTGGATCGGCCATTCGATTAGCAATGGCTTCATAGTCAGCCATATCATCCCGGTACAATCCCGAGGGTTGGCCATCGATTTGGCCCTCCTCAAAGTCGAGCCGTCACGCGGTAGTCAAGGCCCAATAGCTCGCTTTGTCTCCACTGAAGAGCCATTTGTGTCTCCCCTATACACTCCTCGTACCAGTTCAAATATCGAGTGGACAGAACAGTGCCCCCTCTCCGGTGAAAGAGAACCCTGGCAGGAAAAGACGTGTATTGCCACAATTGCATGAAAAGCAATGGCATCGAAGGATCTTCCATGAGGAGCGATCCCACCTCAAAGGTACCAGCATTACTCAAGCCCGTCAATGGCACCTGCTCCAGCCCGAACTGCCGCAGTACCAAAGATGGAATATAGAAAGAAGACTGGGACACCCCTGGAACTCTGACAATGAAAAGACCCTCTTGAATGGTTCGACAAGTCTGTAACTTCCAGTGAGGAACCCACCATCGTAGATGATGTGTGCGGAGTTTGGCCATCCAAAGCTCCAATTCACCCTGATTACCTCCTATCACCAAGGGTCGTCGAGAAAAAGACCAGGGATCACATGTTGCTGGTACCTCGGGCATCATTTGAAACCGCTCCCTCAACCATAAAGTAAGCATGGCGGGACTCCCTCCCCACATGTATCGGCTACCGGTCGCCATCCGACCTATGCCAAGGAATGTCTCGCCCAAGATCAAAGGCACGATGTCTCCTCCGCTCTGACACTGCCTCACCAGGTCCAGTACACTGTGGTGGCACACCCCCAAGGATGTGAATGTGAACAAAGTAGCAATTTCACATAGAGCAAAAGCGTCCCACGCAGAAACGCTCCCATCAGCACCGGTAAATCTATCGAGCAGCCCCGAAATGTCGACACGATCCGTATTTGATATTAGCATCCCGCATGCTTCTTCAGATGAAATGCCAAGCAGGGACACTAACTTCTCAACGGTGGTCAGGCTGCCCATCAAATGAAGAACAATCTGCTCCGCCTCAGGTCCTCCAAGGATAGCCCGAAAATCCTCAAGTGTGGGCATAATCTCGTTGTACGAGAAGCTGTACACATGCCTCCTTTCGTCCCAGAAATGAGCCGCAACTCTCAGAAGATCCCAATCCGGTATGAGCTTCTTCAAAGCCCAAACCGGCTTCATCCTATAACGATCTTCAAAAAATCCCTTACTTTGCCTCATGTGGTGCCGTACCCACGTCTGGAACCTCTCCAAAAATCGTTCTTGCATCTGAGATGACAACCTTTAAAATGTAGCCATGAGAAACAAAGGAAACTTCAAGGAATTTAGGAGAGAAATCAACTCTGCTCCAGAAACAAGCATGGAATTTCCAAATTGCAGAAACTGGACTGCAATTTAAAAACATCTGAAACTGAGTCATAGGCCGGCCGGCCTGTTTTTCAGGTTGTCCTGGTCAACTCTGCAGCCAGCTTTACCAATGTCTGTCAACATTTCCAAAGGCCTCCCTGTTCAAGCCCTGTCCAAAGCAACATTTACCCGTGATCAAATCATTCACTGCCGAAGTCACATCCGCCCCGGGCTCGTGCAACAGTGCAATTAATTAATAACAGTGCATGTAGATATAAATTTTGCCAGCTCAAATTTTATTATTTAATGCATATCTCATTATTATTTATTTTTGATCAACCTACTTGCTTATTTGCCAAAAATAAATGAAGGTAATCATAATAAATGCTCAAAATGTACAAGAGTTTGCCCCAGTGGCCTTTCAAAGTACAAAACAATGTTCAGACGATCCACACAATTATCTAATAAAAGAAATCAATGGGACTACTTAGAGTCCTGCTCATCATCCGAGCACTCAATGTACTGCCCCGCAGCAGCCAGATCCGCGGTGGACAAATAATCCGCAAACTCCTCAAGACCGGAGTACGAAAAGCTACGGCTTCGTGCCTGTGCTCCCGAGGACTCTCCCGACTCGTATCCCGAATACGAGGAGTGGCAAACTCCAAACCCAACAGTCTCACCAGAGAACTGGCTTAACCCCTACCCGAAATCTGTACCACCAGCCGTGGAAGTAGATGGGTCTCTTACAGCAGACGACCGGGAAGGCATCGGCTAATGAACAGCCGCACTCCTCCGAGAACCGAACCGAAGGAATTCCACAAGCCTCCTAGCGTAGCTGGTCATCCCGTCCAGACATCTTACAGCCTGATCGTAAGTACGGCCAGAAACCTGCAAATCAGGAAAGCCGTCAAAAGACAAACAGTACAACACAGATGCAACATTTGCAGAATGCTACTACAAGTACGGAAAGCAAAACAAAGCACTCACCAAAGCCCTGGGCTCGACCCTGTATTGAGGCCTTGCCTGCTCCGGAATAGGAATCATCATCCGCCTACGAGAACCACCAGTACCCTCGAACGACAACCGAGTGCGGAGAAGTGGGAAATCTCTGGGACGTGCAGGGTCCTCGCCCTCTCTAGCCATCACCTGCGGGCTCCTCAGCCTCACCCTTCGAAAGATATTGTAGTCGATATCCTCTATGATGTTCTCGACCTGAGGCACACCTGTCAATATCGCTGCAACTCCTCCTCAACCGTGGCCAGAGGATACTGCATATGAAGAGGCGGATCCCTCGGAACCAAGGTACTAGATCCCGGAACGTACTGGCAAGACACCCTCTCGCCCAAGTACAGAACATCACAATGAAGCCCCACTAGCAGCTTTCGCTGACGCGTAATCTCCCTAGAAGCTTGCACCACAAAGTGATCAAATCGACTCCACCAAGTCAAGTTAATCCTCAGAGAAAAGTCTCGGTCCAGAGCCAAAGACACCTCCTCATAAGTGACACGGGTATTCTCCCTTGACTTCACTGGCTTCCTAGCCGCTGACTCAGGAAATAAGAGAGTGTATGCCTCCCTGGTATCCCACTTATGCGGGTGAAACACCTCAAAGCACCACACCTGTCAAATGCCAGGAAAGTTATATCAGCTACAAAACAGATACATACAATTACAAGTGAGATAAGGAAGAGAAAAAGAAAGAAACTCACATCTAATGCGAACTGAAAGCAGAAGAATGAGTTGTCCTCTCCACGAGAACACCTGTCCAGGGCACAGAAGAGCTCGGCCAGACCGGCCTCTCCTCAGGTAAAACCCCTCATAGCCTCCAGGTTTGTCAGGGAACCAAGCAAAGCAAACTGACACGTCATGTCAGCATTGGCAAAAAGGGTTGCTTACAAAGCAAACCACAAAAACCCTCGAGCCAAGCACTCTTCTATCATCCTCTGGGAGCCAGCCAGATACTCCTCGATACCCCTCCTCAAGTGTGCCTCCATCGGCCTATACCGAAAATCAAGGCCCTTGGCATCGGTAATATCAAAACCAAGCAGCAGTCCCGACAACTGCTCCCTAGTGAAACCATCAAACCACTCAATAGGGTTGCCCCGAAACGACAACCTAGTAATCGCAGCAAAATCTGTAGGAGTCACGGTTGCCTCTCCCCACCTGAAATGATATGTGTGGGTCGTATCCCACCAGTACTCGCTCAGGGTGACATGGAGCACCTTCACCCTCTGTGTCAATGCCACCACGGCCATCGCGCCTATAAAGCCTCCCAGGCCGAAGTCAATCACCAACTGTCGTGGACTCCTCTCTCCGTCACGAGCCTCATCCGGGAACCTTTCCCATAACTCTCGGACTGCCTCAACGTCTCCCTTACTCTTCACGGTGGACACGTCAATCTGCCCTTGCCCCTGCAGGTGAACATGGCAAAAGTATGTTACTACAAAGATAACGTACACAAAATGCACAGGCATATATCAAAATCACAGAAAGAATATCAGCACAAAGATATAGTTCATTTTTTTTCTAAAAATATTCCCATCCCAGTCGGAGTATTAACGGTTCAAAATCCCGAAAACTTCCAAGTCATTTCAAAAAATTCGTCGAAACCGGAACTTTCAAAACATTTCGAAAACTCCGTCGAGCCCGCCGAAACTTTCAAAACATTTCGAAAACTCTGTCGAAATCGGAACTTTCAAAATATTTTGAAAACTCCGTCGAACCCGGAACTTTCAAAATATTTCGAAAACTCGGTCGAACCCGGAACTTTCAAAACATTTCGAAAACTCGGTCGAACCCGGAACTTTCAAAACCTTTCAAAAAATCCGTCGAACCCGGAACTTTCAAAACATTTCAAAAAATCCGTCGAAACCGGAACTTTCAAAACATTTCAAAAACTCCGTCGAACCCGAAACTTTCAAAATATTTCGAAAACTCCGTCGAACCCGGAACTTTCAAAACATTTCGAAAAACCCGTCCAAATCAGAACTTTCAAAAATTACTCCGTCCAGAATTAAACTTACTTTAATTCTGGAAAATGCCCCTAGACATGGAATTTTTCTACCAAAATTTCTACGTTATCTACCGATAACGTCAATATAACTAAGATACAGTCAATTTCAACAAAAGGGCATCGCAAGGTCAAAAGCCCCAAATCGGGTACCAAGAACCCTAACTCAATTCTAGCCAAAATTCCTAAAATTCAAGAATGCAAATTCTAAAAATTGACGGAATTTAGAGGATGCTAACCTTCCTCGCGATCACCTCCTTGGATTTGTGGCTATCCCGAGCCGGATAAAACTCGGTTGGATCCATGGGAAGAGCGGTACTTCGCACCGTCTTCCTTAGCCTTGCCCTCTCGTTGTCGGTTATCTTATGTCGACCCCTTCATCCTAATCCCGCTTCCATAGTGATAATCTCTCAAAGATTTGAACAAAACTCGCAGAAAAGTGGCAAGATTTTCTCTCTTTTCTCTCTTCCTCACGAATTTTTCTCCCTCTGTTTTCAAAATGGCCGACGGCTGCCTTTAAAATGGACATTTTGACTCATAGGTCGTCCGACCTTTATTACGCCATGGGCCATTTTGGCCCAAATGCCAATTCAGCCCCTCATCTTCCAAAATTCTGAATTTGACAGTTTTTCCTCAAAAGTTAAAAATTCCCCAGTTAGAACTTTCTAAGGCCCGTCTCCAGACGTTAAAATTCCCGTTAGTCCTCACTAACATTCTGTCTTCGGACGTTAAATCTCAAACCGTCTTCGGACGTTAAATCCCATTTCTGTCTCCAGACGTTGAAATTCCCGTTAGTCCTCACTAACATTCTGTCTTCGGACGTTAAATCCCATTTCCGTCTCCAGACATTAAAATTTCCGTTAGTCCTCACTAACATTCTGTCTTTGGACGTTAAATCTCAAACCGTCTTCGAACGTTATATCCCATTTCCATCTCCAGACGTTAAAATTCCCATTAGTCCTCACTAATATTCTGTCTTCGGACGTTAAATCTCGAACCGTCTTCGGACATTAAATCCCATTTCCGTCTCCAGACGTTAAAATTCCCGTTAGTCCTCACTTACATTCTGTCTTCGAACGTTAAATCTCGAACCGTATTCGGACGTTAAATCCCATTTCCGTCTCCAGACGTTAAAATTCCCGTTAGTCCTCACTAACATTCTGTCTTCGGACGTTAAATCTTGAACCTTCTTCGGACGTTAAATCCCATTTCCGTCTCCAGACGTTAAAATTCCCATTAGTCCTCACTAACATTCTGTCTTCGGACGTTAAATCTCGAACCGTCTTTGGACATTAAATCCCATTTCCGTCTCCAGACTTTAAAATGACCGTTAGTCCTCACTAACATTCTGTCTTCAGACGTTAAATTTCGAACCGTCTTCGGACGTTAAATCCCATTTCCATCACCAGACGTTAAAATTCACGTTAATCCTCACTAACATTCTGTCTTCGAATGTTAAATCTCATACCGTCTTCGGACATTAAATCCCATTTCCGTCTCCAGACGTTAAAATTCCCATTAGTCCTCACTAACATTCTGTCTTCGGACGTTAAATCTCAAACCGTCTTCGGATGTTAAATCCCATTTCCATCTCCAGACGTTAAAAATTCCCGTTAGTCCTCAATAACATTCCGTCTTCAGACGTTAAATCTCATTACCACCTTCAAAAGGTAAATCGGCCATCATAGTAAGTCCGAGTATCTGTTTCCCCAGCAGGTAAACAATCATCTCCCCGGCCGTCAATCGTAGGCCCGACCACCTCATTTCAGCGGCAATCAGCATAAGCCCGCACAACAATCCCTCTTCGGCCATCATCGTAAGTTCGAACACCATATCCCCGGCAGACAAAAGACGAGTGGCAAACCAAGGTAAGCCCGCGCAATAATCCTTCTTCGACCGTCATTTTCGTCAAATTCCCAGCATAAGATCCCGCTTCATCCTTTTAGAATACGCTGTCGGGGGAGGACATTTCTCACATCCTTTCAGAATACGCCGTCGGGGATGGACATTTCTCACATCCTTTCAGAATACGCCGTCGGGGACGGACATTTCTCACATCCTTTCAGAATACACCGTCGGGGATGGACATTTCTCACATCCTTTTAGAATACGCCATCAGGGATGGACATTTATCATATCCTTTCAGAATACACCGTCGGGGACGGAAATTTCTCATATCCTTCCAGAAACTTAGGTTCAGATGCCTCCAAACAGTCTCCCTTAGGTTCAGACGCCTCCAAACAGTCTCAATTAGGTTAAGACGCCTCCTAACAGTCTCACTTAGGTTAAGATGCCTCGTAACAGCCTCCCTTAGGTTAAGACGCCTCCGAACAGTCTCCCTTAGGTTAAGATGCCTCCGAACAGTTTCCCTTAGGCTAAGACACCTCCGAACAGTCTCCCTTAGGTTAATATGCCTTTGAACAGTCTCCCTTAGGTTAAGACGCCTCCAAACAGTCTCCCTTAGCTTAAGATACCTTCGAACAGCCTCCTTTAGGTTAAGACGCCTCCGAACAGTCTCCCACAGGTTAAGATGCCTCCGAACAGTCTCCCTTAGGTTAAGACGCCTCCGAACAGTCTCCCTCAGGTTAAGACACCTCCGAATAGTCTCCCTCAGGTTAAGATGCCTCCGAACAGTCTCTCTCAGGTTAAGACGCCTCCGAATAGTCTCCCTTAGGTTAAGATGCCTCCGAACAGTCTCCCTTAGGTTCGGATGCCTTCGAATAGTCTCCCTTAGGCTAAGATGCCTCCAAATAGTCTCCCTTAGGTTAAGATGCCTCGGAACAGTCTCCCCTAGGTTAAGACACCTCCAAACAGTCTCCCTTAGGTTAAGACGCCTCCGAACAGTCTCCCTTAGGTTAAGATGCCTCCAAACAGTCTCCCTCAGGTTAAGACGCCTCCGAACAGTCTCCCTCAGGTTAAGACACCTCCGAACAGTCTCCCATAGGTTCAGACGCCTCCTAACAGTCTCCCTTAGGTTCAGACGCCTAAAAACAGTCTCCCTTAGGTTCAGACGCCTTCGAATAGTCTCCCTTAGGTTCAGACGCCTCCTAAACATTCTCCCTTAGGTTCAGACGCCTCCAAACATTCTCCCTTAGGTCTAGACGCCTCCGAATCAGTCTCAACCAGGACAAACTCCTCCCAATCATTCCCTCAGATGGTAAGGCCCTAGGAAATACCCTCACACCTATGATCTATGATCGGCTTGATTCCTGCTAGAGATACGTAGGAATCCTCTCGCTAAGGGTCCAGTCAGCTGACCTCTCAGGTCTCTCCAAATAAGGCATCCCCCGATTGACCTCTCAGGTCTCTCCAAATAAGGCATCCCCCGATTTGGATCCTTATCTTTTTCAACGACCCCACTTCCTTCAAAAGTGACGTCGCAGAGGGGCTACTGTAAGTACCCAAATCCGGATCGTCAAAATTTGTTAAAAGTTAACCGGAATCCGTTAACTGGCCCTTTCCAAGTTAACCGGAACCTGTTAAACTCTCCATTCCCGAGTCAACGAGACATCCCGGTACTGCCCCATGCATCCCGACTTCAAATTGTACTCAACACACGTTATCACACGTAAAAGTTGAACTTTCCTCGAAAAACGCACTTTCTGGGACTTTTCGGGGGCATTTTGGACATTTTTCGGACAGTTATTTAAATAACGAACAAAACCGGGAATAACGAGACAAAAACCCTAGCCCTGGTGACTCATCGGGACACATGGCACGCATGCACAGCCTCCCCCATCCCCATCAATCAAATTCGAGGGTGAAAAGACCAAAATGCCCCCTAAAACTGAGACCCGGCCTGTTTTACTTGAAAACCCAGAATTCTCATTTAGTCCCCCAAATTTCCAGAATACCCAAAAACCCCCCAAATTGAGCCTTAGGCCGTCCGGCCTGTTTTGCATTTTCACCCCTATAAATACAAGGGCTGTCATTTGTAAAAAAAAAGGAAAAAACAATACCCTCTCTCTAAAACCCCATGGCCCAAAGCAATTTTACCCCCTCTCGAGCCCTATTTTGCCTCGATTTGCGTGAAAATACCATTTTCCGACCAAACACAAACTAAACAACCTCGAAACACCTTTTAAACACCAAAACCGTATCTCGTATACGTAAACCGAGCTAAAGAGTCAACCCCTAGCCAAAGGCAACACTCTCTCTCTCTTTAAAAACTCGTTTCACCTCGATTTACGCGTCAAACGCTATTATCATTCCGGTCGAAAATCTCAAAATGTAGACGTAATGCCGTCTACGGGGCTCGATACGTTTTACCCCTTAATCATCTTCTCTCCCGTAAGAGAAGTAATTTTGGGTTAAACGGCATTTCGGCCCCGTTTTTACTTTACTATCATTTACTATCCTGATCGATCGATCCGTCGATTCGTCTGTTTGTCGTCCGAACCGTTTGGTTCATGATTGTCATTTACAAAATTTGGATCGTTTGATCCGTCGATACCGTCATATAAATTATGTACCTTTACAAATCTGAGTCATTTGGCTCGTCGATTGCATCTTTATTGTCCGGATCGTTAGATTCTGTTGATACCGCACTTTAAATACTGTCATTTACAGGTCCGAGCCATTTGGCTTGTGATAGTATTTACTTATAAAAGTCCGAGTCACAAAATGAATCATTGATTGCATATCATTTAATTCCTTTTTTCATGAAATTGGTAACAATGTAATGCCCCGGTTTAAAACCGGAGTTCGTCATTCGAACTCCTTTTCAAAAACAACGCAAAATCGACGCTTGGCATCCAAACGCTCATTTTCAACTCAAAACCCGACGTTTGACATTCAAACGCTTCTTTCATTAAAATCAACATTTGACATTAAAACTAAAGATTTCAGTTCGTCATTTGAACCCTCTTTTCGAAACTCAAAACCGACGTTTGTCATTCAAATGCTCATTTTTTTACCACAAATCAATGTTTGTCATTCAAACCAAGATTAAAGCTTGTCATTCAAGCTCCTTTTCAAAATGCAACACACACGCACGCACACAATTTCGAGAAAGGTAGAAAGACTCGTCATACGAGGCATTTCGGGTAATCTCAATATACTCTTCCCGAAACGTAACGTGACCTTCGAACCTAACAATATCTTGTCCTAAAAGCCTTTTTTCAAGTTTTGGCTACCAATCAAAACGTTTCACTTTCAAAGCCTTTTTTCATGTTTTGGCTACCAAACAAAACGTTCCAATTTCAAAGCCATTTTCAAAGTTTGGGCTCATATTACAAAATGGCGTGGCAACTCTCCCTTTAATTTTCCAGGCGAGGTCCCAAGTCTGCAAAATGCCGCTCGCCGTGTCCCCCCGCACGCGATTCGGGTAATTTCATGACCCTGCACATCCTAGAGATTATCCGCTCCCCCGCACTTGCTTTACATATGAGGGCGTTGGGGGTTCTTACAGGCGGTTGACGATTCCCATCCCTGAGCAGGCGAGGCCTCAATATAGAGTTGAGCCAGTGCTTCGGTGAGTATCTTCTTTGCTTTTCAGCATCTTGTAGTAGCTTTTTGCAAATCTTTGCATCGTGTCTTGCCGTTTTTGTACTGTAGTAGCTTTCTGCAAATGTTGCATCGGTGCTGTACTTTCTATCTTTTGATGGCTTTCCTGGTTTGCAGGTTTCTGGCCATACCTACGATCAGGCTGTCAGACGTCTGGATGGGGTGACTGGTTTTCCCAGGAGGTTTATTGACTTCTTGCGGTGCAGTTCTCGAAGGAGTACGGCTGTTTATGAGCCAATGCCTTCCAGACCGTCCGTTGTGAGGGACTCATCTACTTCCACGGCTAGCGGTATAGATGCTGGGCAGGGCTTTAGTCAATTCTCTGGTGAGACTGCTGGATTTGGGGCTCGTCATTCTTCGTACTCGGGATTCGAGCATGGAGAGTCTTTGGGAGCACAGGAGCGGGGCCGTCATTCCTTGTATTCTGGATGGGATGACTTTGTGGATTATCTGTCTACCGGGGATCCTGCGGCGGCGGTGCAGTTTGTCGAGTGCTCGGATGACGAGCAAGACTCTTAGTAGCCCTGTTAATATCTTTAGACCATTGTGTGCACTGCCGCACAACAATCCCTCTTCAGCCATCATCATAAGTTCGAACACCATATCCCCGGCAGACAAAAGACGAGTGGCAAACCAAGGTAAGCCCGCGCAATAATCCTTCTTCGACCGTCATTTTCGTCAAATTCCCAGCATAAGATCCCGCTTCATCCTTTTAGAATACGCCGTCGGGGGAGGACATTTCTCACATCCTTTCAGAATACGCCGTCGGGGATGGACATTTCTCACATCCTTTCAGAATACTCCGTCGGGGACGGACATTTCTCACTTCCTTTCAGAATACACCGTCGGGGATGGACATTTCTCACATCCTTTTAGAATACGCCATCAGGGATGGACATTTCTCATATCCTTTCAGAATACACCGTCGGGGACGGAAATTTCTCATATCCTTCCAGAAACATAGGTTCAGATGCCTCCAAACAGTCTCCCTTAGGTTCAGACGCCTCCGAACAGTCTCAATTAGGTTAAGACGCCTCCTAACAGTCTCACTTAGGTTAAGATGCCTCCTAACAGCCTCCCTTAGGTTAAGACGCCTCCGAACAGTCTCCCTTAGGTTAAGATGCCTCCGAATAGTTTCCCTTAGGCTAAGACACCTCCGAACAGTCTCCCTTAGGTTAATATGCCTTTGAACAGTCTCCCTTAGGTTAAGATGCCTCCGAACAGTCTCCCTTAGCTTAAGATACCTCCGAACAGCCTCCTTTAGGTTAAGACGCCTCCGAACAGTCTCCCACAGGTTAAGATGCCTCCGAACAGTCTCCCTTAGGTTAAGACGCCTCCGAACAGTCTCCCTCAGGTTAAGACGCCTCCGAATAGTCTCCCTCAGGTTAAGACGCCTCCGAACAGTCTCTCTTAGGTTAAGACGCCTCCGAATAATCTCCCTTAGGTTAAGATGCCTCCGAACAGTCTCCCTTAGGTTCTGATGCCTACGAATAGTCTCCCTTAGGCTAAGATGCCTCCAAACAGTCTCCCTTAGGTTAAGATGCCTCGGAACAATCTCCCCTAGGTTAAGACACCATAAAACAGTCTCCCTTAGGTTAAGACACCTCCGAATAGTCTCCCTTAGGTTAAGATGCCTCCAAACAGTCTCCCTCAGGTTAAGATGCCTCCGAACAGACTCCCTCAAGTTAAGACACCTCCGAACAGTCTCCCATAGGTTCAGACGCCCCCTAACAGTCTCCCTTAGGTTCAGACGCCTCAGAACAGTCTCCCTTAGGTTCAGACGCCTACGAATAGTCTCCCTTAGGTTCAGACGCCTCCTAAACATTCTCCCTTAGGTTCAGACGCCTCCAAACATTCTCCCTTAGGTCTAGACGCCTCCGAATCAGTCTCAACTAGGACAAACTCCTCCCAATCATTCCCCAGAGGTTAAGGCCCTAGGAAATACCCTCGCACCTATGAACTATGATCGGCTTGATTCCTGCTAGAGATACGTAGGAATCCTCTCGCTAAGGGTCCAGTCAGCTGACCTCTCAGGTCTCTCCAAATAAGGCATCCCCCGATTGACCTCTCAGATCTCTCCAAATAAGGCATCCCCCGATTTGGATCCTTATCTTTTTCAACGACCCCACTTCCATTGAAAGTGACGTCGCTGAGGGGCTACTGTAAGTACCCAAATCCGGATCGTCAAAATTTGTTAAAAGTTAACCGGAATCCGTTAACTGGCCCTTTCCAAGTTAACTGGAACCTGTTAAACTCTCCATTCCCGAGTCAATGAGACATCCCGGTACTGCCCCATGCATCCCGACTTCAAATTGTACTCAACACACGTTATCACACGTAAAAGTTGAACTTTCCTCAAAAAACGCACTTTCTGGGACTTTTCGGGGGCATTTTGGACATTTTTCGGACAGTTATTTAAATAACGAACAAAATCGGGAATAACGAGACAAAAACCCTAGCCCTGGTGACTCATCGGGACACATGGCATGCATGCACAGCCTCCCCCATCCCCATCAATCAAATTCGAGGGTGAAAAGACCAAAATGCCCCCTGAAACTGAGACCCGGCCTGTTTTACTTGAAAACCCAGAATTCTCATTAAGTCCCCCAAATTTCCAGAATACCCAAAATCCCCCCAAATTGAGCCTTAGGCCGTCCAGCCTGTTTTGCATTTTCACCCCTATAAATACAAGGGCTGTCATTTGTAAAAAAAAAGGAAAAAACAATACCCTCTCTCTAAAACCCCATGGCCCAAAGCAATTTTACCCCCTCTTGAGCCCCATTTTGCCTCGATTTGCGTTAAAATACCATTTTCCGACCAAACACAAACTAAACAACCTCGAAACACCTTTTAAACACCAAAACCGTATCCCGTATACGTAAACCGAGCCAAAGAGTCAACCCCTTGCCATAGGCAACACTCTCTCTCTCTCTAAAAACTCATTTCACCTCGATTTACGCGTCAAACGCTATTATCATTCAGGTCAAAACTCTCAAAATGTAGACGTAATGCCGTCTACGGGGCTCGATACGTTTTACCCCTTAATCATCTTCTCTCCCGTAAGAGAAGTAATTTTGGGTTAAACGGCATTTCGGCCCCATTTTTACTTTACTGTCATTTACTGTCCTGATCGATCGATCCGTCAATTCGTCTGCTTGCCGTCCGAACCGTTTGGTTCGTGATTGTCATTTACAAAATCTGGAACGTTTGATCCGTCGATACCGTCATATAAATTATGTACCTTTACAAATCTGAGTCATTTGGCTCGTCGATCGCATCTTTATTGTCCGGATCGTTAGATTCTGTTGATACCGCACTTTAAATACTGTCATTTACAGGTCCGAGCGGTTTGGCTTGTGATAGTATTTACTTATAAAAGTCCGAGTCACAAAATGAATCATTGATTGCATATCATTTAATTCCTTTTTTCATGAAATTGGTAACAATGTAATGCCCGGTTTAAAACCGGAGTTCGTCATTCGAACTCCTTTTCAAAAACAACGCAAAATTGACGCTTGGCATCCAAACGCTCATTTTCAAGTCAAAAATCGACGTTTGACATTCAAATGCTCCTTTCATTAAAATCAACATTTGACATTAAAACTAAAGATTTCAGTTCGTCATTTGAACCCTCTTTTCGAAACTCAAAACCGACGTTTGTCATTCAAATGCTCATTTTTTTACCACTAATCAATGTTTGTCATTCAAACCAAGATTAAAGCTTGTCATTCAAGCTCCTTTTCAAAATGCAACACACACGTACGCACACAATTTCGAGAAAGGTAGAAAGACTCGTCATACGAGGCATTTCGGGTAATCTCAATATACTCTTCCCGAAACGTAACGTGACCTTCGAACCTAACAATATCTTGTCCTAAAAGCCTTTTTTCAAGTTTTGGCTACCAATCAAAACGTTTCACTTTCAAAGCCTTTTTTCATGTTTTGGCTACCAAACAAAACGTTCCAATTTCAAAGCCATTTTCAAAGTTTGGGCTCATATTACAAAATGGCGTGGCAACTCTCCCTTTCATTTTCTAGGCGAGGTCCCAAGTCTGCAAAATGCCGCTCGCCGTGTCCCCCCGCACGCGATTCGGGTAATTTCATGACCCTGCACATCCTAGAGATTATCCGCTCCCCCGCACTTGCTTTACATATGAGGGCGTTGGGGGTTCTTACAGGCGGTTGACGATTCCCATCCCTGAGCATGCGAGGCCTCAATATAGAGTTGAGCCAGTGCTTCGGTGAGTATCTTGCTGCTTTTCTGTACTGTAGTAGCTTTTTGCAAATGTTGCATCTGTGCTGCCTTTTTTGTACTGTAGTAGCTTTCTGCAAATGTTGCATCGGTGCTGTACTTTCTATCTTTTGATGGCTTTCCTGGTTTGCAGGTTTCTGGCCATACCTACGATCAGGCTGTCAGACGTCTGGATGGGGTGACTGATTTTCCCAGGAGGTTTGTTGACTTCTTGCGGTGCAGTTCTCGAAGGAGTACGGCTGTTTATGAGCCAATGCCTTCCAGACCGTCCGTTGTGAGGGACTCATCTACTTCCACGGCTAGTGGTATAGATGCTGGGCAGGGCTTTAGTCAATTCTCTGGTGAGACTGCTGGATTTGGGGCTCGTCATTCTTTGTACTCGGGATTCGAGCATGGAGAGTATTTGGGAGCACAAGTGCGGGGCCGTCATTCCTTGTATTCTGGATGGGATGACTTTGTGGATTATCTGTCTACCGGGGATCCTGCGGCGGCGGCGCAGTTTGTCGAGTGCTCGGATGACGAGCAAGACTCTTAGTAGCCCTGTTAATATCTTTAGACCATTGTGTGCACTGCCTGCAATAGATATTATTTGTACTCGAGAGGCCCTTGGGGTGAACTTTGCACACTTAAACATTTATTATGATTACTTTTCACTTATTCTTGGCAGATCAGCAAGTAGGTTGATCAAAAATAAATAATGACATGAAATGCATTGAATAACAAATTTGGGCAGGCAAAATTTATAGCTGTTATGCACTATTATTTATTACTTGCACTATTGCACGAGCCCGGGGCAGATGTGGTATTTGCAATAAGTGAATTGATAACGAGTTTGGAAAATTTGGTCAAGGAATGAACATGGTTCACTTTGGAAATGTCGAGGGACATTGGTGCTGTAAGGCTGCAGGTTTGACTGAGTCAAACTGAGAGACAGGCCGGCCGGCTAGAGCTTCAATTTCGACTTGTTTAAATTGCAGTCCATTTTCTGCAGATTCAGAAGTCTCACGCTTGTTCTTGAAGCTGAAATCCATTTTCACTCTCAAAACTTGAAGCTTTCTTCACTTTCCATGGCCACGTTTCCAAGATTATCGTCTCAGATGCAAGAGCGATTCCTGGAAAGGTTCAAGACGTGGGTACAGCACCACATGAGGCAAAGCAAGTAGTTTTTCGAGGGTTGTTATAGGATGAAGGCGGTTTAGGCTTTGAAGGAGCTTTCACCGGACTGGGACCTTCTGAGAGATGCGGCTCGTTTCTGGGACAAAAGGAGGAACGTGTATAGTTTTTCATATAATGAGATCACAACCACGCTTGAAGACTTTCGGGCTATCCTTGGAAGACCTGAGGTGGAGCAAATTGATCTTCCTTTGACGGGCGGCCTGATTACCGTTGAGAAGTTGATGTCTCCGCTTGGCATTTCTGCTGAAGAAGCATACGGGATGCTGATACCGAACACTGACCATGTTAATATTTTGGGGCTGCCAGATAGGTTTGCACGAAGTGCGATGGAGCGTTCTTTGCGTGGGACGCTTTTGCTCTGTGCGTGATTGCTACTCTGTTCACATTCACGTCCTTGGGGGTGTGCCACCACAGTGTTCTGGACCTGGTAAGGCAGTGCCTGAGTGAAGGAGATATCGTGCCTTTGATCTTGGGCGAGACATTCCATGGCATAGGTCGGATGGCAACCGGTAGACGGTACATATGGGGAGGAAGTCTCGATATGCTTACTTTGTGGTTGAGGGAGCGGTTGTAAGTGATGCATGAGGTTCCAGTGACATGTGATCCTTGGTTCTTTTCTCGGCAACCCTTGGTGATAGGAGGCAGTCAAGCTGACTTGGAGCTTTGGATGGCCAAACTCCGCACACATCGTCTGCGATGATGGGTTCCTCACTGGAAGTTACAGACTTGTCAGACCGTTCATGAAGGTCTCTTCATTGTCAGAGTTCCGGGGCTATCCCATTCTTCTTTCTATATTCGTCTCTGGTACTGTGGCAGTTAGGGCTAGAGCAGGTTCCATTGATAGGCATGAGTGATGCCGCTACTTTTGAGGTGGGATCACTTTTCATGGATGATCCTTCGACGTTATTGCTTTTCATGTGGTTGTGGCAATATGCGTCTTTTCCAGCCAGTGTTCTCTTTCACCGGAGAGGGGGCACTGTTCTGTCTACTCGATATTTGAATTGGTACGTGGAGTGTATAGGGGAGACATAAATGGCTCTTCTGTGGAGATGAGTGAGCTATTGGGCCTTAACCATCGTGACAGCTCGACCTTGAGGAGGGACGAAGCGATGGCTAACCCACATGATAGTACTGGGGATAATATGGCTGACTATGAGGTCAATGCTAGTCGGTTGGCCGATCAGAGCACGGATATGACAGCTCGAAGAGACCCAGCTCATGATAGAGCTAAGGAAAGGGCTGCGTTGGCGGCCACAAGTTTGACAGATGCATCGGGAAGGGTCCCAGAGCCAGGTGGAAGGACTACGGGGATATTTCCTGTGAAGGCAAAGAATACCCGCTGTGGGAAATGGAAGGGGAGGAAAGATGAAGGACCGAGTACGAGTGGCTAGGTTAACCTTGCCGTTCGGAATATCCACCCACTCTCATTGCAGACACATTAAGTTGCTTAAGTGTTTTATGTTGTTTTGCTAGCATGTAGCGAGTCAAGAGTAGACTGTGCTTGAACTCATCAAAGATTGTTTTAACCGTAATGAATTTGTAGGTTAAATTTTAGAGTTTTTCGAAACACAAGTGATTGGTGTTGTATTTGAAATTTTATTTGTTTTTGAGACCGAATCAATAATGGCTGCCTAAGTTCCCCTTTTACAAATGGACTAAGGGGCTCAGGTCACCGTAGTTCGACACTATTGAGAAATTTGAAGAGAGATGAAAAGTGTGACCCTGTTTTTTACCCAGATCATTTCGGGATGTATCTAGTTGGGTATTACTCTTTTAGCACTTTGATTTTACTGATTGGCAGTGTATGGGGAGAGAGAGTTGACTCGTGTTTTTCCTCAAACGAAGTATCTATGGAGCTTGCTTCCGTTCTTGGAGTTGACGAAAGGGTTCCCATCCAAATCTGCTAACTTCATGGCTCCTCCGTAGAATATTCTTTGTACCATGAACGGGCTCATCCAGGTAGGTTCCCACTTTCTGAGGGGATTGGTCTGTGTAGGAGGCTTTTCCTTAAGCACCAAGTTGCCTTCTCTGATGTCTCGGATCTTGACTTTCTTATCAAATGCTCGAGCCATTCTGCTTTGGTAGGCAAGAGTATGTTCCATGGCTTTCAATCTTCGCTCGTCGAGTAGAGCCAGTTCGTCATGACGGCTTTGGAGCCATTCGACTTCGTTGATTCCGTTTTCCAAGAGGACTCGGAGGGATGGAATTTCCAACTCAACTGGTAACATTGCTTTCATTCCGTATGTCAGTTCAAAAGGAATCTCCCCTGTGGTGGTTCTGACTAATGTTCTGTATCCCCAAAGTGCTAGATGTAGCTATTCGGACCAATCCCAACCTCTGACAGCCATCTTTTTTATTATTCTTGCAAGAGTCTTGGTTGATGCCTCTATTGTACCATTAGTCTATGGTCTGTAGGGATAAGACTTGTGGCGTGTAACTCTGAACTCGGTCAACATCTAGTCACAATCTTCTTTGAAATGGGTCCCATTGTCGGATATGATCTCGTTGGGCACTCCATATCTGCACATGATGTTCTCTTTGATGAACTCGGCCACCCTCTTGGAATTCAGTACTTTGTATGATCTTGCTTCCACCCATTTGGTGAAGTAGTCGACGGCGACTAATATGAACTCGTGACCGTTGCTCCCTGGCAGAGTAATTTTGCCGATGATGTCAATTCCCCATGTGGCGAAAGGCCATAGTGTAGTTATGCAATAGAGCTCGTGAGGAGGAATATGGTTGAGGTTGGAGAACCGTTGACATTTGTCACAGCTTCTGACGAACTGGATGCAGTCTGTTTCCATTGATACCCACTAGTAACCCATACGGAGGATGATCTGTGTCAATGCTTTGGCGTTCATGTGCGGACCGCAGGTTCCATTGTGAACTTTGTTCATCAGCTCGCTGGCCTTTTCTTTATTTACACACTGGAGGAGTGGTCTTTGGTGGCGCTTCTTGTATAACATAACCCCGGGATGACGAAGTGGGATGCCGGGCATTTGAGCCATCATGTTTTTGGCTTTGATCCCTTCTCGGTATTTTCCAACTTCATTTGTGAAGGAAGCTTCTCCATTTTGGAGTGTTGGTAGATTTGATTGTACCAGGGTTTGTCGATCGGTTCATGTTCAACTTCGATCTCATAGCAGTAGGCTGGGGTTTCCCGTCTTCCAATTCTGAAGGGTTTTACTGATTTCCCTTTGGGAATTTAAACAAGAGATGCTTGGGTGGCCAGGGCATCTACGAAGCGGTTCCTATCTCTTGGCAAGTAGTGGAATGAGATGTCCTTGAATTGAGAAATGAGCTCTTCCATATATGCATGGTACTTCTGGAGGCCAGAGTCTATTGTCTTCCATTTGTTGGACACTTGATTGATGATCAATGCCGAGTCTCCGTATACTTCCAGTTCTTTTATGTTGCGTTCAAGAGTGGCTTCCAAACCGGCTACGCAAGCTTCATATTCTGCTGCATTGTTGGTTGCTTCAAAATTTAGTTTGATGGCTATGGGAGTGTGCTCGTCTTCAGGATCGACCAGGAACATTCCAATACCATTTCCCTTCTTGTTGGCTGCCCCATTGAAGAAGAGTTGCCAGCGGTTTATGCTGTTGAGTGAGAAGATTCTATCATGCAGGCTGCGGATCAGGACCCTTGAGTTCACTACTTGGGAAGTCTGCCAGTTGATCTGCCATTACTTGACCCTTTGTTGATTTTCTGGTCAGTTATTTGATGTCGAATTCATCCAGGAAGAATGACCACTTGGCTAATCTTATTGATAAAGATGGCTTATCGAAGAGATATCTGACGGGGTCCATCTTGGAGACCAGAAGCACTGAATGTGACTGCATGTAGTGTTTCAGTTTCCCGACTACCCATACTAAGGCGGTACAAGTTTTCTCTAATGTTGAGTAGTTGAGTTCACTTCCCTGAAGCTTTTGGCTCACGAAGTAGATTGCATGCTCAACTCTGGAATCTTTCTGTTCTTGCGCCAGCATAGCCCTAATTGACGTGTCAGTCACTGTCAGGTATAGGAGGAGTGGCTTATCTTTATGAGGCGGGCACAGGATTGGGGAATTCACCAAGTATGTCTTGATTTTCTCAAAGGCTGCTTGGCATTCGGAGTCCCATTCGATGTCAGCATTTTTCTTCATTAGCTTGAACATTGGCTCGCAAAGAGATGTCGAGGTTTGGTTGATGAAGCGGCTGATGTATTGAAGTCTTCCCATGAAACTTTTCACTTCTGTCAGTGTCTGCGGTGGCTTCATGTCGATGATGGCCTTGATTTTCTTGGGATCTACTTCGATGCCTCTTTCTGTGACCATGTACCCCAGTACTTTGCCTCGTTTGACGCCGAAGGTGCACTTTGCAGGGTTCAATCTCATGGAGTGTTTTCTGAGTCTGTTGAAGAACTTTCTCAAATCTGTCATGTGCTGCATGTCTGATCCTTTGGAGTGGATGATCATGTCATTGATGTACACTTCGATTTCTTTGTGAATCATGTCATGGAAGAGGTCAGTTGCAGCCCGATGATTAGTAGCCCCAGCGTTCTTTAAACCAAACGGCATAACCGTGTAATAGTATGTCCCCATGGGGTGGTAGAAACTTGATCTTGGGTGATGTTCTTCGGACATCTTGATCTGATTGTATCCGGCGAATCAGTCCACAAAGGATTTTACTTCAAAATTTGCCATGGTGTCGACCATCATGTTGATGTTGGGCAGTGGGAAATCATCTTTTGGACTGGCCTTGTTGAGATCTCGGAAGTCTACACATCATTTGACCTTTCCATTGGCCTTGGTGACCATTACAATGTTGGAGAGCTAGGTTGGGTACTCAATTACTCTAATGAAGCCGACGCGGAGCATCTTCTCAATTTCTTCTTTCACTTGCAGAGACCATTATGGCTTGATCTTGCACAGTTTCTGTTTGACAGGCTTGGATTCTGAATCCAGAGGGATTCGGTGTTCCACGATTGAGGGGTCTAGTCCTGGCATGTCTTGGTATGATCAGGCGAACACGTCCACATACTCTTTGAGGAGATCTATCAGGGCTTCTTTTTCTGCACCGGCAAAGAAACTGCCCACCTGTGTCTCTTTAGGCCCTTGTACTGACCCCATATTCACTTTAGTCATAACCTCTTCGGCAGCTTGGGCCCGATTTTCCTCTCGATCGACTACACGCTTGAGAACTTCTTTAATGTATTATTCGTTTAGTGTGTCTACTTCTTTATCAAGTGAATCATTATTAACTTCTTTTAAGTTGTTCCTTAACTTATCAGTTGTTAAAGTGGCAATGAGGGGATAATCTGAAAGGTTGAATTTTTCATTTAAGACGAATGGAAATACATTGTTGGCTACATTATCATAGTCTTCCGGAGTGAGGCCGTCGGACAACTCAGAGGACTTGACTTTGACAATGAGAGACTTGGAGGGTTCGAGACTAGGTTTAGGGAGATATGGGTGTGGCCCCAGTTTGTCTTCCATTTTTGTCTGGCTAGCTCTTGGTCCAGTGAAAGTCACCCAGTTCTTCAGTGGCATTGAAGGATGGTTGGTGAGGGTTTGGGGGTCGAGAGGCTTGGCTTCTGCTGTCCCGATCATGGCGATCATGTTGTCCTCGAAGCCTAGGTCAATCAGATTTGACACCTCCATAACTTCTTCAAAAAGGTTCTGTAGAGCGGGTCCACTGAGAGCAACTTCCACGAATTATGGTTCTTTCTGCTTTAGAGTCATTGTTTCGAATGTGGCCTCGTAGGCTGACCCGAACAGCCTGTTTCCCATGAAGAGTGTCTCGAGCTGTTCTTCTATGTCTGGGATCCCTTTGAATGAGTACTTATGCTGAACTGTGGTGGAAATTGGTCCAGGTAGAGCGGTGATGTCGAGGAATGTTCCTCTTATCAGATTGGCCTTGAGTCCTCTGAAACGCTTGAGGTTCTCTGCCAGCTTTCACATCTTTTCTGTAGTCTCTGTACTGACTTCTCCCGTTCCTTTCTCATCTTCATCAGTTCCGTTGTCGGTTCCCTCCGTTTTGCTGTCGGTCCCTCAGTTCTGCTGTTGGTTCCCTCAGTTCTGCTATTGGTTCCCTTAGTTCTGCTGTTGGTTCCTTTGACGAAGTAGCGAGCGAGGTCAAAGCTGTAAGGTCGGAGGTTGGGTGTGCCGTAGGAGGTTCCCCTTTTGCGGGATGCTGCTTTGGTGCTGGCGAGCCTCTTGTCTTCCCTGATGTCAGCTGGTGTCGGGACATAACCAAGCCCCTGGACTGTATTGTGGTCCTTGACTTCGATGACTTGGTGTTGGCCTTGTAACCTTTTTCCGAGCCCCAGTCCTGGGATGAAGTTCAGGAGTTTCATCATCTTCATGGCAGGAGGGATTTTGTCCCAGAATAGTGGAAGGTACACGCTGCATATTTGGATTTTGGAAGTTTCCAATGTGAATCCAGTTAATGCAATATCGTCATCAGGATTAACTTCTAACATTGGAATGCCATAGGTGCAGGTCCCTTCGATGGTGACGCTGTCGCCGTAGACTGTTGTCAGCTCATTGCCTTGCATGAACTTGATACATTGGTGAAGGGTGGATGCCATGCCGTTCATTTGATGCAGATAGGGTCATCCCAGGATGGTTGTGAAAGTGATAGGAATGTCCAACACTTGAAATTCGGTAGGGATCATCCGCTTGCCGAACCAGATGTTTAAAGTAGCAACCCCGAGAACTGTGCGGGAAGTAGAATCGTAGGCCTTGACAATGTGGACTAAAGGCTTCAAATATGTGGGCTTGATGTCAAGCAGGTCCATCATCTTGGCGGGCAAGACATTCATTCCGGAGCCTCAGCCTACCAGCACGCGGGGAAGTCAGCGCTCATCCAACTGAACAATGATATAGAGCGGCTCATTTTGATTAGCCCCAAATTTTGGCAGGTCCAAATCTGCGAAGGTGATGATGTTTCCATAGTGGATGTTGCCAATCATCTGGATTACTTCTTCTGGAGTTGCGTCCACGGGGACCATGGTACGGGCCAAACTTTCCTCTAGCTTGAGCTTGTGAGGGTATGAAGATGTGAGCAGAGACCAAAGGTAAATGTTCGCCTGGGTCTGCTTGAGCTGAGTGAGGATCGGGTCCTCTTTTTTGGAACTCGTTTTTTCGGGCAGACCGAGTTGCGGTTCTGGCTCTATTGGCTTTTTGGTGGCCTTGGGCGGTAGCACATGGATTTGACCAGATCGGGTCAGAACATTGACGTCAGGCTTGGTCTCCTTTGAACAGGTTGCTTTGAGTTGAGCCATATTCAGTGGAGGATTTTTCGAAGCATAGGGCCGTATGTCCTCTCTCAATTCGTTGACTGTTGATGTCTTCCCGGGGGCTTCAGTAGCTTTTCGGATTCTGTCCCAGGATACTGGTTTAGGTGCCTCTGCAGGGAGGGAGCCTATGGTTCACCACAGTTGTTCGAATGTCAGTGCACGACAGTGGTTGCTAGGACTGAGCTTTGTATCGTTCACCCTCCAAGGGAGGTTAGAGAGTTCTCAGTTCATGCGAATTGTTTCTCTGATCTCTTCGCGGTATACTGCATTTTTCTCCTTCTTGCTGAGCAGGCTCATGGAGTTCTTGAGTTGAGACAAGCAGTAGTCATGGTTTGCTAAATTTCCTTCGCTTTTAGCCCAAATCTGCTATCTTGTAGTTATGCCTTCATCGGGAGTTAGCGCTTGCATTTCTTCCTAGGTCAGAATAGCTAATGCTTCTTTGAACCGTATGCGGCAGTCTAGATAAACTTCCATCGGGGAGAGTTTTCTTTATTGCCTTAGCTGAGTGGCGGGTATGTCGGAAGGTGAGTACACGACTTCCCGGACGTCTGCCCATGTGACTGGCTTTTGTCCCAGTTGATCGTTTCTGTAAACGAACGCTGTAGTCTGTGGAATCTCCTTTAGCATTCGTTGGAGATGTATTTCCATCTTTCTCTTCTTTTTTAATAGACCTTCCTTCTTCAGTTGGCCTTTTAGTTTGAGAACAAAAATGATCCGTTCCCATCCTCCCAGGACCCTTGGAATTCCGATTTTGTTGATGCCGTGAGTTGCTTGGAAGAGTATGATTTCATTGTCTTCGTCGTCGCTTTCACAAAGGGCTTGCTTCTATCGGGGAGATAAGCGCTTGTATTCCTCATGCTGCTGGGCTAGGTATTCCTTGTGTTGTGCCATTCCATCTCCTAGGTCATTCGGACCGTTGACCGCCCTCCCTTGCCAGAGGGGGTTTGCTGAGAAGTGATGGTAATCAGGAAGTTGCCTTGGGCAAAGCCTTTGAGGTTGAACTAATCCAGAGTAGCCTCTAGTTGTCTGTCTGAAGATGCTTGTGACGCTTTAAGGGCTTGGCCCCTGTGAGTCTTCCGAGCTTTGTTTTTGTCCCAGAGGTGAGTTTCTTGCGCAGCTAGTTCCAGGAGGGTTTTCCTTGCGAGAGTTAAGCAGTCTCCATAGGTGCGCGCTGTCTGACTTGTGTCTAGAACTGTTATCACATCCAAATCTCCAAATGGCGGAAATACTTGGATTACATTGACGAAGGAAGTCGTGCTCGGACATTTCATACGGCCTTCTTTGATCTTGGTCACCAAGAACTCTGCCCACATCTGTTTGATCAAACTGACGGGCGTGTTGAATTCTACGATGCTGATGGTCTCGTGATCTCAGTCAAGAGCCAAATCTATCAATGCTAGTAGCTCAGTGGCGGGCTGTCTGGATCCGTGGCCGTGATGGCTGGGAATAGGATTGAATTTGAGCATATTGATGCTGAGTTGATCATTCCTTTCTTCGAAAGCTTGATCTGTCTCTCTGGGAGCACTTTTGTAGATGTTCTCAGGGTTGCTGTTGGAGGCGTTCCTGAGGTTGATCATTCCTTTCTTCGAAAGATTTGGATTTTTTTTAGAGTAAGTATGTGCAAATATGAGAATGAATATGAATCTGAATCTGAAAACCTTATTCTCTGTAAACTGGCCTTTCTAAACTCGCTAAACCATGTAGCGATTTTACTGTTGTACGCGTGAACTATTTGTTAATCACAGTTGATTAATTCAAACATTTAAACCCTAATTAAAGTTAACTCGCTACATGGTGTAGCGAGTTTTAACGGTAGCATGTTGAACTCGCTACACGGTGTAGCAAGTTTTAAAAAGTTGGTCATTTTGGAAAATCGTTTTAAATGTGAGTTATTTTGGGATTTATATTTTTAAAATGGAATTATTTGAGAAAAAAATTGTATAATTTATAATGTTAATGAAATAATTAATGTAAAAACAAAATAATATTATTGTTTAGGGTAGAAAATTCCACTCAGCATGTTCAAGCATCTTGGTAATACAGCTTGAGGTAACACCTTGATTCTACACCTTGAACTAACACCTTGCAAAATTGTTTGTTATTTGCTGACTAAGTCAAAGAGTAACTCCACTCGACCACGATCACATGAAGACTCAGTCCAATCGTCAAATGCTATAACGGCCATGATCTTTAACCAAGTTCCGAGATTCAAGGCTAGATATGTATATAAAGTAAAATCACACCTTTGTAAAAACACACGTACACATAGCTGCAATTTCTTTTTACGCCATTGCTTTGTACCCAGAAAACTCAAGATCAATAAAATCACATTTTGGTTAAGGTAGGTTTTTCCTAAAACCTCCCAAGGTTTTATGCCGGAGAACGATCTGTTCATGGGCTTTCCTCGTTACATAAATGTGTTCATTTTGATAGAGAGATCATATTCCATTTGTGCCCAAAGTTCATTAGTACAAATTTAAATTGTTAGAATTTGTCCAAAATAATTTGGCGCCGTCTGTGGGAATTTGGTTTTTTAGGTTTCGATCAAGATGAGTAATCCAACCTCTGCAATGCCTACATCCATTGTTACAACTGGGGCAAGGACCAATGCATCAAGCTTGCCCATGACGTCCGCTACACATTAAACTGTTGGGTTCAGTGTTGTGACATCCCAAAGCCATCGTCCTAACCAGGGAGATTCTTCATCCATGACGCTTCCTGAAATCTCGCTTGACATTGTTTCCAACATGTCAACCATGATGCAACACATGAAGAACCAGATGGAAGCTCAGTAGCATACCAACAACATGTTAATCAACGTAGTCACCAGGGTGCAGCAAGAGCTAGCAGCTTCAAAGCGTAGTGGTCCTACAGTTAGCATTCCTGATACTTCACCTTTGCAATCGAGGATTCTTTTCTTAGAAGCTGGGATGACGTAATTTAGTGGATGCAGTGATTAAAGCGAGAATAAGTTTTTTCTAGATGGGAGTACCTGGATTCCGCATCTAGAAGAGATTTACTTACATAGTAAACGGGACATTGACCGCCTTGATCTTCCTTTACCAGGACAACACTTACTGCACTCTCTGATACGGCTAAGTATAAGTAGAGGGGTTCCCCAGGTTCTGGTTTAGTGAGAAGAGGTGAAGATGTGAGATACTTTTTAAGGTTCAAGAAGGCTTCTTCATGCTGCTCGGTCCACTGGAACAACTTGTTCTTCCTCAAGACGTCATATAACAATTTGCACTTTTCGGAGGACTTAGAGATAAACCTATTTAAGGCCGCTACTCGCCCTGTCAATTTTTGTACATCTTTGATGTTTTTAGGGGATTGCAGGTTGAGGATAGCTTTGATCTGTTCTGGGCTGGCCTCGATTCCCCTCTTAGTCACCATATACCCCCAAAACTTCCCAGCTCTAACTCCAAAGTTGCATTTGGAAGGGTTCAGCTTCATATTGAAGGTTTCTAAGATGTCAAAGGCTTCTGCCAAGTATTGTACGTGATCTTCCATTTTTTTGGACTTTACCACCATGTCATCTATGTATACTTCAATTGTTTTGCCGAGATGATCCTTGAACATCTTATTTACCAGTCTTTGATAGGTTGCCCCTGCATTTTTTAATCCAAATGGCATGGCAATATAACAATATATACCTTCAGGGGTGATGAACACGGCGTCCTCTTGATCAGAAGGCTCCATTTCGATTTGCTGATAACCTCAAGAAGCGTCCATGAAGGTCAACACGTTGTGACCAGCTGTTTCGTCTACCAGAGAGTCAATATGGGGCAGCGGGAACGGATCCTTGGGACATGCTCTGTTCAGATCAGTGAAGTCTACGCATACACACTATTTCCCATTATTCTTCTCAACGACCACCACATTTGCGAGCCATCTAGGGTACTGTACTTCCCTGATCATCTTGGATTTTAGCAGTCTTTCTACTTCCTCCTTGATAATTTGATTCCGCTCTTGGGCAAATTTCCTCCTCTTATGATGGATCGGCTTGACTGTAGGGTCGATATTCAACTTGTTAGTTATGATGCTTTTATCTATCCCAGTCATATCTTCATGTTTCCAAGTGAAACACAACCTTCTACTCTTCAAAAAGTCGATCAAATCTTCCTCAATTTTAGGAGGCAAGTCAGCTCCAACAAGCACATGGGCATCAAGGTTGGAGGTGTCTATGGGCACTTTACTTACGTCATACTCAGCAGCCTCCAAGATGTCCTTGATGCCTTTCTGTAATTGCTATGCTGGACGGGAAGTAGAACATGCTTTCATATCTATTTTGTAGCACTCCTTGGTGGCTTGTTGGTCTCCTTTTACCTTGATTACACCCTAGGTGTTGGCATCTTGAGGCATTGGTGATACGTGGAGGGAACTGCTTTCATGATGTGGATCCATGGTCTCCCTAAGATGAAATTATAAGCTGACGGACAGTCAATCACACAAAACCTTTCCATGGAGTTTACCCCTTCAACATAGACTGGCAATTTGATTTCCCCAATTGTTTGCTTGGTCTCCCCACTGAATCCCACTAGAATAGAGGAATTCTTCACAACTTCAGTTTTAGAATTGACATTTCTTCTAATGTGCTTTTCATGACCAAGTTTATCGAGCTCCCCTTATCAACCAAGATACGCTTGACCTTACAATTGGCAATCTACAAGGTGATGACTAACCCGTCATGATGAGGTTCCAAGATATTTTCTTTATCATCTTGATCAAAAATGATCTACTGGTCTAGGGAAGAATCTAGACGCCGTGCTGGTAGTTCCATCTTGTCTTCTTTGGAATCCTTAGCATGACGCTTTGCTGCAGAATACGTGGTGCCACAAATGTCAGATCCACCCATAATAAAGTTGATCACCTTAGTTGTAGGAGGCGGTGAAGATGGAGCATCAATGACGGCTTCTTTTGTTTCAGCCCGACCTCTTCTTTTCCCGAGCAGATCTTTGAGGAGGCCCTTCGAGAGTAACTGGCTGATCTCCTTCCTCAAGGCAATGCAATTTTCGGTGGTGTGGCCAAAATCTTCATGGTAAGCGCACCATTTAGATTTGTCCTTCTAAGGTGATGTTCTGTCAGCTGCCTTCGGCCATCTCGCCTTGCTTCCTAAGTTGTCCATTGCATGTAGGAGTCCTGAAACATCAACAGAAAAACAATAGTCACTAATCTTAGGATAAGTTGTTTCGTCCTCAACGCGGTCATCTTCTACAACATTAATTTTAGAAGAGTCAGTTTTAGAGTAGGGTTTTCCCCTGTTAGATCGATAGTGAGAGGATTCTGGTTTTCTGTCAGGATTTTCATATGTTGACGTCTTCTTTAACGCCTTGCCATGAATCATCTCGTCTTCTTCCAGCCTGATGAAATGAACTGACCTCGTCCTGACTTCTTATAAGCTTCTAGATGGGAACATGACAAGATCTTGGTAGAATGGTGATTCTCTCTTCAGGCCCATCCTGAAAGCTTCTGTTGCAGTCGACACATCAATGTGAGGAATGCTTACGGCTTCCTTGTTGAACCTGAACACATAGTCTTTTAAGGTTTCATCATGTTGTTGCACAATCCTGTAAAGGTCACTTGTTAATTTTTTCAAACATCTGATTGCAAGAGAATTGGTTAAGAAATATGTTAACTAATTGAGAGTAAGATGAGATGGAGTTCATAGGCTGATTAGTCAGCCACATCAAGGCGGGACTAGATAAGGTGGATCCAAAACCCCTGCACAAGCAAACTTCTTTAAGGTGCGGAGGAATGTTGATGATGTCCATCTTCTCTTGGTACAGGGCTATATGCTCTGCATGATCTGTTGTGCCATCATATTGCTTCATAGGAGGTACTTGGAATCTCTTAGGGATCTCCACCCCAGCTATAGCATGAACAAAACGCGAATCATGATGGCTGGTTGGGGATGCTTGGTTGAAGGGCAAGGTGACTCCTGGAACCTTCATGAGGATATCCTTGAGCTGCTGCACTTCTCTTGCAAGGGTGGTATCTGCAACAGGGTTAGTGGCAACTAAGGGATTGAAAGGAGTATTGAACACGTTAAAACTCCCTGTTTGCCCCACAGGAGATGGGGTTGCAAAAGTAAAACATGACGATAGCGGCATCGGGTTGGAAATAACGGTGGTGCTTTCGGTCTGAACAGTGCTGAACATGGTGCCTTGACCACCACTTGCACTTGCCCCAGCATCCGAGAAAAGAGTCCTAAGCTGCAAGGGGGAAACCTCTGGCGCGCTGACAACTGAAATGCTGCGCCTTGAAGACGAAAAATCACGCCGCCGTCTATGAGGTGAGTGAAGATTGTCTGATTGGTCTGTTGCTGTCCATCGAGCTGGTCTTTCAACTGCTGCATCATACTCGTCATGGCAGTTATAACTTCTAACGAGATTCCAGGCAGCGTCATAGATAAAGATCCACCCAGGTTGAGCCCTTGGTTTTGAGATGTGACAACGCTAGAGCCTACAGGTGAATGCATGCTAGTCGTCACAGGCAAGCTTGACGTACTGGTTCTTGCCCCAGCTGTGATGATGGGGATAGACATAGCGGAAGTCGGATTGCTCATCTTGATTGGAAACTAAAAAACCAAAGTTCCCACAGACGGTGCCAAATTGTTTTGGACAAATTTCAATAAATAAATTTATCTTATCAAGGATGTTTGGGCACAAATGAAATATAATTCTTAGAACAAGATGAACGCAAGGATGTAACGAGGAAACCCTTAGAACAATCGTTCGAGGGAAAAACCTAGGGAGGCTTTTGGAAAGCCCACCTAAACCAAAAAAGTATTATTGAATATTGATGGATGTATTTTATACATCCAAATTATATCCCTAAAATTCTATTTATTGTTAAATCCTGAGTAAAAAGTGCTTTTAATTTGTGTTTGTTAGTGTTTTTGTTAGACAGGAAAATTGGTGAGTTTTGGCAAATTTTATGCGGAGAAATGATTAAAATGCGAGACGGAGGGAGTACTAAGGTTTTTGCAAGGAATGAAGGAAATGAATTTGGCCAAGCTCCAGTGCATAGGGCGTTCGCCCGTATCCCATTTCTCCAGCGCCCTTTGTTTGGCCGAGGCCATACGGCGGTCGCCCATTGGCCTAGGGGCGCTCGCCCTTCATCTGGCCGGCCAAATACCAAGCTGACCAACGCCTTAAGCCATTTTCCAGGCCTTGGTTCAAATTGGGCTTTCCTTGTTTATTTTCTTTGGGCCTCGTTAGTTAATTGATAAGCTTAACCTATTTTTTTAGCCCAATCAGCCGTGTGTCCATGGAGTATAAATATAGAATGATGTTATAATATTTTAGGTTATGTAATATTTTGGAAGAACAAAAGGGAGGCAAGAATCTAGAGAGAGAAAGTTAAGGTTTTTGTGATTTTCTTCAATCAAGATAAGTTGTTTATGTTTGTATTAATTAGTTTTGTTTATTTAAATGTTTAATATGTGTAGCTAATCTTTTAATTTCATGGATTGGGTAGTAATTTAGTCATTTATGTTATGTCATTGATTATTTTATCTCATTAATTGATGTTTTGTTCATCTTTGCTCTTTTCATCAAAGTTTATTGGATTAAAGTGTGCTTGATTCCTATTTTCTTCCTTTTAACTTATTGGGTGTCAATGTTTTATATTGATTTGGGGATTTTTGACTTAGACTTTTGGCTAGATGATGAAATCTATGGGTGTTCTTGATTGATACTCAATGGGTTTTGGTTCATAAAATCTATAAAACTTAAAGCTTTTCTTTTTATCACTTGGACTTGATTTGCGAAAAGTGATTGAATAGAAATGAATAGATTGAAATCCGGCGGTCTTACCGTACCAATCTTGACTTTAGTGATTGAACCCAAGATTGAAATTAATATATTTTTCTATATCAATGACATAGTCTTTTGTGATTAAATGAAATCCAATCCATGGAATCCTCTGCTATTATTGTTTTTAATCTCTATTTGAATTTGCTTTCTTTGTTTACTTGGCTTTCCTAGCATTAATTCTAATTCTTGATCTTTGTAGCTGTTAGTTTAATCAAAACCAACCCCCCCCCCTTTGTTACCTTTCCTTTGTACACTGTTTGAGTTAACTTGGTCATACACATAGTCCTTGTGGTTCGACCCCTACATTAGTATATTGCTACAAGTTGGCACTCGTACTTGCGAGGGTTTTATAACAAGAAGTGGGTAGAGAAATATTATTCATCAAGTTTTTGGCGCCGTTGCCGGGGACTTGTGATCTTGAACAAGTTAGTTTGGATTGTTTATGTTTGGGCGTCGTTCCTTGAACCCCTTGTTGGCTCAAGCAAACAACGCCATAGATAGATTCGAGAGGAGCTTAACTCCTACTCGTGGTTCTGAACGGAGTCGAGATACTTCCATTTCGGGCTTTTTGAGGAATTAAGTGAAGGTAGCAATTCTTTTGAGGTAAGTAATTCTTCCACCGGGGAAGAAGAAGAAGATTTAGAAATGGCAGAAGAGGTACCCCCGACCATGAATGACTTTCTTAGACCAAAGGTTGACACCGCCATCTCTTGCATTGTCCTCACCGAGGCGGCAAAGAATCATGAGATAAAAGGGCAATATTTTAGCATGTTGCCTAACTTTTATGGGCTCCCTTCCGAGGATGCCCTAAGCTTCTTAAAAGAATATCTCATGACTGTTTCAGGCTTTCCGGGATGAGCGGGTGTCACCGAAGAGCAATTAAGGCTTAAGTGCTTCCCTTTTGCATTGAAAGGGGCGGCAAAGAATTGGTTGATGTACCTTCCCCCTACTAGCATAACAACATGGGTACAATTGCATGATGCTTTTCTTAGGAAATATCTCCCTCATTCCCTTTTAGGAAACATTAGACAAAAAATCATTACATTTCAACAAGATCCGGGAGAGGCCTTTCATGAGGCTTGGGATAGATTTAAGATGCTTCTTATGCAATGCCCCCATCATAGCTTTCCCTTGCCAATTTTGCACCAAACTTTTTATGATGGTTTGAATCCCACGAATCAAACTATGGTGGATAATGCGGCTGGGGGCAATCTAGGCTACAAGACCCCGGATGAGACCCAATCGCTTTTTGAAATGTTGGGAGCCAATTCTCAACAAAAGGGTACTAGGGGTAGAGGCATGCATGAGTTGAATTCTAATGATGATATGGCTAGGCAGATGGCCATTTTGACACAAAAAATTGATAAATTGTCTATGCAAGGTGCTTCTTCTTCAAATGCTAATATAATTAATGATAGTTGTGTTTATGGTTGTGGAAATTCCCATGCTACTCATGATTGTCCAAATGGTCCGATGTTTGGTAATGAACAGGTGAATGCCATGCAAGGTGGGTATGTGCAAGGCAATCAAGGATATGACCAAAGATCTCCTCAATTCAACCATGGCAATCAAGGATATGGACAAAGGCCCCCTCAAAATAATCCTTATAGCAACTTATACAATCCGGGGTGGAGAAATCACCCAAATTTCTCATGGGGAGGCAATCAACAACAACAACAACAACAACACAACAAGCCTCTCAACCAACAACCTCCCTCCGGATCCTATGAGCAAAAGAAAGAGCCATGGGAAATTGCCATGGAGCAAATGAGGGCGGAAAGTCAACAAGAAGCTAAGAATCATGATGCGGCCCTTAAGAAGTTGGAAACCCAAATTGGTCAATTGGCGGAGGCCCTCCAAAGTCACAAGCCCGGAACTTTTCCAAGCCAAGGGCATCAAGCGAAGGCAATAATCACACTTCGGAGCGGAAAGCAAATAGGTGAGGAGGTACTTTCTCCTACTTCTTCCCCCTCCCCTAATGATATGCATGATGAAGTTTGTGTTGAGGATAAGTGTACAAATGAATTGGGGGAACATTCCATTACTACTTCTCCAACCGCCAATGTTCCAACCCCCAATGCATATGTACCTCCCGTACCGTTTCCCGGGAGATTTCTAAGGAACAAGATGGACCAACAAATGAAAGAGTTGATGGACATGTTCTCGAAGGTGAACATCAACCTTCCATTGTTGAATGTCATAAAAAATGTGCCGGCTTATGCCAAGTTCTTTAAAGAAATAAATTCTCGAAAACTTAAGTATGGGAAAGATGAAAAAGTTTTAATGGGAGAAAATGCTAGCGCCGTGGTAAAACATTGTCTTCCACCTAAGTTGAAAGACCCCGGAAGCTTTATAATTTCCATCACTTTGGGGGATTCAAATAAGGTGAAAGCTATGCTAGATCTTGGTGCTAGTATCAATTTGTTGCCTCATTACATGTATCTTGAGTTGGGTTTGCCCGATCTAAAACCCACCACAATGGCCTTACAACTTGCCGACCGCTCTATCAAGAGACCTTTAGGCATCGTGGAGGATGTTTTAGTTCAAGTGGGTTCTTTTATTGTTCCCGTTGATTTTGTTGTGTTAGAAATGCCGATGAGTGTAGGTAATGGCCGTGATTCACCCGTCTTGCTTGGGCGTCCCTTTATGGCAACAACCAACACCATCATAAATGTAGGAAATGGGACATTGTCTATGGAGGTAGCTAATGAGAAAATCGAAATTTCGGTTTATGATGCTATGCATAACCCCATAGATGATGAGAATTCGGTTAACTTTCTTGATCTAGTTGAAGAGTGTGTCAATGAGGTTATGTCGTATGATAGAGATTGTGAGGAAATTGAGAGATTGTTGAATGGCTGTGATAATAATAGGGATAATGTGGGTTCCCACTTGTTGGCCATTGAAGATAAGGTCGATGAACATCATCCTTGTGATGGCCCATATCACACCCTAGTCCACTTCAATGAGAGGTTGGCGCCATCGGTTGAAATTCCCCCAATGCTTGAGTTAAAAACACTACCTTCAAACTTGAGATATGCTTTCCTAGGAGAGAATGAGACCCTTCCCGTAATCATTGCTTCGGACTTAACCCTAGAACAAGAGGCCCAATTGCTAATAGTGCTCCGTGAGCACAAAGAGGCCATAGGGTGGACGTTGAAAGACATCAAGGGAATTAGTCCCTCAATGTGCATGCATAAAATTCATCTTGTGGAAGGGGCAAAACCATCTAGGGAAAGGCAAAGGAGATTGAACCCTCACATGGAGGAGGCGGTGAGAAAAGAAGTGCTTAAACTTTTAGATGCGGGTATCATTTACCCGGTAGCCGAGAGTGAATGGGTAAGCCCGGTTCAAGTGGTGCCCAAGAGAGGTGGAATCTCAGTTGTTCAAAATGACAAGGGTGTAGAGGTTCCAATCCGGGAAGTGACGGGTCTTCGGATGTGTATTGACTTGAGGAAGTTAAATGCCGCCACAAAGAAAGACCACTTCCCATTGCCCTTCATTGATCAAATTTTAGAAAGATTGGCGGGTCGCTCCTACTATTGCTTCTTGGATGGTTTCTCGGGATATAACCAAATCCCCATTGCTCCCGAGGACCAATCCAAAACCACCTTTACTTGTCCATTTGGTACTTTTGCTTATAGGAGAATGCCCTTCGGGCTTTGTAATGCACCGGCGACCTTTCAAAGGTGCATGACCTCCATTTTTTCCGACATGATTGAAAGGTGTGTTGAAGTGTTTATGGATGACTTCTCCGTTTTTGGAGATAGCTTTGATTGTTGCCTCAAGAACTTGACTTCAGTTTTAAAAAGGTGTTGTGAAACCAACTTGACTCTAAGTTGGGAAAAGAGTCATTTTCTTGTTAAGCATGGGATTGTGTTGGGGCATATTGTGTCAAGTAGGGGGATAGAAGTAGATAAAGCTAAAATAGATGTTATTGCTAAACTTCCCCCTCCCTTTTCGGTCAAAGGAATTCGGAGCTTTCTTGGGCATGCGGGTTTTTATAGGCGTTTTATAAAAGATTTTTCAAAAATTTGTAAGCCTTTATGTAACCTACTTGCCAAGGATACCGAATTTGTTTTTGACCAAGATTGTTTGAATGCTTTCAATGCGCTTAAGGAAAAGTTGACAAGTGCTCCCATCCTCTCTAGTCCCAATTGGTCTCATCCTTTCGAACTTATGTGTGATGCATCCGACTTTGCCATTGGGGCGGTCTTGGGACAAAGAGTGGAAAAATTACCTCATGTAATCCACTATGCTAGTAGGACCTTAAACGATGCTCAACTGAACTACACCACAACCGAGAAAGAGTTTCTTGCGGTGGTGTTTGCTTTAGAAAAGTTTAGGTCATACTTGCTAGGGTCTAAGGTAATCATTTACTCGGACCATGCGGCTTTGAAATACTTGATTAACAAAAAGGATGCTAAACCTAGACTTTTAAGATGGATGCTTTTGCTTCAAGAGTTTGATATTGAAATTAGAGACAAGAAAGGGTCCGAAAATGTAGTGGCGGATCACTTATCTAGGTTAGAGGACCATGCTTTTCATAATATTAATGGAGAAGTGATTCCGGTGAATGAGAACTTTCCGGATGAACAACTCCTTGCATTGAATGTCCATGAGCCTTGGTATGCGGATCTAGTGAACTATATTGTGTCTAATTTGATGCCACTCCACTCCACAAAAGACCAAAGACGAAAGTTTAGGTCGGATGTGAAGAATTACATTTGGGATGACCCCTACTTGTTTAAGATTTGTCCCGATAAGCTTTTGAGAAGGTGTGTTCCCGAACATGAACAAGAAAGTGTGCTTAAATTTTGTCATGACCTCCATTGTGGTGGTCACTTTAGTGGCCAAAAGACCGCGAGGAAAATCTTCCAAGCGGGACTCTATTGGCCCACAATTTTTCGGGACTCCTTTCATTATAGCAAAAGATGTGATAGGTGTCAAAGAACAGGTGGCATTGGTAAGAAAAATGAGATGCCCCAACACTATAATCTTGTTGTTGATATTTTTGATGTTTGGGGCATTGATTTTATGGGTCCATTTCCCCCGTCCCATGGTTTTGTGTATATTCTTGTTGTGGTTGATTATGTTTCTAAATGGGTGGAAGCTATTGCCACCCGGACTAATGATGCTAAAGTGGTTGCAAAGTTTGTTTGTGAATGCATCTTTAGTAGGTATGGAGTTCCAAAGGCAATCATAAGCGATCAAGGTACTCACTTTACCAACCGGCTCTTCAACAAGGTCTTGAAGAAATATGGGGTGGTCCACAAGCTTGCCACCGCCTATCATCCTCAAACATCTGGGCAAGTTGAAGTGAGCAACCGGCAAATCAAAGCCATTCTTGAAAAGACGGTTAGACCCAACCGAAAAGATTGGGCCATCAAGCTTCATGATGCACTATGGTCCTACTGAACCGCCTACAAAGCTCCCATTGGAATGAGCCCATACCGAATTGTATATGGGAAGGAATGCCATTTGCCCGTGGAAATGGAACATAGAGCTTGGTGGGCCATCAAAGAGCTCAATATGAATTTGGATGCGGCGGGAGAGGAAAGAATGCTAACTTTGAACGAGTTGGATGAGTTGAGGCAAGATAGTTATGCTAGTGCCAAGACTTACAAGGAGCGCACCAAGAGATACCACGATAAACACTTAAGGCCGAAAGAATTGAGGCCGGGTCAAAAGGTGCTCCTATTCAATTCAAGGTTGAGACTCTTCCCCGGAAAGTTGAAGTCCAAATGGACGGGTCCTTTTGAGGTGGTGACGATCTTCCCACACGGAGCGGTGGAGCTCAAAAATTTGGGAACAGGTAACTTGTTTAAGGTGAATGGCCATCGTGTGAAGCCTTATTTTGAATGGGTATCAATTAATGAGGATTTGGAAGTTGTGGATCTTGTTGACCCGGAAGGGGTCAACTAATTCTTTTGGGCTTGCCGTCGAGCTAAACGACCAAAAATAAAGCGCTCGTTGGGAGGCACCCCAACATGGTATGACTTTAATTGCTTTTTGTTTTAATTTCCGTCTTTCATTTTATGTTTTTTACGTTTCTTTTCATCCCCTCCCGAATTTGAATTCTGCTTTCTTTTGGTTTTCATGCCATGAGGACATAGCAATATTTAGGTTTGGGGGTGATAGTCTTTTTTATCTAAAAAAAAAAAAACGAGTCAAATTGTGTCTTCCTCTCATTTATTGAGGGGAAATGTTTGAACTACGGTGACCTGAGCCTATTTCAATGAGAAGTCCGCTCATTGTTTTGGGGACGTAGGCAACCTTTGGTGCGGTCAATATTTTTTTTTTACCAAAGTAGAGTAGTTAGTTTTGTTTAAATTGTTGAATTATTGAGTCATCCGAAAGGATCTCCCCGAGTTTGTGGGTTTATAGGGGAGTGTTTATAGTGTCACCCTCGAAAAATATTTTAATTTTATGTCATTTTTATTGTGCATCTATAGGTATTATGCTTTGGTTTGGTGTTTTGTTTGGTGATGTGCAGAAATTCTAAGAAAGTGAGCTGAAAAGAAAAAAAAAAAAATGAAAGGGCGACCGCCAAACCATCAGCCCACAGCGCCCATAGGTAGGCCGAGAGCAATTGGCGATCGCAGTTCCTCAATGGGCGAACGCCCCCACCCCTACTCAGCCCCAATGGGCGAACGCCAAAGCCAGCTTGCCCAGCGCCATATTCATGCCGAGGCCATACGGCGGTCGCCGTTTCAATGGGCGGTCGCCCTTCTCCTCTTGACCGGTCAAAATTGGCCCAAAACCCTTGAATTTGCTCACTCCCTCTCTCTCTTCTCACAGTTAACGCACCACCCCCTTCTCTCTCTAAATTTTCGAATTTCTCCTCTCTCTCTCTCTAAAATTCTTCCCTTCTCTCTTCAAATCTACCCAACAAAGCTCAAAATCTTCTTTCCCTCACCATATACTCCCTCTAATCCGAATTCTCAGCCCAAAATCATGAAGTTTGTAGCCACATTTGAAGAAATTGTCTAAAGGGAAGATGAATGTGGGTTTGTTTTGATTTCGTGGGTTCAAGCTTGAATTGAAGAAGGATTCTTGAAGGGAAGCATGCTCTAGTCCATACTCCATTGTTTCCGGTCATCTCCTTCCACTCCGGCGATTTTTCCGGCCAAATTCCGGCAACTTTTTCCGGCGAATTTTTGTAAGACTCAAATTTCTCCCTCTCTTTGCATTTTAATTGCTGGGACTTGGTAGACAACATGAGTAAATTGCAAAAGGCTAGCAAACCCATTCCCCCGGGTCTTCCACCTAGGGATAAATCGAAATTTGTGGGAGCTATGGCCGAGGACCATTTCGGGTCTTGGGAGATTGTAAAAATGAATGTTGAGCCAGGCTTTGATTTTACCGGAATGGACCTTGATGACATTGTGGCAAGGTACAAATGGCAACATCTCGGAGCCAAGCTTCTCAATGCCGGGTCTACTATTTTGGTGAGAGAATTTTATGCAAATGCTGCTGAGCTAATAATGTTAGGGGACGATCAGAAATCCCGAGTCCGGGGCAAAAATGTTGATTATTCTGTAGAGACGATCAACAAGTTTTTTAAAATGGAAAGTGACACTCCAACTAGGGAATGTCAATTCACTAAAGCGTTGAAATCAGTCAACAGAAATAATTGGAAATCGACGATGAAGGATTTGATTGCTCCCACTTTCGGAACTCTTGACCCAAAAGCGGTGGCCAAAGGGAAAGTGGCAAAGTCGTGTGATCTGCCCAGGTCTTTGAAGTTCTTGCACCGCTTTATTTGTGAAAGGATCTTGCCGAGTGGGCATGATCATGAAGTGAACTGGAAGCGGGCATTGCTTTTGCATTTGTTATGGCAGGGGGAATATGTTGATACCGGCCGGGTTATTCATGATGAAATTAAGCGAACGGCGGGTAATTTAAGCCAGTCCAACTTCAACTTTCCTCTGTTGATCACCGCTTTGTGTGCTAAAGTGAAGGTGAATATGACCGGTGGGGGAGTGAATAAGGATTTGAGGTGTCCGGGAATGATCAATGTGAAAACGTTTGTAGAGAAGAGCCACCCAAAACAGAGCGGGGAGGGGTCTTCTAAAAGAAAGAAAGTGGTCGAGGAAGAGAAAGAGAGTGAGGAGGAGGATAGTGAGTTTGGAGATGAGGGTCCCGATAGGGAGAGAGAAGAAGTGTGGAGAGCGGAGATGAGCTCTCAATTATCTCTTTTGAGGGGGGAGTTCGGGGAATTGAGGATGGAAGTTAGCGGGGTGATTCAAAGGCTAACGTCCGAGTTTGCGGATGCCCGTGCGTGGAGGGCACAAGAATCGGCGGATGCCCAAGCTTGGAGGGCCCAACAATCTGCGGATGCCCAAGCTCATTGGGCCCGCCAAGAGAGTCTCCTTCAGCAATATTTTGGCCAGCAAGCTCCTCCGTATCCCCCGCCCCAGTGATTGGTTGAGGTACACCCGCCCTTTTTACTTTCCATGTCTACGTGCATTGGGGTCAATGCATAATTTAGGTTTGGGGGTGTGGGTGTTTATTTGATTGATTTTGCTTTGTGTCTGCTATCACCATGCTATCATTATCTAGCGTAGTTAGTGTAGTTTAAAGTAGTGTTAGTTATTTAAAAAAAAAAAAAAAACAAAAAAAGAAAATGTTGTCCATTTTTGCTAAATTTTGAGGTTGCCATTGAAGTCTATGATGATATGTGAGATGTATTTTGTATTGCCATTTTGTGTGTTGTCATGTTGGGAATTGAAAGCATATTGAATCATTTAAACCTTAGATTGCACCATCATCATTTCACTTCCATTCTTGTCCGGATCATTGTCATTTTGCCTAAGTTCTTTTATAGGATCATTTTGTCATTTTCGGGGTTGCTAGAACATGATTGCACAATTGCTAATATCAAGTCAAATAGGCTAGTGAATATTGGGGCATGGCTTGAGTTGGTCAACTTAGGAAATCTTGGCTTGTATTGTATTGTAAATAGGGGGCAAGTATCAAGTTATGTATATTAAAAAAAAAAAATAAAAAAAAAAATAGAAGAATAAGTGTCGCGTTAAGAAGAGAAAAGGAATGGCAAGGATGAAAAAAAAAAAAAAAAATCCCTTGGTACCAATTCCGCTCCGAGAATGATTAAACATTCTTGTACCTACGTGACACAAATATTATGTTTAGTTGTTCAACTTGTCCCCCTATCTTTGAGTATTTGTAGTGACCAAGGAAGAGTTATGTATTGAGGCAATGATGTAAGTAGTGAGCTTCCTAAGCCGTGTCCCCAATACGAGTTAACCGGGTTAGCAATTGTGCAAGAGTGCCTATGGACACCTTTCTTATGCGTTAGTGCATTATCATCCTCTTTTGAGTTAGAACATGACAAAACGAATCTATAAAGGAATTTAGGTTGATAACAATGATCCACAATATCACTTCCACATTACCGGCTGAGATGGAAATTAAAGGTTGATTGCTTCAATGTGTTTGGAAATTCTTTTTCATGGCTATCACCCTATGTTTGGTCTTCTTGGTGAGGTTTCTGAGACTTTCCTTTTGGCAAACCTATGGCATTTTGGACAACACAAAAAGTTGGGTTAATCTTTTTATTGTTGTTTACTTTCTAGTAGTATTGTTTAGTTGTGGTGTTTTATTTTTACTCGGGGTCGAGCAAAAGATAGGTTTGGGGGTATTTGATGGATGTATTTTATACATCCAAATTATATCCCTAAAATTCTTTTTATTGTTAAATCCTGGGTAAAAAGTGCTTTTAATTTGTGTTTGTTAGTGTTTTTGTTAGACAGGAAAATTGGTGAGTTTTGGCAAATTTTATGCGGAGAAATGATTAAAATGCGAGACGGAGGGAGTACTAAGGTTTTTGCAAGGAATGAAGGAAATGAATTTGGCCAAGCTCCAGTGCATAGGGAGTTCGCCCGTATCCCATTTCTCCAGCGCCCTTTGTTTGGCCGAGGCCATACGGCGGTCGCCCATTGGCCTAGGGGCGCTCGCCCTTCATCTGGCCGGCCAAATACCAAGCTGACCAACGCCTTAAGCCATTTTCCAGGCCTTGGTTCAAATTGGGCTTTCCTTGTTTATTTTCTTTGGGCCTCGTTAGTTAATTGATAAGCTTAACCTATTTTTTTAGCCCAATCAGCCGTGTGTCCATGGAGTATAAATATAGGATGATGTTATAATATTTTAGGTTATGTAATATTTTGGAAGAACAAAAGGGAGGCAAGAATCTAGAGAGAGAAAGTTAAGGTTTTTGTGATTTTCTTCAATCAAGATAAGTTGTTTATGTTTGTATTAATTAGTTTTGTTTATTTAAATGTTTAATATGTGTAGCTAATCTTTTAATTTCATGGATTGGGTAGTAATTTAGTCATTTATGTTATGTCATTGATTATTTTATCTCATTAATTGATGTTTTGTTCATCTTTGCTCTTTTCATCAAAGTTTATTGGATTAAAGTGTGGTTGATTCCTATTTTCTTCCTTTTAACTTATTGGGTGTCAATGTTTTATATTGATTTGGGGATTTTTGACTTAGACTTTTGGCTAGATGATGAAATCTATGGGTGTTCTTGATTGATACTCAATGGGTTTTGGTTCATAAAATCTATAAAACTTAAAGCTTTTCTTTTTATCACTTGGACTTGATTTGCGAAAAGTGATTGAATAGAAATGAATAGATTGAAATCCGGCGGTCTTACCGTACCAATCTTGACTTTAGTGATTGAACCCAAGATTGAAATTAATATATTTTTCTATATCAATGACATAGTCTTTTGTGATTAAATGAAATCCAATCCATGGAATCCTCTGCTATTATTGTTTTTAATCTCTATTTGAATTTGCTTTCTTTTTTTACTTGGCTTTCCTAGCATTAATTCTAATTCTTGATCTTTGTAGCTGTTAGTTTAATCAAAACCAACCCCCCCCTTTGTTACCTTTCCTTTGTACACTGTTTGAGTTAACTTGGTCATACACATAGTCCTTGTGGTTCGACCCCTACATTAGTATATTGCTACAAGTTGGCACTCGTACTTGCGAGGGTTTTATAACAAGAAGTGGGTAGAGAAATATTATTCATCAAATATCATTGTTTTTTAGTACAAGTGCAGTAGGAGAGTAAGTAAGAATGTGTAACGTGTATACAGGTGCGTTCTAAGAGTAATATATAGACGTGATTGTAACTGAAAAATAACAACTTGAATGACATGTTGATATTGCGCCTAGAATCTCGCCATTTGTTGATGAAGATCAGCCGTTATCCCTTAGTTGATGGGTGGAACCGTAGTGTTGTCATTTGACCAAGTCCATGCAGTCGTACGAATGAGTTATCTATAGTATAAATTAGAACTTGTAATTGCTACAGTTGAATGAATAGTTCCAATGGCCGAATATCCCATTTTGCCCTCATACATTTGTCCCTTTCCCATTTTGCCCTTTAAAAAAAAAATTTTTTTAGTTAAAAAAAAACGTGTGCTCGGACACGGGCTTATTCTAGTTTTATTTATAAATTCGTTTCTAAAAAATGGGAAAATACAACAAACAGTTTCAAGGCGTTAGTCCAAGATGTAAGTCAAGACGTCACCTCAAGATGGATTTCCAAGATGCAGAACATGTTGAGTGGAAATTTTAGGGTGAAACATATGTGATCAATTATGTCTTGCATTTAGATTAATTTGTGAACTAAGGTTCTAACATTGAACATGTTACCAAAAGAGCATAAGATTGTGACATTTCTACATGTCATCATCAATCATTATACGGTTATAACATTGTTACATGTTATCTTTACAATGTTGGTTATAACATTTTTACATGTTATCTTTACAAAATTTGCTTATAACACTTGCCTGTTATCATAGATCATTTGGTTATAACATTGTTACATGTTTTCTTTAAATTTGAATGCTCATAACATATTGATAATACGAGATATATACAAGAAGTCAACAAAAGCAAAAGCATCAACATGCTTTAAAGATATCATTAAGATGTAAAAAGTTCAAAACACCCTACTCTAAACAAGCTTAAGATGTTGGACCAATCAAACACCTTCAAAAGAAATGTACTGACTCTTATGAGCCTGTTACCAAGGTTCTAAAAAGTGCTAGGCGGAAGCTAGGCGGCGGAGCCGGGCCTAGCGCCTAGGGGCCTAAGCGGGGCCTAAGCGAGGCCTAGGCGGGGCCTAAGCGAGGCCTAGGCGGGGCCTAAGCGAGGCCTAGGCGGGGCCGAGATATTAGACAAATTTTGCATATATTTCACATAAGTTTTTTTTATTTCTTTTACCTGGATCATACATGTTATCATTCACCTCGCATCCTTTAGCTGCAATAGGCTTCCCAAAAGCTCCTCCTTTGGCCTTGTAAATTGGCAACTCAACATTCATAATTTTATTCATCAAGTCAAAGTTTCCACAACAAATAGTCTCGAGACACTCAATAACTCCATCTGACACATCATGATCTAATTTGATATTAGGATCCTTATAATAATAATAAGGATTCAATAAATAAGCCATCAAATGCAATGGGGTGTCAAGTCTACCGTTTATCTTCCCGTCCATTATCTCCAAAATAGGGTCATAGTTTTTGGAATAACTATTAAGAGCAATTTTAATTTCTTCCTTTGCATGAAAATTCTCCCCATGTAAAAAACCCATTGTTGGTTTTTATCTCCATCCACTAGACGAAGCACCTTAACTAAAGGTGCAAAAACTCTTTAAAAAGATCTAACACCTTTCCAAAAGGCAATAGACATCACCGTGTTATAACTTGCTTGCCCTTTTACGGTCTTAGACCATTTGCATTTATCCCACTCAGAAGCTATAATTTTTATTCATTGATCTATAGATTGTTATTATACATAAAAATCAAAACTCAAGAAAGAATATAGTAGTAAGAATATAGTAGTGTTATTTAAAAAAAAATAGATTCTAATTGAGAGTTGTACTGTATTTTTCATTTCGGTCACATTAAATTCAATCCCCCATCATGACCCCCTTGCCTTACCTTACTGTCATTTTAGACGCTTCTTCTCCTTAATTACCACATACTCTCTATCTCTATCTCTCTCTCTCTCTCTCACAAAACGAATCCTCACCTGTGAATTCAGATCTGATTTCAGCACTGGAAATTCATATCAATGGGAGAAGAGAAGGTAATTTCTCACACCTAGCTTCTCTTTTCATTTCAGTAGCGACCTGCCTTTCAAAATCAAAATGAATGATAGTATATATGTAATGCAGAAGACGCTAATGGTGCTGAAGGTCATCAATACGGTACCAGAAGAGTGAGAGAGTAGCTATTTATGTGTTGTTTTATTTTGTGGATGATATTAAAAAGATAAAAATTAAATTAAATCTAAAAAAGCCCAACCCGTTTTGCCAAATCCCGCCCAAACCAGCCCAATCCCGCCCAGTCCGCCTAGACCCGCCTAGTCCGCCTAGCGCCTAATTCCCTGCCTAGCCGTAAATCGCGGCGCCTGACCAGCGCCTAGGCCGCTTTTTAGAACACTGCCTATTACAAACCAAAAATAAAGATGTCTTGGGGACACACCCCCATTTAAAACCAAAATTGTATGCCAACAAAGGCATGACGAATTAAAATACAAACATAATTGTTTATGAGGATTCCCCTCATTAATTCAAGACTTAAAAATAAAATTGTTTTTTTCAGACACCAGCTGTAGACACACTTGCAGCATCGAAATCCTTCTTGCCTCCTTCTTCTACCTTTTCTTCCTGGTTCTTCATTCCATCTTGTTCGGTCATCTGAACATCTTGGACCTTTGAGTTGACTTCTCCCACATCAGTACCTTCACCTAAGAAAGCATTCAGAATGGCCACTTCATCTTCAATCCTCCAGTTAGTATGAAGGCCCATGTCAAATTCTTTCATCATATCTATTCTGCATTCCATGTACGTCTTACTTGCGTCAAACATAAACTTTTCTTTAGCAGAATCCAACTCCTTGATGTGTTCCTCCTCCATGGTTGACATCCTAGTCATCAGATTCTCAATGTCCTTCTTCAACTTGGAATTTTCACTAGTATAACCTACCACCTGCTTCTCAGCTTGTGTGGCTCTAAAAGCTTCGAACTTGACCTTCTGTTCAAGAATCTTGTTCTTAGCATTTGTGACTTCTACCTCATTGAGCATAGAGGTTATCAGATCCATAGACTGCAGTCAAAAAGGGGTTAAACATATTAAAACCTGCATATTTGAGATTATTTCAGAAAGCATGAGAAATGATATCACCTTCTTGTTTGAAGCTTCCATGCTAGCTACTGCATTAGCAGCTTGTTCTCCATCCTTCTTCACAATCTTCACAATTTCTACATCATCAAACTTTCTTTTCTTTTCGATTCCAACCTTGCTAGATGAGCTATCCCCTTTAGGAAGAGGAGGCTTACCACCTTCAATCTTAACTCCAACTTAGCTTTGATCCCGGAATTCAGATCCTTAATATCAAACCCAACTTTAGAACGAGTCGCTGTACAATGAGAAAATCAAGTGGATGCTAAATCAGAATGTAAGAATTGAAGAGGTGACGGCAAGATGAAAGGAAAAACTTACCAGACGACATCTTGTTTACGCTTGTGCTGACAGAAGCTTTTTCCACTTTCTCTTCCTCCTCCGTCCTTATACTGTCTTCAACAAATTCTGCAAGAGATGGTTGAAATTTTCATAGAGACTCAGGGAATAAACACATGATCCAGTCAGCATTTGCAGAAGTATCCTCCTTAGGGGGAAATAGATCTCCCAACTTGCTAACTGCAGAAGAATGGATAGTCAACATGTCAAGTTGAAGATTAGGCAAGGTGTAAAATTCTAAACGTAAAACTGAAACGGCTACCTTAGGGGTTCCATGTTGTAACAGAATCTTGACCTCCCCCACCAGGCTACTCTTCTTCACATAGAATAACTTATGCTTCCACCCCCTATCTGCTGCTTCCATATCTAAAACTAAGGACTCCTTACCCGGTTTGACTCTAAAATTATACCTACCATTCCCATAAGCCCTAATTTCGGAAGTAAAGGCTAACTCCTCTAAACCTGATGTTACACCATGTTTAGCAGCAATCCTATCTAGGATAAGCAGGATACGCCAACCAATGGGCATTAGTTAGGTATAAGCCAACTGGGTCATCTTGAAGAATCGAGTAATAGAAGGGGAAAAAGGGAAGTTCAGACCTACGCTAAAAGGATACTCATAAAAACCTACCCATTCGTCAAAAACACAATTGGCACTGAAGGCCTCGGTAGGAATCAGAAACTCTACACCTTCAGGAAAGGCATTGTTCTTCCTTAGAGTATCAATGTGGGTTGCATTAAAGCTACAGCGCTCATCTTCACGATTTCTTATAAAACCCAAACACCTAAAATCCATAGGTAAAGTTGGGCCTACATCTACAGTTTTCCCCTCTCCTTTTGTCATTTTTAACCTAGAAATTGAGTAAGAAGATGAAAATCAGAGGAAGAAGAAACTCACCGAAAAAGACGAAGACCTAGAACCGGAATTGAAGAAATTTACTTTTTAACCGTCCAAGGGGGTATTTAAGCCGTTGAAAGTGGTTATAGGCCTCTACCCCTACATTCACTCTACAAACTTCTATTAACCACACAATTCAACCACCTCAGTAACTCCTTGGAAGTTGGGCGACACTTGGCAAAATATTAGACTCTCTGTATTCCACTTGAGGATTCAAATATTTTGGGGGCAATTGTTTAGGGTAGAAAATTCCACTCAGCATGTTCAAGCATCTTGGTAATACGTCTAGAGGTAACACCTTGATTCTACACCTTGAACTAACACCTTGCAAAACTGTTTGTTATTTGCTCTTCCTATTTTTAAGGGATAAACTTATGTATAAGAGACCAAGTCAAAGAGTAACTCCACTCGACCATGATCACATGAAGACTCAGTCCAATCGTCAAACTCTATAACGGTCATGATCTTCAACCAAGTTCCAAGATTCAAGGCTAGATATGTATATAAAGTAAAATCACACCTTTGTAAACACACACGCAAACTTAGCTGCAATTTCTTTTTACGCTATAGCTTTGTACCCAAAAAACTCAAGATCAATAAAATCACATTTTGGTTAAGGTAGGTTTTTCCTAAAACCTCCCGAGGTTTTGTTACATAAACATGTTCATCTTGATAGAGAGATCATATTGCATTTGTGCCCAAATTGCATTAGTACAAATTTAAATTGTTAGAATTTGTCCAAAACAATTATCTAATATCATTTTAGCTTTTAAACTTATTTAAATAAAAGATACTAATAAAAAATAAATATATAAAAGAAAAGAAGAAAGAGGTAAAATAATTAAAGTAAAATATACTAAAATAAAAGAAAGAAAACCAAAAGAAAAAGAAAGAAATAAAGAAACGACAAAAAAAAAACCCAAATACCCTTTTCGTGTGAGCCTCTCTTCCTCCTCCTCCGTTCTTAACGGCCATACCCACCACCTCTGCTCCCTCCGCCCCTTCCCGTCATCGCTCCCATTACGTACCCCTCATCCATCCTCTCTCCCGATCTAACAATGAATTGTCATACATGGTAGGGATGACCAAAATCGGTTTCGGGCCCGGTTTCGGTTCGAAAAATGTATGACCCTTAACCGGCCCGAATTGCTCACGGTTTCGGTTAATTCAGTTTCGGTTTTCTCCCCGGTTCGTCCGGTTCCGGGCTTTTTCCGATCCGGTTCCGGTCCGGTTCTATTGAAAAACAATGAATTTTCGTCCGGTTTCGGGCTTTTTCCGGTCCGGTTAACCATTTTGGTGACCCTTAACCGGCCCGGCTCCAAACCGATTCCGGTTACCCCGGTTCCGGTTTTCGTGACGGCTCATGGCGGTTCCGGACTTTTTCGATCCGATTTTCCGATTCCGATCCGATTTTTCGGTTCCGATCCGGTTTCGGTCCGATTTGGCCATCCCTAATACATGGCCTTCCATTTAAAAGGAAATGACCAATCTATAGTATAAATGGTAGTTGTTCACCTCACCATGTGAACAGTACTATGAATAGTGCCAACTGCCAAATTTTTCATTTTGCCCTCACTAAGTTGTCCTTTTCCCATTTTTCTCTTAAATTTTTTTTTTTAAATAATAAAAAAAAATGTGTCCTCGAACACGGGCTTAATTAAAAAAAAAAAAAAAAAAAAAAAACCGTATCCTCGGACACATGCTTTTCCTAGTTTATCATAATTTTGAGACTATTTGTATAATTTGGGGAGGGGGTGTAAACGTATTTTGACCTATTTTATTCTTTTCTTATGGTTTAGTTGAGAGTTAGGGTCTTTAGACTTTAATGATATACCAGTGGTGCAAATCGTGAGATTGACGGCGTATATAAAAATAAATAATTTTATCATTATTAGTGTTTTACCAAAATTAGTTATATAAGCACCCATTTGACTAAGGATATTAATTATGCAAATAATCAATAACAAAAATATAGCTATATAAGTACATATTTTGCATAATACATTAAATATTAACAAAACTAATTTTATTTTGGAAGCAAAAATTTTTTTTTAAGAAAAACTATTAGTGATGGAGAGAATAAAAAAAATGAATCGTAATTTACATTCTTAAATATTCATTTGAAAGTAAATATGTTTTTTGAACAGTTTAACTGTATAATTGTTAATATAGATTATAATAATTTGTCAACTTGAACTTTTAATTAATAATTATGTTTGTTCTAATTTTTTTATTAATTTTTTTTTGTAACTATATAATGAAATGTGAATTTTTTTTGATAAAAATTAGTGACAAAGTTTTTTTTTTTTACAAATTGTTTTAAAATGGTAGACATTTATTTTGGAATAAAAGGTAAAAAATTAATAAACTATGATCATGATTAGGAAAAATGCACCAATAATAGTCAACCATTCACTTGTGGATTTGATTATGCGGCTATTTTTTGTTTCATTTTCAACATTTAACTATTTTTGTTTTGCATTCATGGTTACTCTAGCTAACACCGTTAGTATTTTCTAAACAGTTGTTATTGTTAATAAAATGACTCTTTTGATTTCAAATAAAAAGATGTTTCTATTTTATTTTATTTTCTCAAGCAAGTGCAAAATTACGAAACAACCCAACAAGTGTGACAAAGTATCCTGAGATAAATTGAAGGAGATCAAGTGGCTAAGTACAATCGGCTATACAAGAGTGTAGCTGAATTTGAATTTTTCAAAAAGAACCCAATTGAGTCACTCAGAGAAACCTACAATAGATTTTGTGAGGTAAGTAATTTTTATGCATCTTTTGGTAGAATTTATACAATGAAATACCTTAACAAGCATCTCCTTGATTATCTTGGAGACCTGTGGCATAAAGGTAGATATTCTAAAAGAATACAGAGACTTGAATAAGACTCTCATTCAGAATAAGTGTCAATTTTATTTCTTTATGAGGAAGACCTTAATAGACTTGGCTGAGTTCAGAGACAACTTAAAAATCTCTCTCTACAGGCTCAAACTGAGATATTTTGTGGTTCTTTGTTCAATAATTTGTCTGCCAACAACTCTCCTTTCACCTCTCAACCTCAACCATTCCAAACCAATGATTCCCATGATAAGCCTACCGAAAAAGATGAATTTTTTGCCTTTGCTAGAAACTATAGATGATTTAAAGACTTTAAGAGATCACAACAGCATGTCAACAAACCCTTCCATTTCAAGCCTTCTTCATTTCAAAGATCTGGAAACTATCAAAAGCTCGATCAATCCTCAACCGACGGCAAAAATGGTCAAGATGAATTTGCTTGCTACAACTGTAGGAAGCTCGAGTCACTTTGCTTCTAAATGCCCTCAACCTAAGTATGAATTCTTGAGGAAGAAACCTTTAAGAAAGAACGCAAATACAAAAGCCTTATTGCTGAAAAAAGAACAAAAAAGGCAATGCATGTTTGGTTTGAAACAAATTCTGAAGAAGAGAATGTTGATTCTGATGAGGAAGCTGATGTTAGCTTCGTTGTGTTAGATGGAACTAAATTCGGCCCTAGATCCTTGCAATCACTTATTTTTAAGAACTCCCTTGACCAGACAAGAACTTATGATGACACTACCACTCCCTCTAAGATTCCCTCTGTCATATTTTGATGACCTAAACCAAGAGTTGATAATCCCTACAACTTTGAAATTAAAAGTATAGGAGGATCTCTCTATTGACAGAGTAAGTCTCCCCCAACTCTCAAGCCCTTGTTGCAATCCACTCACCTGACCTACCAAAGACAAATCACATCTTATAGATCCCAACTGGTGTTTAAACCTCGACCGATCCAATATCAAAATATCTTAGCCAATCTAAACTCACAACCGATTTCCTCTCTACCCAATTTTGAACCAACACCCTAAACTCATCAACCTCCTATTGATCTTAGGCCTAACTTGTCTAAGTCTGAAATGGCATAGGTGATGAATGAATTGTTTGCTGACTTTGAAAAGTTGAAAGGTGTTCATAAAGTCATGGATGCTGATTTCAAGAGAATCTCTGCTGAGAATGATTTGCTGATGTCTGAAGTTAAACTTCTGAAAGAACGTAAGCTTGAGTCTGATCAGCTAACAAAGAAAATCAAGCTCTCAAAGACAAACTTAATTTTTGTCTTGGTCAAATTGGTGATTTGGTTTCAAGAAAAAATTCACCACAAAGATTATTGATTCTTACTCCAAATCTAAGGCTGATGTTGAGACAATTCTAAAAGACCAAATGTCTTATAATGACCAATCTGGTTTAGGATATGATTTCGGTAATAATTCCAAGCCATTCATGAAGTCTGTGACCGAGAACTTGATGGATAAGTTTGATGATAGTCCACCCAACTTGCTGAAGAAAAGTGCCACTCGTTCTTTTGGTGTTGTTCCTCTTACCTATCTTAAGGGTAAGGACTAGACCAAGATTTAGAAGGCTGACAAGAACAAATCCAAATGGACTAAGGTAGTTGATTCTAAGCTGGGATTATATATTCCACTTAGTGATAGTGATAACAAAGCTTGTATCCACCTGTAAGACAGCTGTCACCTGTAAGGTTGTAACCGCCGGTCAGGCTGCTGCCACCACTAAGGTTGTTGCCATGGGTAAGGCTGCTTCCAAAAGTATGAAACATGAAAGCAAAGGAAACACCAATACCTTCATGTTCAAAATATTTTTTCCTGATCAAACTTCAAAATCTACTAAAGCATTGATAAAGGTGGCTAAAGACTTACCTACCTCTCAGCCTGACTTGATTAAATGTTTAAATTATGAAGATTTTGATCACAAGACTTATAAATGCCTCTTGAAGCACATATCTGGACCCACTGTGTCTCAAACCTCAAGTGTTGGCCAGGTATGGCTGCCAAACATGAACTAACTCTTTGTACCCAAAAGATTAAGGGGGATCATAAGCTTATTGTCTTATTTCAGGTATGCTTAATGGCCCAGCCGATGCAAGTAAGAATTTTTTGTGGATCTTGGACGCTGGATGCTCTAGGCATATGACTGGCTGTGCCGATCTCCTTACAGATATAGAAGAAGCATCAGGTCCTACAGTAGATTTTGGTAATAATGCTAAGGCTAAATTTGTAGGTTGGATCCATCATTAGAGGCACAGTCACTGTTCAGAAGGTCTCTTTGGTGGATGGTCTAAAATTTAACATTATTTCTATTTCATATTTTTTTGTGATAAAGGTATGCAGTGTGTATTTACTACTTCCAGTTGTTATATGAAAAACACTGCTGGTGAAACCCTCCTCACTGGACAAAGAAAAAGTAACATATATTCAACTTCTAGTGTTACTAATGTTTGTTTAATAGCAAAGAACATCAATGATAATTCATGGCTCTGACACAAGAAACTCAGTCACTTGAACTTCAAATATCTATCCAAGCTTGCAAATGTGAATTCGGTAACCGATCTGCCTCATGTGTCTGATGATCATAAAAAGAAATGGAATGCTAACTAGGAAAGAAACATAAAATTTCAATACATAGAAAGACTTGCATGTCTAAATCTAAGTGCCTCCATCTGATACTAATGTACTGATGGGGGAAAAGCCCCCCTTGTAATAAAAACCTAGCAAGTGCACTAGTTCTTATTGTAGTAATATGCACGAGCAAGGGTCAAATCCACAGGGACTTGTGTTCTCAACAGTTCAACTTTCAATAGCAATTAGAAAATAAAAACACTGAGTTTTGATTTTGATTTGACTAATTACTAAAATAATTAAAAGCAATTAAACTATATAAATAATTAAAACAAGAGGGAATTCAAATTACGAGAAGAATTCATGGGTTGGACTTCACAATATCTTCACTCTATGCTATTTTTATAAGTAAGGATGTCAATCTTAATTTAGGGTTCATTCACAAATGTTTGGGACGGTTAGGTCGCCGGATTGCAATCATTTGGTTTTCTTTTTATTATGTATTCTATTACTTCTACATAACATGGGAAGAACGAATTAATCACTCAAGAATTATATGAACTTAAATCCTTTTGAATTCTATTACGGATTCAATTAGATTTATTCATCAAAGTAGTGGTCAATGTATTAATCACTCAAAATTAATTATTTTAATTAATACCCAAAGAGTTAAAGAGCCAAAATTATCTTAACATAAAGTTGCAACTCTGAAACCTTGAATTAATAATACTTTGAAGAATTAGAACGAGATTGATTGGAAGAATTAAAACTTATAGTATAGAGATCTGGTATCGTTTACATCCACCCCATGAATTTAGAGAAATTAGCTACTCATAATCATATGAACAGAGACAAAGAAATAAATAATAGACATAAAAACCTGGATCTGGGGTCTTGAATCCTTGTTTACAACTTGAAAAAGATAATAAAGCCTAAAAGATGTCCAAAAATGTGGCTGGAGTGTCTATTTATACATGGTAGAAGAGGGGTCAAGTTAGAAAACAACCGAGGAAACCTAATCTAAAAAGGAAAGGAAATTGGTGCCGGAGGAGGGGGGAGGGGTGTGCGCTCCCCTTTTAAGGGGGTGTCCGCATCCTATAGGCTAAAGCTACATTTGATTCTGTAATCGGGAGCGTCTTCTCCTTCCCTCGGGGTGCGTTCGCTCCTCTACAAACTTCTGGATGTCATAACTTATTCATAAGGAATCCAATTGGGACGTACCACATATAGTTGGAAATATCTCATCGAGTACTATCCATAGGTAGTAATTGTACAAGGTCAAATCCTTCTTTTACTTATCTTATTTTCATTCTTTTCTCATTTTTTGCTTCTCTCTTGATCTTTCCTTTTGTACTCATTAAGATCATAAACCGTGACTTTCTCCTTCAATTCCATATACTCATAAACACTCCAAAAAGACATCAAAACACCAAAGTTTGAGCATCAAATAGGTCTAAATATATATCATTTAGATGGGTGAAAACACATCCATCAAATACCCTCAAATTTATCTTTTGCTCATTCTCGAGTAAAACAAAATAATCAACTACTTTCTAACCTACGGAAAATAAAAACAACAAAATATTTTTGGGATGTTCTAAGCATATAAAATTTTGTTAGCCATATAAGTCTCAGATCTTTACAAACATAATAATCTGCAAGTATTAATATGAACATGGGGTTACACTTACATTAACGCATCTAACTTACCATTCTCCACCACAGAATGATAATATGTATGAGTAAAGGGAGATCATTTTCACCAAGGTAAGATAATTTATAGGGTCACTTGTGTCATGCTCTAAAGATAATAAGATGAAAATTCTACCCAAAGACACACTCATATACATTTTTAAACACAACTGTCAACCCGACTACTATTTAGGGATCAAATATAGCTTTATGGCTTGTAATGTATCGCGACAATCGCAGGCTAGGTTCACGGTAACAAATGAAGGTATAGAACATTTGAAGTCAAGCAAGTGAAACTAGAAAGTTTTCAAAATATATCCTCACTCTAGTTTATCTCTCCACTCATCCATGCTAACCCATGTTTCAACCCCCAAGCTTATAATTTTGGCATACTTTCACACATGGGGTTGATCACCTTTCTTTCTCTTTTGGTTACTTTCCACTTTAACATAAAAGGGCAAGGATTTTCAGATTTTCTTCACCTTTTTCTTTCTTTTCTTTTATTTTCCACATATATAAAGATCACAAAGAATTTTATACATTCAATACTTTGCACATGCCCCTATTCTCAATATAATAGATGACTTTTTTTTTCCTTTGTTGACTTCTTTCCACTCAAGCCCTTGATTTCCCAAGAACAACCCACAATTTCCCATTTATTCCCTAGTTTTGCTTTCCTGAAAAGGAGAGAAAATAGTGTATAAGTGTAAGGGTAGATATTATGGGTAAAAATGAAGGTCAATGGCATTCTACGATAACCTCTCACTTTTTGAGAGATTTTCATTCTTATTAAAGCTCAAAAGTGGCTCTTGCGTAAATTTTATAAGTGACGAAACAGTTAAAGGTTCACAATAGGGTTCAAAGAAAATAGCCATACATCACTTCCCGAGTAGCCTATTTGATGTGTTATTCACAGTTATGCAAACATATTCTATGGACCCCTAGAATGCTAAAGTGATCATATAAAGGTATTCTAAGTCAATAACAACGATTAAGAAAATAACATGGTATTGAAAGGTAAAGTAATCATAATCCACATGTTTCAATGTAGTCATATCTTCGTATTGATAATAACACTCAAGATTCAAAATTAAAGCACCCTCAAATCATCATAAACTTTAGCCAACATCCCAAAATATAAAAAAAAAATTAATTTTTCTATTTTCTTGGAGGGTGACACTATATACATTGCCCTATAAACCCACAAACTCGGAGAGATATCTAACCCCAAACTCAAAACATGCTATGTCCTCATAGCAAAGAGAATAAACACATGCCTTGGGTTCAAAGGATGACATAACACAACAAACAAATAAAATAAAGCAAGTTAAACATACCTAGTTGGGTTGCCTCCCAATAATCACATTTGTTTAGAGTCGTTAGCTCGACTATGACCCCATTTTTAATTGGGGGTTGAGGTGGCCATATTGTATTTAGCCTTTGCTTTTCTTCCTTTGGTCCACTTCATGCTCTCTCGGACCCAAACGCTCACCGCTTTACAAGCATAAGTTCCATTCTTTATTAATTCTGGTGGTACCCAATGACCTTTTGAGGCTTTTTTGTAGCCTTTTTTTTCTTCCTGGGGGTCTTTCCCCCAAACTCATTTGGTGCTTTCACCTCACAACCTTCAAGAACCTCATTCTCAACAAAATTATCAGAGATGTTATCTTGATAAAAAATATTAGCAAAGAAAGAATCAGATATATCATGAAAATAACCCTCCTCTACTTGAGTTTATAAATCAATGGGTTTAGATTTTAAAGGGAAGAATAATTTTAATTGTGACACCGACTCTTTTTGGGAGCAGTCTAGGGGTGATACGACCCATAACTTCAATAGTGTTGGTTGGCTTTAAAGTTACTAGTCATAGCACAAACGTCCACATTATCCCTAGAATTATCCCCGTCACTTAACATACTCTCTAGCTTTCTACTATCAGTCTCCTCACATAAGTTCTCTTGCACACACTCCTCTATCTCATCTACAAACTTGCAAGAATCCCCCTCCTCATCTATAGGGTTATTCATCATATTATATATCGGGATCTCAACTCTCTCATACGCCACCGACATAGATAACTTCCCATTCCCCACATTTATTATAGTATTAGTTATGGCCATGAATGGGCGTCCAACCAAAATAGTTGACTCTCGACACATCCTCTCCCCATTGACAGTCTATAAAGCAATAGATTCAATGGGGACAAATAAAGTCCCCACTCGAACCAATACATCCTCCATAATGCCCAAAGGTCGTCTAATAGAATGATCTGCAATTTGGAGGGTCATTGTGGTGGGTTTCAACTCCAATAATCCTAATTTTAAGTACATGGAGTATGGCAATAAATTGATGCTAGCACCAAGCTCCAATATCGCCTCGACCTTATTAGAATCCCCCAAATTAATAGAGATCGTAAAACTTCTAGAAACCTTTTATTTAGATGGGAGGTCTTCCGTACTATAGCACTAGCACTCTCTCCCATGATCAATTTCTCATCGTTTTCATTCCTATGCTTTGTAGAATTAATTTCTTTGAAAAACTTAGCATAGGCCGAAATGTTCTTAATAACTTTTGTTGGTCCCAAAGGTGGCAACAAGGGTGAAAAATAGCTATAGGGGGGTGAATAGCTGTTATAAATTTTTCGCCCTCTTTTTGAAAACTAAACCTCTTGCTTACAAAACCGCTTGCGGTGTATTAAAACCGCAAGTAGGATTGCAAAATGCACAGCATAATTTTTTTGAGTTTATAAGTGCGGTTTAGAGGTGCAGTTTTGTGTGCGGTTTTACAAAACTGAAAAGTGAGGTTTTGGCAAGATTAACTAGAAACACAATTCACAACAATGGATAACCTATATGAAGATCAAACAGATAAGGACAAAATAATCAGTGATGCACAGTAAGTAAAAATGCAAAAATATAAGAACATAATATTTGGAGTGGTTCAATCGTAAATGATTTACATCCACTACCAAGATGGTTAGTCTTGGATTTTCTAATGCTAGATTTTATAGAGTATGAGAGAGATTACAAAGTACAAGAATCAAACTCAGATTTAAAATCTATTCTATGAAGATCAAATCCTATACTATAACCAGTGTATCTCAAATGAATTAATCTATGTGATTAATCAAGTGAGGTGTGTGTGTGATAAATAAGAATCAAGGCTCTTTGAATCTGTATGATATAGAGCTCAAGAAATCTTGGTGTTAAAGGCTTGATTTCTGGGCTGGAGATATTTTCTTGAAGGAAGAAGATGAAGATTGAAAGGGTTGAATATTTCTGGGAATAGCTTCAATCTTCTATGAACTCACTATAAAATCAATTTCTCAAGCAATCTTCAAATGATGAAGAATGGGGTATTTATACCCAAACACCAAGAAAGTAGCCGTTATGATACAGTTGTGCAAGTATTGTACTGGTGCGGTCTGATTGGTCCACATGTCCACTTTTGTCCCTTTATTCAGATGATGCAGATAAGGCTGATCAGACCTGTATATAAGGAATGAAGGACATCTGTCACCTTTTCAGAATTCTTGCAGATCCTGTCTGACTGTTAGTCACGTGACAAGATTTTGTGCTTGATTTTTAATATTGCTGACGTGGATTCCAACAATCATAAGTGGTCTAACTTCAAGTCTTCAATCATTGGATGTGGTTTGGTGACGATGTAGTTTAAGCAGTGCGATTTCACCAATGAGGTTTCACTGAGGTCTTCAAAGTGCGGTTTCAAGGTAAGAATTCCACAAAAGCGGTTTGCTAGTGCGGTTTCATACATGCGGTCTGAAACCTGTTGGATTGAAACCTCATATCCAATGAGTCTTGTGCCAGTCTTCAAGCCTAATTAATCCTATTCTATAAAATAGACTTAAACTAAAAAATTGAAGTCTAAGCTTCATTACATATGGGCCTAAAGTCCCGAAAATAGAGATGAGGTTATGGTATCAATCAAATTAAAGATAAACCTAGGAGGGTTAAAGTATGCATACCCAACAATCTCCCCCTATTTGATTGATGCCATTACCTACTATAATAAAAGCAAACATTGTCCTTGGTAAAAACATGTCCATAAGAATTAACATGGTAAGTCATGTCCCAAATCAATGCACACACTAGCTTAAGTTATAGATTTCTATACTATTGAAAGATAAATAACTTACAAGTTGAAAGTATAGAAATGCATTCAGTACATACATACAAATATGAGTTTTAGTTTAAGTATGCGATTTAAACTAAATGTTTAAACTTCAATTCAAAAATATGATTTTTTAAGTTAGGGATATTTGAATGAGGTTTAAAACCAATGCGGTTTCATTGTTCTACAAACAAGCAGTTTGAATGAACAAGGTTTTGGAACCATGATGAAATTTTCATTAATACCTTCTAAGAGATTTGAGATTTACAAGTACAAGGTATGAAAGGAAATTACATGGTTGCAAAAATAAACTAAGCAAAAAGATTTAGACAAAAAATTACATTGACTGCGTTCTAACTAAGGATCCACCTGCTGATTATTGATGTTTGGTGCAGGCGGTCCATTGACAATCTCATCTGCTCCTTGCAGTTCTGGGTTGTTGAATGCTGAACTCTCCATTCTCAAAGCACTTCTCAGTCTTCTGTCCTCATCAGAGGTTCTAGCTTGGGCAGCTTTAACTGTTCTCAAGGCATTTACTGTATGAAATGTTGTTGCATTGTTGGCACCAACTGCTCTGGTGTTGGCTACAGTTTCTTCCTTGAGTTCATTAAGTTGCAGATGGATGGAGGAATTGAGAGTGTTGTAAAAGGTATGGATCTAGTCTTGAATTGCTTCCGAATGTGCAGTTTGGCTTTCTTGAAGATTGGCCTCTATCTCAGCAAAGCTCCCCCTCAAGGAGTTATCCAGCTCTTGTATTTTGATGCTGAGCCTGTTGTTGAATCCTTCCTTGAGGTTTTACAGCCTATCATGCATCTCATCGGTGAGACTAGATAACTTTGCAGTTAGACTATCTCCCATTAAGTTCATCTTCATCTTGAGGTCCTCTTTAAGAATATCAGATTTAGTTTGGAGGCTAGCTTGCATGGAATCCAGAGCAGATCTGATATCAAAATCTGGTTGCGGTCTGGCATTGATCGTATTGAGAATTTCAGTTTGGAAAGTTTCAAGGGCAGTATTTGTGGAGTTGATGAAGGTATTGGAAAGTTGATTGATCATTTCATGCAGTTGGGTTTTGGAAATCGCATCTCATTGTAAGTACATCAATCCAATTCGCCACCCTTTTAGATGCATTTTAATATAATAAAATTGCATTAAGGGGCGTTTTGGTAAATTCCCGGTCTATTCTGAGACTTTCGGAAACATTTCATAAGTTTCTCGCGAATGAAGTACTTTTCAGTACTTTGCTCATGCTAAAGGACCTACAAGGAATAAACCAGTTTTGGACCTTTTGGGTATTAACCAAGAATGTTCCAAAACCTGGTTTTGGCGCCAGAAACGGTTGGTGACACCTTGTGTCACGCGACAACTCGAGCCATGGAAATTGGTTACAGGACGTCGTGAGACACCTTGTGACCATCAGCTGCAGCCTATAAATAAGACCTCCCCCTCTCATAAATTGATCCCTCTTTTGCCTACTGTTACTCTGCCAGTTTCTCTACGTACCACACAAAGCCAAACACACACCTCTCTCTCTCCTACCCAAAATCCTACCTAATCCTCCTTCAATTCCCTCCAATTTAACACAAGCCTTCCTCCATCATTTAGATCCTCCATCAATCAATCCTCCCAAGCTCAACCAAGGTTCAGAAGCAGCTTTTGAAGGGTTCTATACCAAACTTGGTATAGAATTCGTGGATACTACAAGGGTAACACTCCTCAATTCCCTCTCTCTCTCTCTTATTTTGTCATTTCATAATTCCATCATCATATCTTCATCTGATTTCAGTAATTCGACTCCATCTGTCCGGATTACTGAAATCCAATCGCCATCTCTCTGTTTAATCATTGTGTTTTGTGTAATTGAATGCTTATGAGTTGAATTTATTGGAATTGGTGTTTGATTCCCAAGGGAGTGTGGATCTCTCCATATCCACACCCCTTTGGTTGAATTATTGTCGAATTTTTCATTTCTGAAGCTTAAATGTTGATGTAATTAGATCGGTGTTGATTTCTGGTTTTTCTGTGTTCAAATCTGTAGATCTCTGCAGATGGACATCCTGTGTCACGCGAAACATCGTGCCTGGGTGGATCCTGTGTCACGCGACACATCCAGCCATGCATGTTATGTGTCACGCGACACACTTTGTCTATTTGCAGAGATCATTTTCCATTTGTAATCTGTTCTGATCTATGTAATTGGGATGTGGCCTCCCTAACCAAATGGTTCACAAGTTGTAAAATCTCAGTTCAATCAATAAAATTCATGTTTTACCACACTTGTTTGTCATCATTTATTTGCACACACTTTAAATTATTTGGATGTTTAATTAGAAAGACTCGTCTATGGACGAGGTGTGTTGGGTGAACTCTCGGTTCTTCCCAACATGTAACCTGACCCCCAAACCCTTTTCTCTTTCAAAGGTTTTTCAAAGTGTACCTTAAAGCATGGCGTGGCGACTCCTATTTTCCATTATTTTTTCGGCGAGCGCACATTCAGTGGCGACTCTGCTAGGGAGTACACTTTTTGAAAACCTGTTTTTCAAAAATTAAGAGGGTCAAGCTTTCATTCATTTAGACATCCAATGTATTCATTTTGTGTGCATCATTGAGGACCTTGCGTGGTACATGCATTTTATTGGATTGTGAGACTTGTGTGCCTTTTGTGTGCTTCATGTGGCTATTTTGTTATGCTCTGTTATATTGCTTTGTTCCTTGCCTTGTGGAGGCAGGGGCTGTTTACTTGTTGCAGGTTCTGGTTCAGTGACTACTCAGGTCGTGCGACAGGATTGTACCTTGCTGTCCTGTGTCACGTGACAGGATTGGTCACTGAACAGTTCTCAGAGACTAATTTGAGGGCAGTCCCTTGGATCAAATTGCGCAGTTGATTTTTGTACCTTTGGTTGCCCTGTGAGAGTGTGTGTGTTCTTCTCGTTTGTTTTCCTTTTCAAATAAAAAAGAATTTTTTTTTCCTTTTTTATATAAATAAAAGAACATAGTCAGCCGCACACTACATCACATAGATTTAGAACCCTCGGGTGCGATTGACGGCATCGCGGATGGTGATGTAATTCGCCTACGCTTGAGCGCCTGAAATCAAACCTATCCCCCTAGCGCATCATAGGTGGCGCCACACTTTAAAGCTTACCCATGGTTGGTTTTTTTTATACAACATTTAAATCACACTAAAATGAGTTGTTTTGAAATATTTAATAGGCCTTCATACATTTCCCAAAACCTTGCACTTGTGGGCATGTTGCCAATGCAACATGGTTTCACATGGGGACATGTCACTCTCGTGACGTGTCTTAAATGAGAGATCATGCCGCACTGTCACCATGCACCGACGAGAGGTCATGCCGGATTTTTCTTTGAAATTCTTCAAGAATACCCGTTATGCTGCCAAAATTTCCCCAGAAATTGGGACCACTCGTCCGTCCCGCATTGTGCTTAGGTCTTATTGAGGTATCATTATCCATTGTTAATTTCAATGCAAAGCATTTGGTGTAATTTGAATATTGCATCTCTAGGTTTCCCCGAGGTATAGATGGCATAAAATAAAGGCTTATCCTTTCCCAACCTTATTTAGGATTTAAAATACCGATTTATCCTTGAACATAAATAAGTTGTTTGCGCGAGTCCATCCTTCTTTTCCTTTCCCTCTCCCGTACGTCCTCAAAGACTTCTTCCTTCACGACCTTATAAATCCGTATCTGCCTCTGCAGTTGTGACAAGTTGAGTAAGTGCTCCGGTTCCCAGTGGTCGTGTGGTTCGTGTCTCTGAAGAAGTTGCAGTTCTTGTGAAATTCTCATCTGTTCTGATATTTGAGATGTCTGGTACAAAGGATATGTCGTCCGCTCAGTCTGGAAATTCCCCCGTGTCAGGTCAGCTAAAGCCGAACGGTTTTTCCATGGAAGAAATGAAGTTTATTCTCGAAGCCGCTCTGGTTTGCGAGTGTGAGGTTCATTTGCGCATTCAATCTTCTAAGGCCAGAGAAGAGGAATCGCACGCTAGGTATGTGGAAACCATCCATGTCCTAGGGATCACAGTAATTCGTCACGAGGATGGATCCTACGAGGAGATAATTGGTATTAACAACACTGATTATGGGACTGGAAATGTGATGAAAGGGATGAATATGAATACATAAGGTAAGATTCCTTCCCCGGTACCTCAAGTTGGATAAGCTCAGTTGCAGGGTGGACAACCAATCCCCAATGCTTTTGGTTCTCCTAATCAGTTTGGGCCTCAATGTCAATATCAGCAAAGTTCTCAAGGATCATGGTATTATGTGGATAATCAGTTCAACCAGAAAGGATTGCTACCATTCCCTGCTAACCAAGCTCTATTTCAAGGAAGTTTTTCTCAACCACCAATAGGTTCATCTTATGGTTTCAATCCATCATCTATGCATGGACAGTATTCAGGACAAACCCCATACATGACCGTTAATCAGATGTCCTTCATTCCTGCTACGATTCCTATTCAGCAAGGGACGCCAGTACCCGAATCACCTCCAAAAGCGGTTCAAATGAATAGATGAAAATAGTACTGTGTTGACGTGGGAATGCCAATGGATAAATTCTTAAAGGTTTTGGTAAGCGGAGGATTGATTCAGCCATTGGTCAATTATAACCCTCTTAATCCTAAGCCCAATCTAGATACAAGCAAGTATTGCCAATTCCACCAGCATCCTGGGCATACTACTGGCGCTTGCTTCACGCTCAGGAAGATCATCCAAGGACTCATTGATGAAGGGAAGATTGAAAAAGGCTCCCATGAGGAAAGTTGTTTTCGGAATCGTGGTTGGTTTCCACCCCGCAAGCAGCGAATATTTGATGATCTCGGGATGACAACTGAGGAAGCCTTCAACGGGTTAGTGCAAAGAGGGATGATCAAGCCACTCGACAATTACCGTCCCAGCAAACCCAATCCGGATTTGGATCGTAGCAAGTATTTCTACTATCATCTGTATCCTGGCCACATCACCAATGATTGCACCCCCCTAAAAGTGCTCATTCAAAAGCTGGTTGATGAAGGCAGGATTGAGAATGATCCTCCCAAAGTGGTTACCAACCCTCTTCCATGATTCCAAGGGTCTCCCATTTGAAGAAGTCAATCAGTTATCATAGGGTCTATATTTTTTTTCATTTTGGTAGTGAATGTCCCTTTTATGATTTTAGTCTATTATGTCTATGTTATGAGTCTTTTTATTGCAGTCATAAAAATCTTTGTTTCTATTCTTGCTAGACTCGAGACATCACTTGCACACCCACGTTACATCTAATTGGAATGGTTTTATTCTACATGATCACTTGTACTGCTCAATTACTAATGTTTTGAAATGATTAATGTTTAAATTGATCAGAGTGAAAAAATCGACTGATATCTTTCTCAAACTGGGGCTTGCCAACTCCCCATCTCGCATCTCATATGCTCACATGTCTCTCAGCATTCCATTGCCCATTGAATTTGCATGAATTTTCCTCAAGTAAGCTTAAGCAAGCAATGAAGCCTTAATCTTGTTTAGATCATCTGGTACGGACTGCATCTAAGACCTCTCACCCATAGGAAAACCTTTACCTCACCCGCATTAAACAATATCCCTTCATTTCAAGATCGGCACGTTTTGAAACCCGCCTAACCATCTCCAGAAGAAGAGGGACTATCCTTGAGGCTCCCGTGATTCAAAAGACGATTGACCATCTCCAAGTTCAAAGAATGGCAGAATGCAGTGATCCATCCTGGGGACTAGCTGAAGTTCTCTCTCAAAAACAAAATTGAAAAAAAGAGAGAGAGAGAGGAATAAAAAAAGAAGAAGAAAAAAAAAGGGGAATAAAAAAAAAGAAAAAAAAGAGAGCCTAGTCCCTAGTATTCCTCTCAAAAGCAAAAGTCAAAGGATCAAGTCGTTACTCAAAGGGAGCCTCAGGGCGAATAAAGAGACAGTACGGATGTCCCCTTACCATCACCTCCAACCAATCCCAAGCCATCCTCTCGTTTTAGAGGATATTCCCATCACCCTTTCCTTTGACCGAAATAAAGATTGACCTCTCATTCTTAGAGGCAAATCAATTCCCTCACCTTAGAAACCCCAAACACATCCCTGCAAGCCAACCTCTCATCTTTAGAGGTTCAGTCATTAAAAAGCCCAGCCGACCTCTCATCTTAAGAGGTCATGATATCCCAAATCACCCGAGGGCCGATCGAAACCTTGAAACCCAGTTGCAGTTCCTACCGGATAATAGTTTCATTCTAATATCTTCGAGAGCTAAACCAAATTAATGCTTCATTGCTTTCTTAAATCGGAGCTAAATCCATCTCGGCTCAAAAGGTCATCAAATCAGAGATTATGCAAATTCTATTCATTTTAATACTTCATGTGTGAGCATATTTCATTTCTCCTCCACAAACACTTTCCTTGGATGTCCCACTGGGGCTTCGCATCCGTGTCTTTCATCGACACTCCAAAGAGATTTGTGCGTCAACCCTCCGATTCTCAGAAAATCCTCAAATCTCCGCATTCACTCTCTTCCAATCGGGACTTCCCCGAACTATGATGACATGAACTCCTCGCTTGGAGGAGAACGTAGGCAACCAAAAATGGTCCGGTCGAAATCACAAACAATTCTCAGAAAATCCGGTTTCCTCAAGGGCCGTCCCCATACACAGATCCTATTTCCATCCTTCGGAGTTCGATTCTCGATATCAGTTGTTTTTCTCCTTGGGATTAATAAAAATATTTGTTAATATCAGGATTGGTGATTGAATAACCTGAACATCAATAAAGGGTTTTAAGCAGCCTTGTGATCATCACGAATAAGACAAGTTTTCAAGTGTCTCGACTAGTCTTCTTTTCTACATCTTAGGAGTATAGAGCTAAACACTTTCTTTCTCTCAAGCAGCGGATTCCATACACCTTTCCACACCTTGTGAAGCTTATACTCTCCCAAAAGAGTCAAACCCAAAAGCGAGTGTGCCACAAATTCAGGATTTATTCCCACTTTTCGAAAGACGTGCCCCTGCACGTAAACATTTCTGAGTCTTGTCCGTCGACTGTGTGACTAAAGCTTGAAGAATAATCTCTTCCTTGGCTATGTAATATGTCTACCTGCAATGAGGCTGCATGATAAACTGGGGCTTGGCCAGACAAAAAGGGAATAGTGTGTGCATCTGTATAGATTCCAGGGTTTGCTTTATAATCTCGATCTTTGGGAATGGCCCTGTACTTGAGACCAACTTCACGATGAGGCTGCTGAATTTCCTACCTAAGCAAAGAGGGGAAGTTGTGAGACAATGTTGAAGCTTGATGGGGAAAGGCTGTCAGTATGACTTATTGTGTCACGCGACACAACGAACCACAGAAGTCCTGGGTCGCGCGACAACCTTGGCCTCACAGCAGACATCAGCAAGTTGCAAACAGTTCTGAACCAGGGCACGCCCGACTTGTCCCAAGCTGCAATTATCAACCATCAACTTCGCAACCAACTCGGGAGAGGGTTCATTCATCCATACACCTCACACATACAACCAAACCATCGTTCCATATACACATTCCACAATCAAATCATACAAACCACATTCACACCAATATCATAAACATTTAACCCATTCATTCTCATCTTCCAAAAATTGGACTCGTGCAAATAACAAAAACTAATAATAATGTGCTAGATTCAAAGTAATGTGTAGCAAATAGTTTAAAAAAAAAGAAGAGTGTTTGTTTGTTTCCTTCAAGGGTACAATGATCAAAGGCTGCAATCTAGTCCAAGATGCTACTCCGAGTCAGCACTCTCTGAAGCGTCATCACCATCATCATCCTCAGAATCATCATCATCATCACCATAGTCCTCGCTATCCTCTCCACCTGCATCATCCTCCTCAGCCTGTACGTGATCCGGATCGGTAACAGGACCTCGGTAAATCACAGGATCATCACGGTAAAACTCGTCAACGACAGGGATGGCAGTAGTCTCAATCTCATGGGGGTCAGCAGGAGCATCCTCACTATCATACTCGGAACTAGAAGAGCTGGAGGGACGATATGAAGCATTCTTGGTCCTGGGTTTCTTCTGATCGCTCGCAGCAATGTCAAATCGAGCCCTCTTCCTATCAGGCAAGCTGGGAGTAGAATCATCATCATCTGAACTCTGGGCTAGGCACCGCTCCTTCCAGAAACGGGCAATCCTCTCCAGCTGCTCGATCATGTCCAGTGCTCCAGTATAATATATGGCAAAGCTCCAGTAAGTATCAACTGAAACCTGGTACAATCACACAGCAGAAGAAGCAAGAAGCCAGTCATAACAAAAACAAGAGATATAAACAGTTCAAGCAGTAAAGAAAGAGAAGATAGTACTTACAGATTGGGAGCCCTCCGGAAGACGGAAATGAGGATGAATCCGACTAGTATCAAGAGGAGCCCATCTCAGGTAGTCCCCATCCTAGAAATCAACAAATGGAGGAGGTAAGGGTGCGTTCGCCACAAATCCAGAAGAAGGGCCTGCGCCCTGAGCACCACGCCTCGGCCCCACCTGCGGGGACCGGAGTCTCTCTGCCACATATGCTCCATAATCTCCTCCCTCCTCAATATGGTTGAATGTACCATCTCCCTGGATCAAAACAACCAGATCATCCAACTTCCGAGGAAACCACATACCCACCGGAGGATTAACGGGGACCCTAGCAACACTGCCTAGACCATGCTGCCTATAAACTCTCTCTCCCAGATATAAGGCATCTCTAGACAAGCCTACAAGAAGCTTGCGACACTCTGTAAAGTGCGCAGCATGACCCAGATCAAGCTCATCATACCGGCCAGTCCAGGGGAACAGACTCAGGCTCTGGGGAGTCCCTCTCAAGCATATCATCGTGTCCGGATAAGAGGCTGTCACCCGTCCTCTAGAATCAGCTGTCCTGACCTTCCTCCGTGCATCCTTCACCCAGCATCTCAATGCAGGAAATGTGGTGGCAGGAAACGCATCCTGGACCTGCCAGGCGTAGCAACCGAAGACCTCGTAAGCCCAGGCCTGAAAAGAGAAGATCAAAACAAGTAAGATGACAGTAATGAATAACAGAAATTGGTATGTCAAAGAGAAACTCAAGAAGGAAAATACCTCAAAAGCCAAATGACAGCAGTTGAAGGTCATCGCCTTCCCCCTACTGATATCATCTAAGGCCAGATACATCTCATCATGTCCTGCCTCTCCCCAAGATCGGGTCCCAACAGCGTCCCATGTCCTCAGAAGCTCCAACAATGAAACCAGAGCAGTAGATGTGCTGTTGATGAAAAGCATGTCAGAAAAACCTACCCACACGAAGGCTCTCGCCAACCTCTCGGCCCTCAGTCGACTCTCCTCAGAATCATCCAAGTCTGCTGGATAGTCCCTACTCTGCACGGCAACATGACTATGGAGCTCACCCAGCTCGTACCCATTCCCCTTCTTATCATGGGGAACAAAGCCAATCAACTCCATGAAATCAGCATCAGTAGGAGGCTGAGGATCAGCAACAGGTGCGGGCTCATCCAAATAGAGAGGCTCGGCAGTAAAAGGCAGGACTGTAATAACGGCGAAGTCATAGGGCATAACCGTCGCCTCTCCCCAAGAAAAATGAAAGGAGTGGGTAGTCTCCCACCAAAACTCCCGGAATGCCTTCATCAGCTCGACACTTTACTGAGTATCTCCGATGGCTTTCGCCATCTCGAAGAACTGCCCAAATCCAACAGCATAAACCAAGCCCTTCGGCGAATGAACTAACTCCAGGCTACCAGGCAAGCTGTCCCACAACCTGGCAATAACCTCCGGCGAACCTCGAGTGTGCAATCCCTATAGGTAAACACAGCGCAGGTATGAATATCTCAAATCTTTCTTAAAAAGCATGTCAATCAATGTCAAGTTACATATGAACAGTCATATTTTTCTTTGAATATGTTTTTCTCTTTTCCAAGCAAAATTAAGTTAAAACATATAGCATGCATTCACAATCTTTCCTAGTTCAAATTCATGCAGCAAATTCATAATATCACAGGCAAAGTTCGAATCTTTTTTGATATAAAATCAAATTTTTGAAAGCAATAAACAAGCAAGGGTTATAGAAATACCGTGTTTTTCTTCTCGGGCGCAGACGTATGTTCCTTGAGCTGCGGATAGAACTCTCCCCTCACAGTTAGAGGGATGAAGGGTCGTTGATTTCGCTGGACTCCCTTCCGATGAGCAGCCAACTCAGCTTGTTGAGGCCCTTTCTTTGTGGGTCGTGATCTAGGAGGCATGGTTACAAGCCAAATCCGATTCAATACCTTTGATTCTCCTGATTTTCCCAATCAATTCATGCATAGCTTTGTGTTTTTCTCTCAAAGCTGTTCGTCTCCCTCTCAACCGTGGCTTTCAAATGGAGAACTGTTCAGCGTTTAAAAGGGTTTGTCCAAAGGCTTTAAGATGTCGTGCGACATAACGTGTCCCCTTGGCCAATTTTCCAAAACCACCCCTGTGGTTTGCTGTTTTACACTTTAACCCCTATGGCCATACTTTGCAATTGTTTCCCCCCACAGGTACAGTGATCAACTGAGCATCACCAAATCTCGAGGACTGTCCCTCAAATCAAAATCGAGACGAAGAGTCCAAATCTATCAGTCTCCCCAGCAATGTGCATCAAGATCATCGGTCCCGCCGCCAAGTCGTCAGTGGAATCCGTTTTCCATGGTAATCTAGCAAGCAAAATGCACGTCAAAGCGAAGTTCATGACTCCAAAGTCAGCCAACCATCAACAAAGACCATCCCTCGCTCGGCAAACCAGCAACTTGTCAACAAAAGTGGCATCAATCCCTCCGGCAGCCACAATCATCAGCAAAAGTAGCATCAGTCCCTCCAGCAGCTACAACCTTCCACAATCATCAGCAAAAGTAGCATCAGTCCCTCCGGCAGCTATAACCTTCCACAATCATCAGCAACAGTAGCATCAGTCCCTCCGGCAGCTACAACCTTCCACGATCAACAGTTGCAACATCAGTCCCTCCGGCAGCTACAACCTTCCACAATCATCAGCCGTAGCATCAGTCCCTCCGGCAGCTACAGGTAAGCACAACACAGGTATGAAATCATATCTCGTTCAAATTGTCAAATCATCATGTCTGGTATTCTCGAAAAATCATTTCCTTCGGGTCATCTAGCACAATCGGGTTCAGACGCCTCCTAACAGTCTTCCACCGGGTTTAGACGCCTCCCAACAGTCTTCCATCGTGTTCAGACGCCTCCCAACAGTCTTCCACCAGGTTCAGACGCCTCCTAACAGTCTTCCATCGGGTTCAGATGCCTCCTAACAATCTTCCATCGAGTTCAAATGCCTCCCAACAGTCTTCCACCAGGTTCAGACGCCTCCTAACAGTCTTCCACCGGGTTCAGACGCCTCCAAACAGTTTTCCACCAAGTTCAGACACCTCCCAACAGTCTTCCATTGGGTTCAGACGCCTCCTAACAGTCTTCCACCGGGTTCAGAAGCCTCCTAATAGTCTCTTTGGGTCAGACACCTCCGAATAGTCTGAACTACGACCGGCTTGATTCCCTCCAAGGGATACGTAGGAATCCTTTCTCCAAAGGTCCAGCCATCCGATCTCACCAGATCATCGTCCAGCCATCCGTCATATACCTAGCCGCTCATTGGGATTGGGTCTTATTTTATCGACAACCTCACTTCTTCCATAAGTGACGTTGTCGAGGGGCTCTTTAAGTACGCCAATCCAATTCGCCATCCTTTTAGATGCATTTTAATAAAATAAAATTGCATTAAGGGGCATTTTGGTAAATTCTCGATCTATTCTGAGACTTCCGGAAACATTTCATATGTTTCTCGCGAAGGAAGTACTTTTCAGTACTTAGCTCATGCTTAAGGACCTACAAGGAATAAACCAGTTTTGGACCTTTTGGGTATTAACCCAAAATGTTCCAGAACCTGGTTTTGGCGCCAGAAATGATTGGTGACACCTTGTGTCACACGATAACTCGAGCCATGGAAATTGGTTACAGGACGTCGTGCGACACCTTGTGACCATCAGCTGCAGCCTATAAATAAGACCCTCCCCCTCTCATAAATTGATCCCTCTTTTGCCTACTGCTACTCTGCCAATTTCTCTACGTACCACACACAGCCAAACACACACCTCTCTCTCTCCTACCCAATCCTCCTTCAATTCCCTCAAATTTAACACAAGCCTTCCTCCATCATTTAGATCCTCCATCAATCAATCCTCTCAAGCTCAACCAAGGTTCAGAAGCAGCTTTTGAAGGGTTCTATACCAAACTTGGTATAGAATTCATGGATACTACAAGGGTAACACTCCTCAATTCCCTCTCTCTCTCTCTCTCTCTCTCTTATTTTATCATTTCATAATTCCATCATCATATCTTCATCTGATTTCAGTAATTTGACTCCATCTGTCCGGATTACTGAAATCCAATCGCCATCTCTCTGTTTAATCATTGTGTTTTGTGTAATTGAATGCTTATGAGTTGAATTTATTGGAATTGGTGTTTGATTCCCAAGGGAGTGTGGATCTCTCCATATCCACACCCCTTTGGTTGAATTATTGTTGAATTGTTCATTTCCAAAGCTGAATTGTTGATGTAATTAGATCTGTGTTGATTTCTGGTTCTTCTGTGTTCAGATCTGTAGATCTCTGCAGATGGACATCCTGTGTCACGCGACACATTGTGCCTGGGTGGATCCTGTGTCACGCGACACATCCAGCCATGCATGTTATGTGTCACGCGACACACTTTGTCTATTTGCAGAGATCATTTTCCATTTGTAATCTGTTCCGATCTATGTAATTGGGATGTGGCCTCCCTAACCAAATGGCTCACAAGTTGTAAAATCTCAGTTCAATTAATAAAATTCATGTTTTACCACACTTGTTTGTCATCATTTGTTTGCACACACTTTGAATTATTTGGATGTTTAATTAGAAAGACTCGTCTATGGATGAGGCGTGTTGGGTGAACTCTCGGCTCTTCCCAACACGTAACCTGACCCTCGAACCCTTTTCTCTTTCAAAGGTTTTTCAAAGTGTACCTTAAAACATGGCGTGGCAACTCCTATTTTCCATTATTTTTTCGGCGAGCGCACATTCACTCATAGGGCTTGAATGACTCCATCTGCCAGGTCCTTTCTGAATTCACCAAAGCATTTTTCAGCTGAGGTTTTGAAAATGTTTGCAGTTGAACTCTCCCCATTAATGGCATCAAGCTTTAAAAGTAAACCCTTCATAGAAGATTTGTGAGCAGCCATTTCTAGGGTTTGAGAATTTAGAAGGTGAGATTGAGTATCAACCTGATCTTGGAGGGAATGGTTGGAGGCAGCCAGGGTGAGTATATGACCTTGGTTTGTATACAGCTGCCCCTGAATTATGTGCAAGGCAGTGAGAAGTTGGGAGTATTCAGTTGGAGGTGCGGTTGAAGAGGAGGGAATATGTGAGACAGAAGGGGGGGTTGAGGAAAGGTATAAGGTGCGGTTTGAGTTATGGGAGGGGTTTGGGTAGGGGGTGCGATTTGAGGGGGTTGGGTTTGAGTATTTGGAATATTTGGGTAATTGGAATGATGTGAGGCTGAGGTTGGGTTATAGTGGTAAGGATTGGAGGAGGGGATTTTAAGGGTGAAGTGGATGGGGTAGTAGTGTGAACACAGAGATGGGAATGTTGCGGTTTGGGGAAGGATGCAGTCTAGGTGTAGGAGTTTTTGTGTGGGGTGTAGTTTTATTGTGGTTTGAATGAGGAGGAGGTGAAGGTGTTTTGGCTGGATCATCATCATCACTAGTATCTCTCCTAGTAGATGTGGAAATTGCTTGGTCTTTAGAAGGTTTTGGGGTCCAATTTTGGTAGGCTTTGGGTAAAAGGGATAGGGGGTCATGAAGGGGGCTGGACTCAGAAGAAGGAGTTTCATAGTCAGAAGGTGAGCCAACTTCTTCAAGCATTTCCTTGGCATTTATGGCCACTCATTGTAGTAAATGTTGAGGCCCCTTCTTACACGTTTTCCTAACCGCCATCTTGAATCTCTTCTTTGGGGTCTTCCCCTGAGCGATTGCAGGAATTTAGGGTTCAGGTTGTGGTTGAATTTGGAATTGAGGTTGAGTTTGAATGGGTGATGGAGGTTTTGAAGGTTGTTGCGCTTGAAGAAGGGGTTACAGTTTAGAGGGTTGAGCAGTTTCCTTTCCTTTAGCTGCTCTCTACTCTACAGCATTTCTCTCCAATATCTCCAGCTCATCCCTGTGAAATTTGAGCAACTCCTCATCATTCATTATCTTCTCCTTTGACATCCTTGAAGTTGAGGCAAAAGTAGGGATCTCAGCTTCAACGTCATCCATATCATCACCTGAGTTCTCAACTTCTTCAATAACTTCCTCGTTAATTAGGGTTTCATCAATGAGAGACTTCTTCTTGGCTTTATTTGTACCAGCTCCAGAAGCAGCATGTGGTTTGGGGGCAAAGTGCCTTTGGCTTGCTTCGAGGCGCGGTTCCATCTTTCTTCTTCCTTGCTTGCTTGACCGCTTTCCCAACCGCTTGATTTGCGGTTTCAGGGTTCATAGCAACATAATCTTCTTTTGAGGGTAGGCAGTTAGCATCCCAGAAATCCTTGTATTGTGCATCACCATTCTTGAATCTGAACAAGTGGCATCAAGAGATTCTTCTTCATTTGACCACCCACCATCAATTCTGGATTCATCAATCTCGTGGTCCTCCAAGTGTTGGTAGCCGGCAAAGAATGCGGTTAGGAGTCTCGCAAAAAGGTCTCCACCTTTGATCAACTCCTATTTCTTTTGATCTATAGGTGTCAATATGAGCTGCCAGTTCCCTTAGGAGGATCTTGGGCCAATGCAGAGGCATTTCGTTGTAGATGGTACAACAATACATCCACTGGTTGCTGGTGAAGTTGTTGTGGTTTCCATTTTTCTCACAAATGGATTTGCCAACTAAGAAACAAAGGTGGCACATTAACTCACCAAAGTCTTTTCTAGGAACCGCTTTGTATTTCCCTACCAGAGATGGAAGTCCAACAAGGGTAAACGTGGTTGCATCTTAGGTTTCTTGATCAAGGCTTTCTTCAGCTCCGGGGACATTGAACTCGAAGGTATTTCTGATGTCCATGTAGTCAATAGTAACCTCCATTCCTTCTACTACTGCGGTTAAGCAAGGAATCTTCTTGCCATTAAGTAACTCTCTTTGGGCACGAACCGCGGTTGAGTAGAACTGATCTACATAAGATGGAATGGTATAATCTTGCTTCTTGTTGAAAAGGGGAAGAATTCCAGACATGTCCATCCTTCTAATCATTTCTCTGCCTAGGGCATCTTTATTCAAATTTCACCTCTCTAATCTCCTAACCAGGTAGGAAAAATTAGGGATCCTACAAAGTGAAATGTAAAAGTTAGATTCATTTATCAATAAGTCATAGTTCACATGCGGTTTAAGCACTTATGCGGTTTAGCAATAGTTCGGTTGAGAAAGTGAAATTTCTCAACTCCAAGTGAACTATGAATGTTACAAGAAATTTACTAAGTATGGGAATAGGCATGCGGTTTCAAATGAAAAGCGGTTGAGCATAGCATCCAGCAAGAACATTTTACTAGTACGTGGCGTTGTAATCCAAAATTATCCCACACTTCCAAGAAGTGTCTGTGGGGAAGGTCATGGCTTTCAGCCTATATACTAAGTAAAATATGAGAATGCCAAATTACAGGGGGAAAAATAGCATGTGGATTTAAAAAAATGCGGTTTAAAATTGAAAATGAATCATGATGTTTTAAACAAGCATTTTCAATATGCGGTTTAACTTATGCGGTTTAACCTAATGAAGCATGCGGTTTTTGAGAGATGAGGTTCCAGGGATATTCAATGGAGAATTTTTCAAAAATTTTCTAAGTAAGAAAAAAAACATAGTTTGAAAATCATGAAAGCAACATATAACGAATTTTCTGAAAACATCATGAAAAGTACATATGAACATATGAAGAACACCAAGAATACCAAGAACAGAGATATATCAAAAGTTCACCAAAATCATCAAATAGCATATAAAATACCATATCGTTGAACGCCTTCTTTGGTAGGGATTGCAGTATCTCTATCTCTTTTAGGAGCCATTAATGTTTTCAGTTTTTGAAAGTGAAGGTTTTTAGAGAGTGTTTAGAGAGAGAAAGTGGTTGAGAAAGAGAGTACGAATAGAGAGATGGCAGTGTAAAGAGTCAACCGTTGCACCAAAATGGGTTTATATAGGTGGTGTCTAGGGTGGTGTGCAGAAAGGTGATGATGGTTCCACTAACTGTTACACCCTTTCAACTTCTGCACACTGTCCTATGACGGCTGACAAGAGGGTTTTTAATGCAAATATTCTTATTGCATTAAATGCATTTAAGATTTAAATAAAAGTGGGAAAATATTTGCAAAAATACCCTTATGCCAAATAGATTTAAAAAATAAGGACCAAATAATAAATATAGAAAACTTACCTGGGTCCACGTGGCATGCATGCGGTTTGACAAAAAGAAAAAATAATTTTTTTTAATAAGGAAATATCAAACCACCTTGAAGCTTCTTTAAAGCTTTGAAATGAAAATCATTGAAAATTGTCCAAGTGTTGAAACGCAGTTTTGGTTATGCGGTCTTAATTCATGCGGTTGAGATACTGCATGTGGTTGACTACATGCGGTTTTATCCACGCGGTTTCAACAAGGGTGAGGTTTTGAAACCTCAACAGGATTTTTGACTAAGCAACATACTTAACACGCAAGTTAGTAATAAAAAGTATGGACTTATTTAAGTTCAAGCATACCCATTTCTCCTCTAAGGAAAAAAAAACCTCTTGGAGTCAAGAGCTTTGGTGAGGATGTCAGCAATCTGATTATCTGTCCTCACATACTCTAAATGGATGTTTCCCTTTTCCACATGATCTTTGAGGAAGTGATATTTGATGTCAATGTGTTTGGTCTTTGAGTGCATGACAGGGTTGTTGGATACTGAAATTGTTGATGTGTTATCACACATGATTGAGCAGTTTCCTTCATTAATTCCATAGTTTACCAACTGTTGCTACATTCAAAGAATTTGGCAGCAGCAACTTCCAGCAGCAATGTATTCAGCCTCTGTAGTTGACATTGAAACTGAAGCTTGCTTCTTGCTGGCCCAAGCAACTAGTCTATTTCCAAGGAAGTGACAAGTCCCACTAGTGCTTTTTCTGTCAATGGTGCAAGCTGCATAATCTGTATCTGAATAACCTACAAGCTCGAAATTCGAATCTTTGGAATACCAAAGTCCAAGATTCGTAGTTCCAGAGAGATAGCGAATTATACACTTGACCGCACTTAAATGTGCTTCTCTAGGATCAGCTTGATAGCGTGCACAAACACAAACACTAAATATAATATTTGGCCTACTAGCAGTTAAATAAAGTAATAAGCCAATCATACCTCGATATAAGGTTTGATCAACCTTCTTACCTTTTAGATCTTTATCTAGTTTATTGCCGATAGCCATGGGAGTATCGTATGCTTTTGCATTTTCCAGTCCAAACTTCTTGATTAACTCCTTTGTGTATTTGGCTTGGCTGAGAAAGATTCCTTCTTCACATTGTTTGATTTCAAGCCTGAGGAAGAATGTCAGTTCTCCCATCATGCTCATCTCAAACTTGCTTTTCATTAGCTTTTCAAAACGCTTGCATAATAATTCATTAGTAGAGCTAAAAATAATATCATCAACGTAAATTTGAACAAGTAAAGAATGATTATTATATTTAGCAATGAATAGAGTTGTATCGATTTTATCGCATTTGAAGCCTTTTTCTAGTAGAAATTTAGATAGAGTCTCATACCATGCCCTTGGAGCTTATTTTAGTCCATACAAAGCCTTTTGGAGTTTGTAAACATGATTTGGAAATTTGGAGTCTTCAAATCCAGGAGGTTGAGCAACGTACACGGTTTCTTGAAGTTCATATTTGAGGAAAGCACTTTTAACTTCCATTTGATATAGTTTGAAACATTTGTAAGATGCATAGGCCAAGAAAATTATGATTGCTTCTAGTCTTGCAACTGGAGCAAAAGTTTCATCGTAGTCGATTCCTTCTTCTTGCCTATATTCTTGTGCAACCAACCTTGCTTTGTTTCTGGTGATGCTTCCATTCTCATCCATCTTGTTTCTAAACACCCACTTTGTACCTATCACTCCTTGATCATGAGGTCTAGGAACTAATGTCCAAACCTTACATCTTTCAAATTGGTTGAGTTCTTCTTGCATAGTAATGACCCAACTGGAATCTTGGAGTGCTTCATCAACTTTCTTGGGTTTAATTTGAGATAACAAAGAGGTGTGCTCATCATAGTTTGATCTCCTTGTTTTAACTCCGGAAAATAAATCACCAATCACATTTGAGAGAGGGTGACTGCTGACTTCACGAACCTCGGGGGGTAAATCTGGTTGAACTGAGGTTTGCTGAAGATCTTCAATTGGAACATCGTTAGATCCTTCAGTGAAGTCATTGAATGTAAGTTGACGAAGAGGTTCAACTAGCTGAATGGGTGAATTCTCATCAAAATTTTCCCTTGAGGTTGCATCTGGAGTAGGAACTTCATGTGCGGTTTCAAAATTGTTTGAGGGAATTTCAGTTGAGGTTGATGGATTTCCTTGAGTTGATGGATTTTGCGGTTCTTGAGGTTCGGGTGTGGTTTTGGAAGATTCACCTGTTTCATTAGTCTCAACAAAATCATCAGCAATATTTAGAGCCAAATGTGACTCAAGGAGAGAATGTTCATCAAAAGTGACATGGACAAATTCTACTCTCTTTAAATTAGATTTGTTAAAAACAGGAAAAGCTTTGGAATATTTAGCATACCCAACAAAAATACCTTCATCAGCCTTAGCTCCAAATTTACCTCTGTTTTCTCTTCCATTGTAGAGGATAAAGCATTTGCAGCCAAAATTTTTTAAGAAAACAATGTAGGGGGTTCTTCCTCTCCAAAGTTCATATGGAGTTTTGTTGTAGGTTTTGTTGATGAGGGAGCGGTTTTGAGTGAAGCAAGATGTGTTGACTGCTTCAGCCCAAAAGTACTGAGGAAGCTTGGCTTTAGATATCATTGTCTTTCCAGCCTCAATCAACGTCCTGTTCTTTCTTTCCACAACCCCATTTTGTTGTGGAACACCAGCAGTAGAAAAATTGTGATCTATTCCATGATCATCACAATATTGAGCAACACCGTTGTTTTTGAATTTTGTTCCATTGTCAGACCTTACACTAACGATGTTGTCTTCTTTTTGGGTTTGGAGTCGTCTGAATAGTGAGGTTAGAATTTCATAGCAATCATCTTTTGTGATCATCATTTCGAACCACGTATATCTTGAATAATCATCCACTACCACTAAAGTATATATATTTCCTCAAATGCTGGAAGTGGTGACGGGTCCAAATAAATCAATGTGGAGCAGTTGTAAACATCTTGAAGTTGATGGCGTGATCTTGCTGGTGAAAGACGACGCGGTTTGTTTACCTAGTTGACATGTACTGCATTTCTCAGGATGGTGGTCATCCACTTTGGGTAAACCGCGAACGAGGTTTTCCTTTCCAATCTTTGCAAGATACTTGAAGTTCAAGTGGCTCAACCATTTGTGCCATAGCCAACTATTTTTGCTCACATTTTTAGCTACAAAACAGAGATTAGTAATACTACATGTAGAATTTAAATCAATAAAGTAAATATTACTCTTACGTATCCCTGTGAGTAGTGTGACTCCGGAAATGCTATCTTTAATGAAGCAATTTGAGAAAGTGAAGTTGCAATGCATTCCTTTGTCACAGAATTGAGAAATTGAAAGGAGGTTGTGCTTGAGTACTTCAACACGAGAAACTTTCTCAATGGTTAGGTTTCCTCTCCTTATAATACCATACCCAATGGTCTTGCCTTTGTCGTTGTCACCAAAGGTTACAGATGGACCGTTGGCTTCAATGACATCTTCAAGTAAGGATCTATCTCCAGTCATGTGTCTTGAACAGCCACTGTCAAGATACCATTCATTTTCCTTGGAGTGACCAGCCATTAAGCAGAGGACTTGAAAGATAAACATTTAAAAATGAGGTCCCCTTTATTCTTTTGGGTCCCGAGGTTAGCATCTTTTGATGACCCACACCTGTTTGACAGAAGGAGGATTATTCTTTCTGGCGTTGGGTGTGAACCTCAAAAGGCATTCTGTAGCCTTATGACCTAAACCATCACACACAGAAAAATGATGAAAGTTTTGAGCAATATGAGGTTTTACAAACTCCTTACTATTCTTAGGATTTGCATTCTTTTTGGGAACTGCGGTTTTGGCCTTCATAAAGGTGGTCAATTTAGGTTTGACCGCAGTTTTTCTAGGAATGCTCCCCTTGCCTTTGAAAGCAGGAGGTGCGATCGAAGAAGAAGGGCAGTCAGCCATGCGGTCAGCTGCACAACCTACTTCAGAATGTGCGGTTGAAGTAAATGTGCGCTCAGCCGCAATTCGAACCTCCTCTGCGATTTCATCCTCAGAAATTTTCTTTTTCATTTGAGAATTTTCCCAAATTGTTTCTTAGGGTAGACATAATGGAAATTAAGTTTAACCTTTGATTCTTGTCCTTACCCTTTGAAACTGAATGCTTTTCCTTAGGAATTTCATTAGTTTGGTTAGAAAATTCCTCATCCTTTTCACAGCATGATGCACACTTTAACTTTTCACCAGTTTGGAATCCCAGGCCTTCTTTATCACCACTAGCCTTTTAGGATTCTAGAATTTAATCCATGGTGACACGTGATTTGGTCTACTCATCAATTACCTTCTGGAGGTCATTGTTTTGAGCAAACAAGTCATCATTCCTAAGTTGAAGTGCAGATACCTTAGTTTCTATAATGAGGTTTTTATCAGTAAGAGGAGACATACTTTTTACTTGGTCTTTAAGAAGTGAAATTTCATACCTCAGCACAGTTTTCTCCGTCTTAAGCTGTGTAATTTAATCATTTGCTAAAGACAAAGCTTTCTTAACATTTTGAAATCTAAGAATCATCACTTCAGCTTCTTTTAACATCCTTTCATGTTCATTGGGAGAAACCTCTTCTACCACCTTTTTCGAAGGTGTTGCATTTTTGGAAGGAAAATGGGACATGAGTAAGAACTATTCCCAATTTTAATACTAGGAGTAAGTTTCACTTCATCATCCTCTCTAGTTTTGGTTCTCATTGGAGTAACCTCTTCTTCATCCATTTCATGACTCGACTGACTCAGTATCTGAATCATCAGAAGCATCTGCAACAAGGCAGAGATTAACCTCTTCTGTTTCATCCTCGCTTCCTTCATCAGAATATGTTTCAATCCAAGTTGTTAACTCTTTTGAGTTCTCTTCCTCTTCAACAACCAATCCCTTGCGACGAGAAAAGTAGGAGAGGTTTTCTTTTTCATGTATTCAAATCTAGGCTGAGGACACTCAGATGCAAAGTGACCAGGTTTTCTACAATTGTAGCAAACTAGATCACTCTTCTTCTTTGTATCAGCAGCCTTGGAAAAAGTTGCTAGAGGTTTGCCTTTTGAAAATGATTTAGAAAATGGTTTTCCAGATTTTTGAAATTTTGAAATCATTTTACAAACAAGGCAAAATCATCATCATCCATTTCGATGACTGATGAGGTTGAGATGGAAGGATCTGAGGTTTGATTTGAAGTAGATGGTTTCTCAACATGTTCCACTATTGACATAGAGAGTGATTTTCCTTTTCTTTCAACTTCTTCAATATGATCTAATTTAAGCTCAAGGACTTTAAGATTTGCATACAAGTTACTTAACGTCCAAGTATTTAAATCTTTAGAGTCCTCAAGAGATGTGGCTTTATTAACCCAACTCGAACCCAAAGCAGCTAGGAAAGTCATATTGACTTCTTTATCAGTTAAAACTTTGCCAAGAGATCTACAACCATTAACTACCTCAACGTAGCGATCATAAGTTTGGCGAAAGGTTTCGTTTGATTTTCTGTTGAAGTTGTTGTAGGATCTTTCAACAGTGTATCTCTTGTTTTCCGTGCAAAGATCATCTCCTTCAAGGTAGCTCTCAATGGCATCCCACATCTGCTTTGCGGTTGTGCTGTACATGACCTTCTGAAGAGTTGAAACGGGCAAGGTTCCGAAAATGATGAATCTTGCTTTGCTGTCCAAAGCAACTAATATTTTTTCCTCATCATTCCACTCAGCTTTCAGCTTTTTGACCTCTGGAGTTTCAGCACTGGTGGTTGGATTGGTGTTGGCCTTCATAGGAATAAAGGGGTCAGTCGTCACGCACTCCACCAGAATTTTAGTAATGGTTTTCAAATGGATTAACATTCGGACCTTCCAGATGTCAAAGTGGTCTTCATCCATAATAGGAATGTGTGAGTAGTTAACCGTTGTCATGGTTCTTGAGTTTGCCATAACGAATCGGCACACAAGCTGTTAAGCTTGAAAAATAGAAGTTTTATAAATGTGTTTTGCTCTGATACCACTTGTTGGTCCCAAAGGTGGAAACAAGGGTGAAAAACAGCTAGAGGGGGGGTGAATAGATGTTATAAAATTTTCTCCCTCTTTTTAAAAACTAAACCTCTTGCTTACAAAACCGCTTGCAGTGTATCAAAACCGCAAGTAGGATTGCAAAATGCACAGCGGAATTTCTTTGAGTTTATAAGTGTGGTTTAGAGGTGCGGTTTTGTGTGCAATTTTACAAAATAGTAAAGTGAGGTTTTGACAAGATTAACTAGAAACACAATTCACAACAATGGATAACCTATATGAAGATCAAACAGATAAGGACAAAATAATCAGTGATGAACATTAAGTAAAAATGCAAAAATATAAGAACACAATATTTGGAGTGGTTCAATCGTAAATGATTTACATGCACTACCAAGATGGTTAGTCTTGGATTTTCTAATGCTAGATTTTATATTAGAGTATGAGAGAGATTACAAAGTACAAGAATCAAACTCAGATTTAAAATCTATTCAATGAAGATCAAATCCTAGACTATAACTAGTGTATCTCAAATGAATTAATCTATGTGATTAATCTAGTGAGGTGTATGTGTGATAAACAAGAATCAAGGCTCTTTGAATCTATTGATATAGAGCTCATGAAATCTTGGTGTTAAAGGCTTTATTTCTGGGCTGGAGATATTTTCTTGAAGGAAGAAGATGAAAACTCAAAGGGTTAAATATTTTTGGGAATAGCTTCAATCTTCTATGAACTCACTGTAAAATCAATTTCTCAAGCAATCAACAAATGATGAAGAATGGGGTATTTATACCCAAGCACCAAGAAAGTAGCCGTTATGATACAGTTGTGCAAGTACTGTACTGGTGCGGTCTGGTTGGTCCATGTGTCCAATTTTGCCCCTTTGTTCAGAAGATGAAGATAAGGCTGATCAGACCTCAGTTGTATTTAAGGAATGAAGGAATTTTGTCACCTTTTCAGAATCCTTGCAGATCCTGTTTGACAGTTAGTCACGTGACAAGATTTTGTGGTTGACTTTTAATATTGCTGACGTGGATTCCAACAATTATAAGTAGTCCAACTTCAAGTCTTTAATCATTGGATGCGGTTTGGTGAGGATGCAGTTTAAGCAGTGTGATTTCACCAACGAGGTTTCACTGAGGTCTTCAAAGTGCGGTTTCAAGGTAAGAATTCCACAAAGCGGTTTGCTGGTGCGGTTTCATACGTGCGGTCTGAAACCTTTTGAATTGAAACCTCATGTCCAATGAGTCTTGTGCCAGTCTTCAAGCCTAAATAATCATATTCTATAAAATGGATTTAAACTAAAAAATTGAAGTTTGAGCTTCATTACATATGGGCCTAAAGTCCAGAAAATAGAGATGAGGTTATGGTATCAATCAAATTAAAGCTAAATCTAGGAGGGTTAAAGTATGCATACCCAACAACTTTCAATAGTGGGAGATTAATACTAGCCTTTGAGAAGTCCAGTAACTCTGACATTTATTGCTCTAATTTATGCCTCATTAAACGACCGAGAAATGGCACCGGTGGTACATGTGGCTTGGGGGTGTATAAATGTCTTTAGTATTTCCCCCAATCCATTTTTACTCTTATCAACATCATTTCCATGACTATAGGGGGGAGAAGGAAAAATGAAGGAGGAATTACCTCTTTACCTACCACTTTTCCATTCTGTATGGTGGATATGGCCATCGCTTGTTACCCTTGACTTGGGAATGTTTCAGGCTTGTGGCTTTGAAAGGCATTAGCAAGTTGACTTATTTGTGTCACCAATTTGTTTATTGCCGCTTCATGGGTCTTCCCTTGTTGGATTTGATCCAACCTTAGCCTCTCTATTTGTTTGGTTGCTCCAACCTTAGCCTCTCCACTTGTTCTTCTCATGGTTATTTGGGTTATTGTTGACCTTGCGGTTGTGGTGGAATAGGTTGAGGTGGAATAGGGTAGAGAGGTTGATTATTATTTCATAAGAAGTTTGGAAGATTTCTCCACCATGGATTGTATGTGTTGGAGTAGGGATTGTTGTGAGGAGGCATTGGATGGTACCTATTCGCCATTTGAGCATGTTCCATAAAATCAGAAAATTGTGCACTAGATGAGTACACATTAGTAGCATGGGAGTTTGAACCACAAGGAGCACATAAATCATGAAATTTATTAGCAATAGCAGGAGTAACTAAAGAAGCAAGTGTGTAAAGTTGGTTAGTTAACTCATAGACTTTCTTTTCCACCCAATCAATAGCATTCAACTCATAAACTCCCTTAGTTTTCTCCCTCACTCCCTTCTGTTGGGAGTTAGTACCTAGCATATCAAAAATCTCTTTCACTTGTGCGGAAGTTCTCTCCCCAATGACCCCCCACAACATTATCTATCATAGTTTGGTGCATTTGACTTAACCCATTATAAAATGATTGATTTGAATGAGGTAGGGAAAAGTCATGGTGGGGACATTGAACTAATAACATCTTAAATCATTCCCACTCTTCGTGGAATGCCTCACCCGATTCTCATTGAAAATCTATTACTTTATGTCTTAGAAGAGAAAATGAAAGGTGAGAGTAGAATCTTTGAATAAAAGATTGATACATCTTCTCCCAAGTGTCTATGCTATTTGGTGCTAATGTCATGAAAAAAAAATTTAGCTGCGTCCTTAAGAGTGAAAGAAAAACATCGCAACTTTAATTGATCCTCCGTGACTCCAGTAGTTAAAGGAAAAGACTAGACAGTGGTCAAGTAGTCACGGATAAAGTTCAAGGGATCATCTGTAGCTCCCTCGTGGAAGCTTGGTAAAAAACTAAAATATTGTCCCTTAAGTTCATAGCCTCTTGCCACAGGTGGCAATACGATACATGAAGAGGTTGCATCAATTTTAGGACAAAAATAGTCATTCATGTGACAAATATTTACTTCCTCTCCCATTTTTATTCCTTGTTCTTCTACCTTGGTGGTAGAAGTTTCAGATTTCGTATCTGACTCAGTAACAGGGGGATTGTTCCTTTCCAAGCTTGTCTTTGTTGTTGTTAAAAAAAAACCAACTCGGGGATCAATGATCTCTGACCAAGCATACATTGTTGAAAATTAAACTGTAGATTACAAAACAAATTCGCGACAGTGGCGCCAAAATTTGAGGGGGAAAAAACCTCACTTGTAATAAAAACATAGCAAGTACACTAGTTTTCAGTGTAGTAATATGCACGAGCAAGGGTCGAATACACATGGACTATGCTCTCAACTGTTCGACTTTCAACAGTAAACATAAAATAAAAAGGTGGGGTTTTGATTTTAATTGGCTAATTACTAAATTAATTAAAAGCAAATAAACTAGATAAACAATTAAAACAAAAGGAAATTAAAATTACGAGAAAAATTTACGGGTTGGACTTCACAATACCTGTACTCTATGTTATTTTTATAAGGATGTCAATCTTATTTTAAAGTTCATTCACAAAAGTAATGATTGGGACAGTTAGGTCACCTGATTGCAATCATATGTTTCTCTTTATATTATTTATTCTATTACCGCTGCAAAACATGTGAAAAACGAATTAAGCACTGAAGAATTATATAAACCTAAATCCTTTTGAATGATATTACCGCTTCAATTAGACTAATTCATCAAAGTAGTGTTCAATGTACACTACAAGAAAACTGTCATTTTGCGACAAATTTTAGCGACGGATAAGAAAATAAAAAAATTAGGCTGAAAACGACAACTTTACCGACGGATTTAACGACGAATTTAACGACGGACAAAATTCCGTCACTATTTCGTCGTAAAAGTGGCGCCAAAAAATTGCGCCTTTTTTACGGACGGTTTACCGACGGATTAGCGATGGAAATCTCAAAATAATATAACGACGGATATATTCCGTCGCTATATAAAGTAAAAAAAAAAATTCTTATTAATTTACCGACGGATTTAACGAGGGATTGCAAAAAATTTTACCGACGGATGTATATCGTCGCTATATAATTGAAAAATAAAAAAAAAAAAATTCATTTTCATATAGCGACGGATTACCGACGGAATTTTTTTTTTTTTTGAATATATTCAGTCTAATGCATGTTTATTAATACCTAATTGTTAAGTTTACCTCAAATGTAAATGAAGTAAGGCCAAATATGATAAAAATATGTGACATACTTAAAATGTTAATAAGTTAATTATATTATTTAATTGTAGTTTATATTTTTAAAATGAATATACATCTTTTGAAGAGCGGATATCAAATATTAATTTTATAAAGTATAAAATTATTTGAATTCATATTTTATTTGGAATATCAAATATTAATTTTACCCGTCCCTGATTTCTTTGTTATACTTTCATTTGTTTATTTTTTTTAAACTTCTTTTATATAACTTTTTGAAAAAAAACTTCATACTAAAAAATGTCCAAAATATTTATTTATATTCATAAAAAATAAAAATAACTATACATTTATAAATAAAAATTAAAGAATTTTATCCATCCCTGATTTCATCGTTATACTTTCATTTGTTTATTTTTTTTCTAACTTTTTTTATAACTTTTTGAAAAAAAACTTCAATACTAAAAAATGTCAAAAATATTTATTTATATTCATAAAAAAAAAAAATTATGCATTTATAAATAAAAATTAAAGAATTTTACCTTATACCCTATACCCTATCCATATCCTATACCCTATACCCTAAACCCTATACCCTATAGGGTATACCCTATACCCTATACCATATACCCTATACCCTATACACTATATCCTATACACTTTACCCTATACCCTATACACTATACCCTATACCCTATACCATATACCCTATAACCTATACCCTATACCCTATACCCTATACCCTATACCCTATAACATGTACCCTATACCCTATATCATATACCCTATACACTATACCCTATATCCTATACACTATACCCTATACCCTATAACCTATACCCTATACCCTATATCATATACCCTATACACTATACCCTATACCCTATACCCTATACACTATACCCTATAACATATACAATATACCCTATACCATATACCCTATAACCTATACCCTATACCCGATGCCCTATATCATATACCCTATACACTATACCCTATACCCTATACCCTATATCATATACCCTATATATTATACCCTATACCCTAAATCCTATACCCTATACCCTATACCCTATACCCTATACCCTATACCCTATAACCTATATCATATACCCTATAACCTATACCCTATACCCTATAACCTGTACCCTATAACCTGTACCCTATACCCTATATCATATACCCTATACCCTATATCATATACCCTATACACTATACCCTATACACTATACCCTATAACCTATGAGGTTTAGGGTATGAGGGTATAGGATATAGGGTATAGAGTTTAGGGTTTAGGGTATTTGAGATTTAGGGTTTAGGATTCAGGGTATATGAGGTTTAGGGTATGAGGGTATATTAATAAGTATTATTAATATTTTAAAAGTATAATTATTTTTTTAAAATTTATTTTTGGACTGAGATAAATATTTTAGACTTTTTTTTGGTAAGGAAGTTTTTTAAAAAAATTATATAAAATAAGTTAGAAATTAACTAAATAAATGAGTATTTTTTAATTTTTTTTTTTTTGAATAGAGATAAATGTTTTAGACTTTTTTTTTGTAAGAAAGCTTTTTTCAAAAAAAATATTTAAAAAAATTGATATTAGACATACTACTTTAACTAAAATTTTGGGTAAATAAAAAATAATAAAAATTACTAATTATTATTAGTACTATTATTGATATTATTACTGTTTATATAATTAATATTAATATTAATTAATTAATCAATTATATAATTAATAATTCATTAATAAATATTATTGATAATAAATATTATTATTATTGATATTAGGCATAATATTATTTTATAGTTTAAATTATTATTATTATTAATTATTTTTATTAATTATTATAATAATGAAGAAATACAAGTATTCACATGAATCATTATCCAAGAAGATAATTTTGGTGAAAAACATTTAAATATAAAAGGTGGCAATACTTCATTGGACACACAAGTATTTACATGAATTAGCACAAGCAACATCTCACCATTAAATACATCAAATATAATTGAATCCAATGGCCCAAATTTATTCAAAAAACAAACAAACACACTTTCTTTTGATTGGCTCTTAATGTTCACATGGATTATTGATAAATCAATTCAGACCATTGATCACACTCAAATCCAATGGTCACAATTCACCCACTTTAAAACCCTACCCACTTAACACACCGCCTCCCTCATCTCTCTCATTCTTCTCTCTCTTACTCTTCTCCCCAACCCGTCTCCTTCTCTCTCTCCCCAACTCTCAACCTCGTTCAACGCTACACTTCATCGTCTCCGGCGACGGTGATGGCAACGGTGGTCGTTGACTTGCCTAATCTCTTGTCATCCCTAGTGTTCTCGGTTTGATGATAGTTAAATAATTGTTGGTTCTTTCTTTGCGGATATTGATCATTTTATAGTTTCTCATGACATTTCCTTTTACACCGAAGGTTATTGAACATAAGCCCTATGATCACAAGGCTGACATATTCAGCTTCGGGCTCGTATTAAGGGAGTTGTTAACTGGAAAGGTATGTGATTCATGATCCTAACCAATTAATTTATTTTTTAATTTATTTTTTTTAATATTGCAACATGATATTGTCAACTTTCTGAAGTTATCTTGTTAATTGTCTGTGTCCAGCTTCCATATGAGTACTTGACCCCATTACAAGCAGCTGTTGGAGTGGTCCAAAAGGTTAGCATCAGTTTTGAAATGCCCAAGGATATCCAACTTACCAGGCGTATTCGTGGGGAACGTGCTTAGGTTTTTGTAGATTTGATATAATTAGGGGTTTTTTGGGAGATGTATGTTAGCTTTACATACAAAAAAAGATTAGCTTTTTATTTTTTAATTCCATCCTCTGTAAGATTTTTAGGGGAAACCAAACTCAATTTGGCTTGTTTTCATGTTCTGTTCAGTTGTGTAAATTTGTAGGTATTATGTGAAATATTTGTATTTTTTATTTTATAATTTTTTTATTCATTATATAATTATTTATTTCTATGTATGTAATGATTTTTTTAATTGAATGAAATAATATTTTATTGCTTGAAAAAAGAAACATTTAGCTTTAGTATAAATATAATAATGCTACTAAAATTATATATATATATATATATATATATATATATATATATATATATATATATATATATATATATATATATATATATATATATAATAAAATATATCAAATTAGCGACGGAAATATCCGTCGATAATTTGGTATATCAAAAATAAAAAATATTGAAAAAAGCAAATTAAAAAAAAATTAATAAAATTGTGAAAATATGTAATAAATTTTAGCGACGGATTTTAAACAATAACGACGGATTATTCCGTCGCAAAAATCATAAATTCGTCGTCCCATCCATATTATTAGCGACGGTTTGGAATCGATTGGCGAGGGATTGGTCCGTCGTTAAATTACCGAGGGACATGAAATTCCGTCGTTAAACAATAGCGACGAGGTTTTTAGCGGCGGAATAAATCCGTCGATAAATCGTTTTAGCGACGGATTTTTGACTTTTAGCGACGGATTTTTCCGTCGCTAAAACCTGTTTTTCTTGTAGTGGTATTAATCACTCAAAATTAATGATTCAATTAATACCCAAATAGTTAAAGAGCAAAAATTATCTTAACATAAAGTTGCAACTCCAAAACATTGAATTAATAATACTTTGAAGAACTAGAATAAGATTGAATGAAAGAATTAAAATTTATAGCTTAGAGATCCGGTATCGTTTACATCCACCCCATAAATTTAGATAAATTAGCTACTCATAATCATAAAAATAGACAAAGAAATAAATAATAGACATAAAAACTTGGATCTTGAGTTTTGAATCCTTTTTTACAACTTGAAAAAGAGAATAAAGCCTAAAAGATGTCCAAAACACGTGTCTCGAGTGTCTATTTATACATGAGAGAATAGGGGTCAAGTTAGAAAACAACCGAGGAAACCTAATTCAAAAAGGAAAGGAAAATGGTGCTCGAGGAGGGGGAGGTTGGAGGCATGCACTCCCCTTTAAAGGGGGCGTCTACAGGCAGAAAGTATGTTTGTTTATGTAAGTCGGGAGCGTCCGCTCCTTCCCTCTGGATTCTTGCGCTCATTTGCAAACTTCGAGAGGTCGTCATAACTTCTTCATACGGAATTCGATCGGGACGTGCCATATATCATTGGAAAGCTCTCAGATTACTATCCACTGTTAGTGATTGTACAAGGTCACATCCTTCGTGTACTTCTGTTATTTCCTCCTCATTTGCCGCTCTTCTATTGATCGTTCCTTTTGTACTCATTAAGATCATAATCCGTGAATTTCTCCTTCTATTACCTATACTCATAAACACTCAAAAAGCCATCAAAACACCCAAATTTGAGCATCATATAGGTCTAAAGATATATTATTTGGATGGGTGAAACACATCCATCAGCTACATATGGATCTATTTGGCCCTACAATAACTTCAGTTAAGGGGGAAGCAGATATACTTTGTTTGTTGTAGATGATTATTCAAGATACACAAGGGTGGAAACCTTTAGCTCCAAAGATAATATATATGGAGTTCCCACCAAGATATTTCGTCTACTACAAACCCAAAAGGAAAGTGACATCATCAGTATGAGACCAAACAACTATACAAAATTTAAAAACAATGACGTTTCTCACTACTGCGATGATCACGAAATTGATCACAATTTCTCAGCTGCAGGAACACGAAAACAAAATGGTTTTGTTGAGAGAAAAAAATATAACCTTGATCAAAGCTGGCAAAACAATGATTTCATAAGCAAAACTACCCAAGTACTTTTGGGCTAAAGCTATCAATACAGCCTATTTCACTCAGAATCGATCACTGGTAAAGAATATTGAGGTAAATTTTATGAGAAAGTCGTTGAGAAAGCCGATGAAGGTATCTTTGTTAGTTATGCCAAGCACATTAAGGATTTTAGAGTTTTTAATAAACGTTTGTTGAAAATTGTTGAATGTGTTCATGTTACTTTTGATGTATTTAATTTGTTCGAGTCTGACAAGGCTCCAAATAGTATTAATGAAACTGGTGATTTTGAGACTGGTGAATCCAGCAACTATACCTCAAATAAAAAACACTAGTAATAATAAAAATCAATCACCAGCTCAGGATTTAGGCACTCCAGATAGTGCAACCGATAGAGCTTCAGAAGATGACTCATTCTTCCCTCAATCGTCTACATGAGAACCAACCTTCATTTTTACAAATCCCTTTGTCGATTATCCTCCACAAGATGAGCCCCCTACCAATGTTCCCCATGCCTCACCTAAACCTGAACCAATTTCAATTATCCAAGCCACCTTACCTACACTCAACCTGATCAACTGTCTCACTCACCTACTTTAAATACTTTTACTCCTCAACCGGTCATACCTCCCTCAGCCGATTCATACCCTCCTTTAGAAAATGTTAGAAAAGAATCAATTAGAAAAGATATTCCAAGGGAAGTTAGACCCGCTCGAGGACATCCTATTTAAAATGTAATATCTGATGTTTTTTGTCCTAGATTGACAAGAGGCCAATGAAGAAATATGAAAGCACAACATAGTTTGTTCTCTTCTTGCATGGTCTCTATCTTAGAACCAAAGAAGACATAAGAATCACTTGATGATCCCAGTTGGGTATAAGCTATTGAAATTACCCGTATTCGCACGAGCGAAGCGGTTGTCTTTTGCGGAGAGGTGTTTGGGACCTCGCTTTTGGGAAGGAGAGAAGTCGCCACGCGGTTTTGTATTTTAAGCTCAAACGTTGAAAAACAGCTGATGGAAAAGGTGTCATTTTTATTGGTAGCAAAAACTTTGGAAAAGGCTTTGAAAAGGGTGTCGTTTTTATTGGTAGCAAAAACTTTGGAAAAGGCTTTGAAAAGGGGTGTCATTTTTATTGGTAGCAAAAACATGACAAAATGCTTTTTTAGTACCATAGATTGTTAGTTTCGGAGGTCACGCTACGTTTCGGGAAGAGTATTTTGAGATCACCCGAAACGCCTAGTATGACAAGTCTTTCTACATTTCTCGAAAATGTGTGTGTGTGTGTGTGTTTGTGTGTTTGCATTTTGAAAATGGGGGCTTGAATGACAATATTAATCTTGGTTTTAATGTCAAACATTGATTTTGTGATTCTTTTTGGAAAAAGCGAGTGTTTGAATGACAAACGTCGGTTTTGGAGTTTTTTAGGAAAAGTGCTGCGAGTGATGATTTGGAACTTTTAACTTAAGTGTCAAATGTTGACTTTTAAGAAAGGAGCGTTTGAATTTCAAACGTCGGATTTTTAATTCGAAGATGATCGTTTGGATGCCAAACGTCACTTTGCGTGTTTTGAAAGAGAGTTCGAATGTCGAACACCGGTTTTGAACCGGGCATTACATTGTTAACAATTTTACGGGAAAAAAGCATTAAATGATATGCGATCAACGAATCATTTTGCGACTCGGACTTTGATAAGTAAATACTATCACGAACCAAACGGCTCAGACTTATAAATGACAGTATTTAAAAGGCGATGTCAACGGAATCAAACGATCCGAATTTTAAAGGTGCGTTAAGTAAATAGCATTAAACGGATCAAACGATTCGGACCGTTAAATGACTATCATGAACCAAATGGTTCGGACTATAAAGATGCGTAAAGTAAATGACGTTCAATGGATCAAACGATCCGGAATTGTAAATGACATTAAAAGTAAAGAAACGGGGCCGAAACGCCGTTTTAACCCGAGAATACTTCTCTTACGGAAAGAGAAGAGGATCTGGGACTAAAACGTATCGAACCCCATTGACGGTGAAGTCTACATTTCAATGACTTTTGTTCGAAACGATTGTAACGACTGGCGCGTAAACCGAGATGAAATGAATGTTTAGGGAGAGAGAGTGTTACCTATAGCTAGGGGTTGACTCTTTTGGCTTGGGAGGCGTATACGGGATACGATTTAGTGTTTGGAATGGTGTTTCGAGGTTGTTTGGTTTGTATTTGGTTGAAATACAAAGTTTTCACGCAAATCAAGGCAAAACGGGGCTCGGGAGAGGGTTAAATGGTGTTATGCCGTGGCTATGGTGAAAAATGGATAATGTTTTTCCTCTTTTAAATGTTTTGACAACCCTGTGTATTTATAGGGTAAATTTGAGGAAGATTCCAGACGGACTTAACCTAAATTTCAGGGGGTTTTGTAGTATTTTGGAAATTGGGAGGACTTGCTGGCAATTCTGTTTAGCCTGAAAAACAGTCCGGATGGACTGTGACAACATCTCAGGGGTATTTTGGTCTTTTCACTCTCAAATCTGATTGATGTTGACTAGGGGGCTATGGTATGCGTGCCACATGCCCCTGTGACTCACCAGGGCATGGATTTTCGTGCCATTATTCCCGATTTTGTCCCTTTTTTAAATAACTTTCCGAAAAATGTTCGAAACGCCCTCGGAAAGTGCCGAAAAGTGCATTTTTCAGGAAAAGCTGTACTTTTACGTGTGATAACGTGTGTTGAGTATGCTTTGACGTTGGAATGCACGGGGCAGTCTCGGGACGTCTTGTTGGCTTGAGAACAGGGAGTTTAACGGGTTCCGGTTAACCTGGAGCGGGCCAGTTAACGGATTTCGGTTAACTTTTAACGGATTTTGGCGTTCCGAATTTGGGTACTTACAGTTAGCCCCTCAGCGATGTCACTTTCGAAGGAAGTGGGGTCGTTGAAAAAAGATAAGGATCCAAATCGGGGGATGCCTTACTTGAAAAGACCTGAGAGGTCAGCTGGCTGGACCCTTAGCGGAAGGATTCCTACGTATCCTGAGCGGGAATCAAGCCGATCGTAGTTCGTAGGTGCAAGGGCCGCGCGTGGGGACCTTGACCTAAGAGACTGTTGTGAGGCATCTGAACCTAAGTGAGACCATTGTGAGGTGTCTGAACCTGAATGGAGACTATTGTGAGGCATATGAACCTCAGATTACTGAATCATTCGAGGGCGTGTGGTGCCTCAGACTGAGGTTACTGAAACATTCGAGGGCGTGTGGCGCATCAGACCGAGATTACTGAAACTTACGAGGGCGTGAGGCGCCTCAGACCGAGATTACTTAATACTTACGAGGGCGTGTGGCGCCTCAGACCGAGATTACTTGAAATATTTGAGGGCCTTTGGGGCCTCAGACCGAGATTACTTGAAACTTTCGAGGGCGTGTGGCGCCTCAGACCGAGACTTCTGAAACGTTCGAGGGCGTGTGGCGCCTCAGACCGAGATTACTGAAACTTACAAGGGCGTGTGGCACCTCAGATCGAGATTACTGAAACTTACGAGGGCGTGTGGCGCCTCAGACCGAGATTAATTGAAACTTTGAGGGTGCGTGGCACCTCAGACCGAGATTACTGAAATTTACGAGGGCGTGTGGCACCTCAGACCGAGATTACTGAAACTTATGAGGGCGTGTGGCGCCTCAGACCGAGATTACGAGGATGTGTTGGTCCTGAGATGAAGGCGTTCGTGCCTAGAGATTGATTTTATAAGGCGTTCGTGCCTTGGGTGCTGGACTTATGATGACGACCAGGTTTTATTTGCTGGGGATAGGGTGGCAATGATGGGAATGGTTGCGTTAAACTGGTGTTCTTAACGACATGGAAGGATTGACGTTCTAACGACGGGGTTAGGAACGGGATGTGGTCTCGGGAGAGACTGACACATTGCTGGGGAAAAGCACCCAGAGTTCTAACAGAACTAGGGGGATTGATTGACGTTTCTTCTTAGACGGATGGTCTTAGGATCCTGCTGGGGAGGAATGTTCAGGCTTATGATGATGGCCGAAGAGGGATTGTTGTGCGGGCTTACCTTGATGGCGCTGGATTAAGATGGTCGGGCTTACGATGACTGTCGGGGAAGTGAATGTTGGTGAAAAACGATGAGAATTTTGACGTCTGGAGACGGAATTGTGATTTAACGTCCGAAGATGGCTTGGGTTTTAACGTCTGGAGACGAAACATTAGTGAGGACTAACGAAAAATTTAACGTCTAAAGGCGAGACATTAGTGAGAACTAACGGGAAATTTAACGTCTGGACACGGAAATGTGATTTAACGTCCGAAGACGGTTTGAGATTTAACGTCTGGAGACGAGACGTTAGTGAAAACTAACGGGAAATTTAACGTCTGGAGACGGAAATGTGATTTAACGTCCAAAGACGATTTGAGATTCAACGCCTGGAGACGAGACGTTAGTGAAAACTAACGGGAAATTTAAGGTCGGAGACGGAAATGTGATTTAACATCCGAAGACGGCTTGAGATTTAACGTCTGGAGATGAAACGTTAGTGAAAACTAATGGGAAATTTAACGTCTGGAGACGGAAATGCGATTTAACGTCTGAAGACGGCTTGAGATTTAATGTCTGGAGACGAGACGTTAGTGAAAACTAACGGGAAATTTAACGTCTGGAGACGGGACGTTAGCAAAAACTAACGGGATTTAACCTCGGGGGAGGGGGTGTTAGAAAGGTCTAACTTGGGGAAATTTTACACTTTTGGGGGCCAAAAGGGGTAAAATTGAAATTCTGAGAAGCTGAGGGGCCAAAGTGGCAAGGAATCTTTTCAGCTGCAAAAGAGTCCGGTCGGACTGAGACTGAATTTGACCAGGTTCAAATCAGCAACAGGCCGTCGCAAATTGGTGCCATTCCTCCATTTTTTCAGGCGAGAGAAGAGAGAAAAGAGAGAAAAAATCCTCCCCATTTCGCGAGTTTTGTTCGAATCTTTGAGGGAAAATCATCATGGATGCCGATTTGGAACCAAGGGCTCGCCATAGGAGGACCAACAACGAGAGAACGAGGTTGGTGAGGACCATTCGAACCACCGCTCTTCCCGTGGATCCAATGGAGTTTTATCCGGCTCGGGACACTCACAAATCCAAGGAAGGGATCGAAAGACAGGTAAACATCCTCTAAATTTCGTTAATTTTCAGAATGTGCATTCTTTAAATTTTAGGAATTTGATTAGAAATGAGTTAGGGTTCTTGGTGCCCGAATTGGGGCTTTTGACTTTGCGATGTGCCTTTGTCTAAATTGACTAGAGTTTAGTTCAATTGACATCATGGGTAGATAACATAAAAATTTTGGTTGCAAAATTCCATGCCTAGGGGTGTTTTCCGAAATTAAAGTAAGTTTAATTTGAGACGGAGTAATTTTTTCGAAATGTTCAAAACGTTTGAAAGTTCCGATTTCGACGGATTTTTTGAGATGCTTGGAAAATTCCGGGTTCGACGGATTTTTCGAAATGTTTTTAAAGTTTCGGGTTCGACGGATTTTTCGAGATGTTTCAAAAATTTCGGGTTCGACGGTCATTTTCGAAATGTTTTGAAAGTTCCGAATTCGACGGATTTTTTGAAATGTTTTGAAAGTTCCGGGTTCGACGGATTTTTTGAAATGTTTTGAAAGTTCCGGGTTCGACGGATTTTTTGAAATGTTTTGAAAGTTCCGGGTTCGACGGATTTTTCGAAATGTTTTGAAAGTTCCGAGTTCGACAGATTTTTCGAAATGTTTGTACCTTTTTTGGATTTCTAGACCGTTAATACTCCAACTGGGATGGACATATTTTAGGAAAATGAACTATATATTTGTGTTTCATCATTTCGATATGCGTTCGTGCATTCTGTAGATGTTGTTTCTGTAGTAACGTACTTTTGTCGTGTTCACCTGTCGGGGCGAGGGCCGGTTAATGTCCGTAAGGCCGGTTAATGTCCGTAATTTGAAGAGCAGGGGAGCCTTTGAGGCAGTTAGAGCGCTGTGGGAGATCCTCCCAGACGAGGCTCGAGACGGAGAGAGGAGTCCACGGCAGTTTGTGATTGACTCTGGTTTGGCTAGATTTATCAGCGCAGTAGCCGTGGTGGCTTCGACGCAGAGGGCGAGGGTCTTGCACATTGCCCTGAGCGAGTACTGGTGGACACGACCCACACGTTTCACTTCAGGTGGGGGGAGGCGACTGTGACTCCCACTGACTTTGCGGCGATTACGGGGTTGCCATTCTGGGGCAACACACTTGTGTGGGTGGATGGCTACACCCCAGAGTAGTTGTCAGAGCTGCTGGGTTTTGATATTACCGATGCCAGGGGCTTGGGTATTCGGTAAGGGCCGATGGAGACTCATCTGAGGAGGGTATTGAGGAGTATTTGGAGGGGTCTCCGAGGATGACAGCAGAGCGTCTGGCTCGGGGGTTCTTATGGTTCGCTTTGTCAGCTACCTTGTTTCCTACTGCTGACACATCATGTCACTTCCCTCTGCTTGGCTCCCTGACTGATCTGGATGTCCTGAGAGGGTTTGCATGGGGGGAGGCTGGCCTGGCCATGCTCTACCATGCTTTGGATAGGTTCTCGTGGGGAGAGGAGAACACTATGTGCTGCTTCGTGTTTGCCTTGGATGTAAGTTCCCGTCTTTTTCTCTTCCTTGTCTCATTTATACTCGTATGTATCTGCTTTATAGCTGATATAACTTTCCATGTGTTTGACAGGTGTGGTTCTTGGAGGTGTTCCACCCGCAGAGGTGGGAGATCAGGGAGGAGTATGCATCCTTGTTCCCTTCCATGTTGATTTGGCAGAAGGCAGCGAAGAAGCCGGCAACGTCGAGGGAGGGTACTCGGCTGACTTACGAGGAGGTGTCTCTGGCCATAAGCCGAGAGTTTTCCGGGCAGATCCAGCTGACTTGGTGGAATCGGATTAATGTTTTTGTGGTGCAGGCTGCTAGGGAAGTCACACGTCGGTGGAAGCTGCTAGTGGGGCTTCATTATGACGCGATGTACTTGGGGGAGAGGGTGACCTATCAGCATGGTCCGGGGTCCCTTCCTTTGGTTTCGATGGACCCGCCTCCACACATGCAGTATCCTTCGTTGATTTCGATGGAGGATTTGGAACGGTACAGACAGGGCATGTTCTATACCCAGTTTATCATAGAGGGTGCCGACTATGACATCTTCGTGAGGACGAGGCTGAGGAGCCCGAAGGTGCTGCACAGGGAGGGCGAGGGCCCTACATATCCCCGGGACTACCCGCTCCCTCGCACTCGGTTGGCGTATGAGGGGCTTGATGGTTCTCGCAGGCGATTGGTGATCCCTATTTCGGAGAAGACGAGGCCTCGATACAGAGTGGATCCCAATGCTTCGGTGAGTGTTTTGATTTTCTGTACTTGATAGTAGCATTTTGCAAATGTTGCATCTGTGCTGTCTATTTGTCTTTTGATGGCTTTCCTGATTTGCAGGTGTCTGGCCATACGTACAACCAGGCTGTGAGGCATATGGATGGGTGGGCCAACTACACCAGGAGACTCGTGGAGTTCCTGTGGTGTAGTTCCCGTAGGAGTGCGGCTGTGCATGAGCCGACACTACTAGAATCAGGGGCATTACCGACGGACTTTTACCGACGGACGAAGTCCGTCGGTAATACAGACGGAAAATTTTCATTTACCGACGGAAATTTATTTTAATTTACCGGGAATTAAATTTTTTAAAATTTCGTTTTGTCCGTCGGTAATTGAGTAAGTTCCGTCGGTATATCCGTCGGTAAAACCGGCGGACATAGTCCGTCGGTATTACCGTCGGACTCTGTCCGTCGGTAACAAATCCATATATATATAGCGTGCCTTCCCCATTTTTAATTACGTCTCATTTTTATTACACTCCTCCGTTCCATCCTCAGTCTTCGCGAACCCTAACGTCGCCAACGCCAAGCCGTCGCCGCCGAGCCTCGCCGTCGCCGGTAAGTCTTCTTTCTCTCTCTCAATCGCTTTCTCTCTCTCACTCGATTTCTCTCTCTCACTTTCTCTCTCTCTCTCAGTAATTCGCCAAGAAGAACACGCCGTCGCCGCCGTTGCCGTCCATCGCCGTTGCCGTCGCCGGTACGTTATCTCTCTCTCTCTCTCGCTTTCTCTCTCTTAATCGTTTTCTCTCTCACTCGATTTCTCTCTCTCTCTCATCGGTTAAACCGTTAATTTTCAAAACAATATTACCTTTTTTTCTCCTTCAACCTTGACTGTATGTGTGTTTGACGCGTATATAGTGTGTTGTGATTTCATTGAAACAACAGAATGGATCAAAATAATTTATATAGGATATTTTGTCCCTTTTTATTTTATTTTTTCAAGTTAACTGAATTTGTATCTCGGATGTTCCAAATTTAGTTAATTGCTTATTAACTTTGTGATTCCTAGTTAATGATAATTGCAATATTTTCAATGTGAGAAAAAAGGTGTTTTGTTATATTGTACAATAGCCTTTTAGATTATATGTTCAGTGCGTATAAACTAGTATTTGTGATTGCATCTATATTGCTTAATAGAGACCGACGGCAGTGATTTACTCCCTCCGTCCCAGCGAAAGAGTCGGTAAATTTGTCCGACACGCAAAATAAGAAATGTGATGTAGGAAAGAGAAAAAGTTTAAATGTTGTGAGTATGAAAAATTAAATAGGAGAGAGAATGAGTGGGAGGTGATGTAAGAAAGATAATGTTGTGAGTGTAAAAGTAAAGTAGGAGAGAGAATGAGTGGAGAGAATAGTGATTTAAGGTTTCCTTTTTGGGAAAGTGGCTTTTTAAATGGGACGCCCAAAAAGGAAATAAATGGCTCTTTCGCTGGGACGGAGGGAGTATATGGTTTAATTTTGTAAAAAAATATAAAATGATATCTTGTTAAATTTTGTAAGAACCCTAATTTGTTTTTGATTCTAATGTTCATGATTATTGATTGGTATTTGTGTGAATTTTCAAATATTTGAATGTTTGATGCTTGATTGGTCCTCCGATTTAGGTTGTTTGTATTTTCTAACTAGTTTATCAAGCTGGGTTTTGGAAGTGGCTCTTCATTATACCTAATTGGTAGTTAATTAGGCTTTAAATAGATTGAGGTACAACTCTATTTAAAATATAAATAAGATGAGAGCCTTTTTCACCCACAGCTATTCATCATATCCTGTCGCTTGATTTGAACAAACATATGTATTTTATTTGATGTACAAGCGAAACTGGTTGTTTGTGTGTGTTTGTAGTTTGTAATTGGGTTGTTTGTGTGTGTTTGTAGTTTGTAGTTGTTTAAAACAGGTTGTTTGAACAGGTTAACAGGTTTACAGCCTTTTACAGGTGGTTTAATAATAAAACAAATTTTTTTTTTTAAATCTGGCCAGATTACCGACGGAAATTTCCGTCGGTAAATTAATACAAAAAATAAATAATTCTATTTCTCCGGCGCAAATATCCGTCGGAAAATAAAAAATTAAAAAAACAATACTCAAAATACCGACGGACATATCCGTCAGTTTAGGGTTTATATTCCGACGGACATATCCGACGGTAAATATTATGATTTCCGACGGTTATAACCGTCGGTAATGGTTTTTATTTCCGACGGATAATTCCATCGGTAACCTCCGGCGATCGCTCCGGTTAACCGGCCGGCGTAACTCATTTCCGACGGACGTTTTCCGGCGGAATTTTAGATTTTCTGGCGGATAATCCGCCGGAAATACCGGCGGAATTTATCCGTCGGTATTACCAACCAATTATTTCCGACGGAACCCGACGGACGAATTCCATCGGTAATATCCATTTAGCGACGGATTTGTAGAATTACCGACGGAAATTTCCGTCGGTAAACGGCCTTTTTCTAGTAGTGCGATGCCATCTAGGCCGTCTGCAGCGAGAGACTCGTCTGCCTCCACGACTGGTAGGGCGGACTTTACGCAGGGGTTTGGCCAGTTTTCTGGTGAGACGGCGGGTTCGGAGCTCATCACTCTTCGTACTTGGGGCACAAACAGGGAGAGTCCTCGGGGACGCATGCACGGAGGCGGCCTTTCTCGTATTCCCGCCTTGAAGAATTTGGAGATTACTTGTCCTCGGTGGATCCGGCTGCTGCGGGGCAGTATTTCGAGTGCTCGGATGATGAGCAGGACTCTGAGTAGTCCTCTTTCTTGATTTATTTTTAGACAAAATGTGTGTATTGTCCAAACAATTTGACTTGTACTTGAAAGGTCCTTTGAGGCGGAACCTTGTATTTTGCACATTTATTTAGTGATTACCTTCTTTTATTTTTGGCAAATAAGCAAGTAGGTTGATCAAAAATAAATAATAATGAAACATGCATAAAATTTGAACTGGTCAAAATTTATGTCTATATGCACTGTTATTTAATTAATTGCGCTGTTGCACGAGCTCGGGGCGGAAGTGGTGTCGGCAGTGGTTGATTTAAACTATGGATGCACGTAGTTTAAATGATGCTTGAACAGGATATGGTTTGGAAATGTTTCCAAATTGAGGCAGCTGGCTGCAGAGTTGACCCAGTCAACTTGAAAAACAGTCCGGCCGGACTGGGATTCAATTTCCAGATTGTTTTAAATGGCAGTCCATTTTTTGCAAATTTGAAAACATCACGTTTGCTTTGGATCAAACAACTGAATTTCTCTCTTAAATTCTTGAAGTTTTTCTTTGCTCTTTTCATGGCTCCATTTCCTATGCTATCGTCTCAGATGCAAGAGCGATACTTGGACAATTTCCAGTCGTGGTTACGGCACCACACGAGGCAAGGCAAGGGTTTTTTCGAAGGTTGCTATGGGATGAAATCGGTTTGGGCTTTGAAGGAGCTCATGCCGGATTGGGATCTCTTGATTGCTGCGGCTCGTTTCTAGGACGTACGAAGGCACGTGTACAACTTTTCGTACAATGAGATTGCGCCCACATTTGAAGATTTCTGGGCCATATTAGGAGGACCTGAGACGGAACAACTGGTTCTTCCCTCGACGGGCGGCATGGCCACTTTTGAGAAGTTGGTGTCTTTGCTTGGTATCTCAGCTGAAGAAGCATACAGGATGCTAATACTGAACACAGATTATGTTGACATTTCGGGGCTGCCCGATAAATTTCCCGGTGTTGAGGGGAGCATTTTTTTGTGGGACAAGTTTGCTCTGTGCGCAATTGCCACTTTGTTCACGTTCACATCCTTGGGTGTGTGCCATCACAGTGTACTGGACCTGGTGAGGCAGTGCCGGAATGGGGGAGACATCATGCCTTTGATCCTGGGCGAGACGTTTCTTGGCATAGGTCGGATGGCGACCGGCAGCCGATACATGTGGGGAGGGAGTCCCGCTATGCTCACTATGTGGTTGAGGGAGCGATTGCAGATGGTGCCCGAGGTGCCAGTGTCTTGTGACCCTTGGTCCTTTTCTCAACGTCCTCTGGTGATAGGGGGCGATCAGGCTGAACTGGAGCTCTAGATGGCCAGACTCCGCACGCATCACTTGCGATGGTGGGTTCCTCATTGGAAGCTACAAACTTGTCGGACCGCTCAGGAGGGTCTTTTGGTTGTCAGAGTATCGGGGTTGTCCCAGACTGCTTTCTACATTCCATCCTTGGTAATGTGACAGTACGGGCTGGAGCAGTTGCCATTAACGGGTTTGGGTCATGCTGCTACCTTCGAGGTGGGATCTCTTTCGATGGAAGATCCTTCGACACTATTGCTTCTCATGCGGTTGTGGCAATACACATCCTTTCCTGCCAGGGTTCTCTTTCACCGGAGAGGGGGCATTGTTTTGTCTACGCGGTATTTGAACTGGTACGAAGAGTGTATGGGGGAGACACTGATGGCCATTTTGTGGAGACGGGGGTTGTTGTTGGGTCTTGATTACCCTGACAGTTCGACTTTGTGGAGAGTCGAAGCGATGGCTAACCCTCAGAATCTTACTGGGGACGACATTGCTGATTATGAGGCCAATGCTAGTCGGGCGGCCAAAGCGCTATCATGATAGAGCTAGGGAAAGGGCTGCGTTGGTAGCTTCCAGTCTGACGGAGGCGTCGGGAAGGGTCCCAGAGCCAGGTAGAAGGGCTACGGGAATATTCCCTGTGAAGGTGAAGAATACTCGCTGTGGAAAGGGGAAGAGAAAGAAGGATGAAGGACCAAGTACGGGGAACTAGGTTGACCTTGCTGTCTGGAATATCCACCCACTGTCATTGCAGACACATTAATTGATTAATGTTTTATTGTCGTTTTGCTAGCGTGTAGCGAGTCAAGAGTTGACCGTGCTTGAACTCATCAAAGATTGTTTTAACCGTAATGAATTTGTAGGTTAATTGAAAAGAGTTTTTCGAAACACAAGCGATTGATGCTTATTTGTTTTTTTTTGTTTTTGAGACCGAACCAATGATGGCTGTCTATGTTCCCCTTTTACAATTGGACTAAGGGGCTCAGGTCACCGTAGTTCGACACTTTAGGTGACATTTGAGAAAAATAAAGAAAAATGAAGTGCGACCATGTTTTTTACCTGGATCATTATCGGGAATGTATCCAGTTGAGTATTACTCTTTTAGCACATGATGGATAAAATTCCACTGTGTAATAAAAATACCTTGCAAGTGTACAAGTTACCAAAGTAGCAATGTACAATAGTAAGGGTCGAACCACAGAGACTCGTGTGTTTAACAAGTTGATTTAATTAATGCAGAAAGTATTAAAAAGAGGGGTTTTTGATTTGGTTTATTAACTAAATTTTACTAAAGCAAGAAATTAAACTATTTAATAGAAGAAAACAAGAAAGCAAGAAACAAGGATTTAATCAGATCAAAGAAATTCACGGATTGGATTTCATAATTGTATCCCCTCTATGCTATGATTTTGATAACAAAAATAACAATCTCATTCAAAGATTCTTTCGCGTGATTAAGGGTTGGGACGTTTGGTGTTCGGATTGCAACTCTAATATTTCTATCTTATTGTAAATTCTGGTAGGTCAAAACAACATTCAAGAAACTCATTAAGTCCACTAGAAATAAATGAATCTAGGTTGTCTTGTATTCCGGTAGGTCAACAATCCAACCTAATTGATGAATTAGTGTACTTTAAATAAACCGTCCACGGTAGTGCAACAGTCTAAAACATAGTAAAGAATGATAATTAATTCATCAAATAAGAATGAGAGAGTTTGGAAGAATTAAAAACATAAATTAGCATAGAGGTTCAACAATTACTACATCCAATCCATGAAAGATGAAATTTAGCTACTCATAATACTAATAAAATTACAAAACTAAAATAAATAAAACCTGAAATTGAAACGAAACGGAGGAAGTATTTCTTCCTCCAATCAATAGTGCCACGGAACCTCTTCCTAATTAGCTACAGTAGCCGCCCCCCTTCCTCAAAAATAACAATTACAGCAATTCTATAATGCCTAGGTTGAAACTTGGTGAAACTGACGTGAAGACAAGGCCCAATTTTAGGCCCATTTTGCTCCAAGGACATGACTCGTGCTAACGAGTCGTGATAAATGGCCCAAGTCGTTCTGATTGCCTTGGCCTTGTTCCATCCATGCCTTGGCCCCAACTGGCCTAGAAGCTGGCCGGCCACCCTTGGCCTTGTTTGTACCAATTAGTATACCGTTCGTTCCGCAATTTTGCCGTCGCACTTTGACCACTATAATGAATTCTTTTGCACCTCGCTCTTTGAGATTTTATTTTTAACTTTAGCCCCTAAATTTTTATAAATCAAATTTGTCCCAAATTTCCGAATTTTCAGTTTGGTCCCTGAATTTCCAATAAATTACAACTTGGCCCTTGAACTTCCAAAGTGGGTACAAATCCTCCGTTTTCAGCATTGTTGCACTTCAGTCCCTGAACTATCAAAACACTAACAAAATACATTAAATTCTCAAGGTTTCGAGCATCAAATAAGCTAGAAAATATATCTTTTGGATGGGTAAAACCACATCCATCAAATACCCCCAAACTTATCTTTTGCTCGTCCTCGAGTAAAACAAAACTAAAACAAAATAAAAACTAAATAACTAATTAAAACAAAAGAAAATATTTTTGGGATTTGTTCGATTCATATAATAGGCCGTTGGCACAACAAGTCTCAGATCTCATAACACACATAATCTACAAGCATTATCATGAACATGAGACTATAATTACATGGATGCATCTAACTTACAATTCTCCACCACATAATGAAAGATGAATGAAATATGGGAAATCATTGTCACCAAAGTACGATATTTTATAGGGTCACAAACCACATGCTCTAAATTAATGATAATAAGATGAACTTTCTGCACAAGGGATACTCATATGCATATTTAAACAAAACTGTCAACCCGGCTACTCTTTAGGGATCAAATATGACTTTATGGTTTGTAATGTATCGCGATAAACGCGGGCAAGGTTCACGGTTACAAAAGAAGGTAAGGACATACGAAGTCAAGCAAGTGAAACTAGAAAGTCAGTGAAACTAGAAAGTCTTCATCATATATCCTCACATTGAAATTTATCACTCCGCTCCAAGCCAACCCATTGATTTAACCCCCAAACTTATAATTTTGTATACTTTCAAACTTGGGTTCGATCACCTTTCTTTCTTTTTGATCACTTTCCTCTTCAACATTAGAAAGGGCAAGGCTTTTCTTTTCAACTTTCTTTTCATTTTTTTCTTTTTTTTTTTTTACTTTTCTTTTTCCTTCATTTTTTTTCTTTGCACATATATATCACGAAGAATGTGCACTCAATACTTTTGCTCAAGCCCCTCTTTTCATTACATAACATGACCCTTTTCTTTCTTTTCATGACCACTTTACACTCAACCCTTGATTTTCTAAACATCACCCACAATTCCCATTCATTCCCTAATTTCACTTTCTTGAAAAGGTGGGAAAAATAGTGTATAAGTTAAAAGGGTAGGGCAATGAGGGTACAAATAAAGGCGAATGGTGGTCTAAGATAATCTCCCACTTTGTGAGAGATTCCATTCTTTTTCAAGCTCAAAAGGGGTTCTAGCGGAAATTTTTATATAAGTGATGAGAAAGTTAAAGGCTCACAAAAAGGGTTCAAAGAAATAGCCACATATCACTTCCCGAATAGCCTAATTGATGTGTTATTGACAGTCATGCAAACATGTTCTAGGGACCCCAAGAATGCCAAAGTGATCCTATAAAGGTCTCCTAAGTTGGTAACAATGGTCAAGAAAAATAATATGGAAGTGAAAGGTGGAGAAATCATACTTTACATGTATCAATGCAATTATATCCCCATATTGACAATAATGCTCAAGATTTTAAAATTAAAGCACATTCAAATCATCATGGACTCTAGCCAACTTCCCAAAATATGAAAAGAACAAAAATTTTTAAAATTTTCTATTTTTTTGGAGGGTGACACTATATACACTCCCCTATAAACCCACAAACTCGAAGAGATATCTACCCCCAAACTCAAAACATGCTATGTCCTCATAGCAAAGAGAACTAAAACATGTCTCGGGTTCAAAGGACGACATGACACAACAAAACAAATAAATAAAGCAATAAAACATACCTACTTGGGTTGCCTCCCAATCAGCGCTTTGGTTAAGATCGTTAGCCTGACCATTGCCCCTCTTACTTGGGGTTGAGATTGGCCTCAATGGATTTGGCCTTTGCTTTTCGGCCCTTTGACCACCTTTGATTTTCTCGGGCACAAACGCCCACTTCCTTCCATGCGTAGGTCCCTTTCTTAATTAATTCAGGTGGAGCCCACGGAACTTTGGGTGTTTTATGCTTCAGCCTTTTTCTTTTCTTTTTGTTGGGGCTCTTGCCCCCAAACTTAGTTTGTTCCTTCACCTGCGGAACATATTCCTCAACAAGATCAAAGAAGTTATCTTGAACAAAAATATTAGCAAAAATAGTCTCAGATAAATCAAGCAAATAACTCTCCTCTCTAGGCACCTGTGATTTTAAGGGGACAAGAAGGTTGTGTGATGACCTCAACTCCTTTTGGGAGTGATTTAGGGGGTGATATGGTCCGTCACTCCTCGAGTGTTGATCGTCCTTAATGTTGCTAGCCATGTGACAAACGTCCACATTATCCCTAATTTTCTCACCGTCATCCACACAATACTTCTTAATCGCAAAATCCGTAATGTACCCTACAAATTCCTTATTAGGTGGAGGTTCTTGACAATTTTCAAACATGGAGAACCTAATCTCCTCCCCCATCATAGTCAATGCAATATTACCATGTGGCACATCTATCACTGATTTGGTGTCAAACAGAAAAGGTCTCCCAAGTAATATGGGAGCCCCAAATTCATCACCCTCATGATTTTCCATACTTACCACCATAAACTCAACTGGAATTACAAATTTATCTACTTTAACCAACACACCCTCTACAACTCCTATTGGTTGTTTAACCAACTGATCAGCCAATTGCAAATTCCTTGTAGGAGGTTGCAAATTTTGTAATCCCAAATTCCTGAAAACATGGTACGGCATTACGTTGACACTAGCTCCTAGATCCATTAAACCATTAAAATTTTGACCCCCTAATGTAATCGGAATAGTATAACATCCGGGATCTTTTCTTTCTTTTTCTTTATTCAACACATACACACCACCAGAGGGTATGGTTTTTTCAACAGCAAGACAAGTGGATTCATGATTACTAGCAGAAAAGACATCAGGAATTACCCCCAAACTTCTCTCTTCCTCACAAGTATAATTATCACTATCAACATCACAGAGAGAAGAGAGAAATACCTCCTCAATCTCATCGCTTTCATCCCAAATAGTCACAATATGCTTGGCTTGCTCTGGTGGGTTTTGAAAATTTTCTTGTCTTTGGCTTTGTACCGTTTCCACCAACTGTCCAATTTGGGTCTGTAACTTCTGCATGGCAGCCTCATGATTTTTGAAGGCTTGTTGTTGTTCCATCTTTAACTGCATCATGGGCTCTTCCCAAGGCTCTCTGTTCCTCTCAAAGGGCCCTTGTGGTGGTTGGGGATGGAGAGTTTTATTCGGTTGATTTCCACCCCATGACAAGTTGGGATGTCTCGGCCCTGCTTGCCCTCCTAGATTGTATGCGTTCCCGTACTGATTGTTGCTTGGTGGGAACCTTTGCATATTTGAATGCATCGCCTGCACCTGCTCATGATCATATAAATGGGGACTAGTGGTGGGGCAAACTTCATAGGAATGAGTGTTAGAACCACAAGTTACACAACTATCATGCATTACCTTACCAACAGATGACACATTAGATGCAACATTAGAAGTACTACTCATGGCCAATTTATCAAATCTTTGATTTAGAATTGCAAATTGTTTTATGATCTCATCACTCATCCCTATTCCATTCGCACTATTTCTTTTACCCCTTGACCCCTTTTGTTGAGAATTAGATGCTAGCCTCTCAAATAAGGCTTTGGTCTCCTCAGCAGTTTTAGCTCCTAAAGAACCTCCAGCTGCGTTGTCAACCATGGCCTGATCAGCTTGTGTCAACCCACCATAGAAAATTTGATGCAATAAAGGTTGAGAAAAATTGTGGTGGGGACACTGCACCAAGAGCATTTTAAATCTGTCCCATGCTTCATGAAATGCCTCAAAAGAGTCCTGTGTGAACCCTATAATTTTCTGTCTAAAAGTGGCTAACGTGGCATGTGGGAAATACTTTCTCAGGAATATATCATGTAACTCATCCCAAGTAGTAATGCTCCTAGGCAGGAGAAACATAAGCCACATCTTAGCATTATCTCTCAAAGCAAAGGGAAAACATTTCAGTCTTAGGTGCTCATCAGTCACACCTTCTCTTAACGGAAAACTCGACACAATCATCATATATTCCCTCAAGAAATTCAAAGAATCTTCAGAGGGGAGGCCATGAAATTGAGGGATCATGTTAAACAGATGGCCTTTTACCTCATATCTTTTTGTTGCATCAGTTAACACAATGCATGACACAGAAGTGTCAACCCGAGGCCTAGAGAAGGCATCCATAGTGGGTGCTTGCAAAGCCATATCAACTGCAAATTCTTCTCCCTCGGTGGAAGAAGTTTCTAGGTCTCTTTCGAGGGGACTGCCCTCTTTTAAGTTTAGATCTCTTAAACGATGACCCAACTTATCAATGTCGTCGTTCAATGGTTCCAGGTTAGGATTCAAAGAACGCCGACCAAGCATGCACCGATTAAATAAACTTGTTAAAAATCACAACAAGTCCCCGGCAACGGCGCCAAAAACTTGATGGATAAAATTCCACTGTGTAATAAAAATACCTTGCAAGTGTACAAGTTACCGAAGTAGCAATGTACAATAGTAAGGGTCGAACCACAGAGACTCGTGTGTTTAACAAGTTGATTTAATTAATGCATAAAGTATTAAAAAGAGGGGTTTTTGATTTGGTTTATTAACTAAATTTTACTAAAGCAAGAAATTAAACTATTTAATAGAAGAAAACAAGAAAGCAAGAAACAAGGATTTAATCAGATCAAAGAAATTCACGGATTGGATTTCATAATCGTATCCCCTCTATGCTTTTATTTTGATAACAAAAATAACAATCTCATTCAAAGATTCTTTCGCGTGATTAAGGGTTGGGACGTTTGATGTTCGGATTGCAACCCTAATATTTCTATCTTATTGTAAATTCCGGTAGGTCAAAACAACATTCAAGAAACTCATTAAGTCCACAAGAAATAAATGAATCTAGGTTGTCTTGTATTCCGATAGGTCAACAATCCAACCTAATTGATGAATTAGTGTACTTTAAATAAACCGTCCACGGTAGTGCAAAAGTCTAAAACATAGTAAAGAATGATAATTAATTCATCAAATAAGAATGAGAGAGTTTGGAAGAATTAAAAACTTAAATAAGCATAGATATTCAACAATTACTACATCCAATCTATGAAAGATGGAATTTAGCTACTCATAATACTAATAAAATTACAAAACTAAAATAAATAAAACCTGAAATTGAAACGGAACGGAGGAAGTATTTCTTCCTCCAATCAATAGTGCCACGGAACCTCTTCCTAATTAGATATAGTAGCCGCCTCCCTTCCTCAAAAATAACAATTACAGCAATTCTATAATGCATAGGTTGAAACTTGGTGAAACTGACGTGAAGACAAGGCCCAATTTTAGGCCCATTTCGCTCCAAGGACATGACTCGTGCTAACGAGTCGTGATAAATGGCCCAAGTCATTCTGATTGCCTTGGCCTTGTTCCATCCATGCCTTGGCCCCAACTGGCCTAGAAGCTGGCCGGCCACCCTTGGCCTTGTTTGTACCAATTAGTATTCCGTTCGTTCCGCAATTTTGCCGTCGCACTTTGACCACTATAATGAATTCTTTTGCACCTCGCTCTTTGAGATTTTATTTTTAACTTTAGCCCCTAAATTTTTATAAATCAAATTCCTCCCAAATTTCCGTATTTTCAGTTTGGTCCCTGAATTTCCAATAAATTACAACTTGGCCCTTAAACTTCCAAAGTGGGTACAAATCCTCCGTTTTCAGCATTGTTGCACTTCAGTCCCTGAACTATCAAAACACTAACAAAATACATTAAATTCTCAAGGTTTCGAGCATCAAATAAGCTAGGAAATATATCTTTTGGATGGGTAAAACCACATCCATCAGCACTTTAACTTTACTGAGGGGTGGTGTATGGGGAAGGAGAGTTGACTCGTGCTCTTCCTCAAACGAAGTATCTGCGGAGCTTGCTTCCGTTCACGGGGTTAACGAAAGGCTTCCCGTCCAAATCTTCTAACTTCATGGCTCCTCCAGAGAAGATTCTTTTTACCACGAACGGGCCTATCCAGGTAGGCTCCCACTTTCCGAGGGGATTGGTTTGCGTAGGAGGCTTTTCCTTTAACACCAAGTCGCCTTCCCTGATGTCTCGGATCTTGACTTTCTTATCAAATGTTCGGGCCATTCTGCTTTGGTAGGCACGAGTATGCTCCATGGCTTTCAATCTGCACTCGTCGAGTAGAACAAGTTCGTTGTGACGGCTCTGAAGCCATTAGACTTCATTAATCCCGTTTTCCAAGAGGACTCAGAGGGATGGAATTTCCAATTCCACTGGTAACATTGCTTCCATTCCGCATGTAAGTGCGAAAGGAGTCTCCCCTGTGGCATTTCTGACTGATGTTCTGTATCCCCAGAGCGCTAGATGTAGCTTCTCGGGCCAATCCCAACCTCTGACGGTCATTTTCTGATTTATCATTACGAGAGTCCTGTTTGCTACCTCTACTACACCATTAGTTTGAGGTCTGTAGGGAGAAGACTTGTGGCGTGTAACTCTGAACTCGGTCAACAGTTGGTCACAATCTCCTTCGAAGTGGATCCCATTATCGAATATGATCTCGTTGGGCACCCCATATATGCACATGATGTTCTCTTTGATGAACTCGGCCACCTTCTTAGAATCCAGTATCTTGTATGATCTGGCTTCTACCCATTTGGTGAAGTAGTCGACTGCGACTAGTATGAACTCGTGACCATTGCTCTCTGGCGGAGTGATTTTGCCGATGACGTCGATTCCCCATGTGGCGAAAGGCCATGGTGTAGTCATGCAATAGAGTTCATGAGGAGGGATGTGAATGAGGTTGGAGAATCGTTGACATTTGTCGCAGCTTCTGACGAACTGGATGCAGTCTGTTTCCATTGATACCTAATAGTAACCCATACGGAGGATGGTCTGTGTCAATGCTCTAGCGTTCATGTGCGGACCACAGGTTCCGTTGTGAACTTCGTTCATCAGCTCGTTAGCTTTTTCTTTATTTACACACCGAAAGAGAGGCCCTTGGTGATGCTTCTTGTACAACATACCCCCCAGAATGACAAAATGGGATGCCAGGCATTTTAATGCCATCATGTTTTTGGCTTTGATCCCTTCTTTGTATTTTCCATCTTCATTTGTGAAGGAAGCTTCTCCGTTTTGGAGGTACTGGTAGATTTGATTGTACCAGGGTTCGTCGATCGGTTCATTTTTAACTTCGATCTCACAGCAATAAGCGGGTGTTTCCCGTCTGCCTATTCTGAGGGGATTTACTGATTTCCCTTTGGGAATTTCAATAAGAGATGCTAGGTTTGCCAGGGCATCTGCGAAGTGGTTCCTGTCTCTTGGCAAATAATGGAAAGAAATGTCCTTGAACTGAGCAATGAGCTCCTCCATGTACGTGTGGTACTTCTGGAGGCCAGAATCTATCATCTTCCATTTGTTGGACACTTGATTGATGATCAATGCTGAGTCTCCATACACTTCCAGTTCTGAGATGTTGCGCTCAAGAGCGGCTTCTAGACCGGCTGCACAAGCTTCATACTCTGCTGCATTGTTGGTTGTTTCAAAGTTCAGTTTGATGGCTATGGGAGTGTGCTCGTCCTTGGAATCGACCAGGAGCATTCCAATACCATTTCCCTTCTTGTTGGCTGCCCCATCGAAGAAGAGTTGCCAGCAGTTTGCGCTGTCGAGTGAAAAGATCCCGTCATCCGGAAACTGCGGATCAGGACCCTTGGGTTCACTGCTTGGGAAGTCTGCCAACTGATCTGCCATTACTCTGCCCTTTGTTGATTTTCTGACCATGTACTTGATGTCGAACTCAGTCAGGAAGAATGACCACTTGGCTAGTCTCATTGACAGGGATGGCTTGTCGAAGAGATATTGGACGGGGTCCATTTTGGAGACCAGGAGCACTGAATGTGACTGCATGTAGTGTTTCAGTTTCCCGACTACCCATACCAAGGCGGTACAATTTTTCTCTAATGCTGAGTAGCTGAGTTCACTTCCTTGAAGCTTTCGGCTTACGAAGTAGATTGCATGCTCAACTTTGGAATCCTTCTGTTCTTGTGCCAACATTGCTCTGATTGACGTATTTGTTACTGTCAGGTATAGGAGGAGTGGCTTGTCTTCAAGTGGCGGGCACAGGATTAGGGGATTCACCAAGTATGTCTTGATTTTCTCGAAAGCTGTCTGGCACTCGGAGTCCCATTTGACGTAGACATTCTTCTTCATCAGTTTGAACATTGGCTCACTGAGAGATGTCAACTGGTTGATAAAGCGGCTGATGTACTGAAGTCTTCCCATAAAACTTTTCATATCTGCCAGTGTCTGAGGCGGCTTCATGTCGATGATGGCCTTGATTTTCTTGGGATCGGCTTCGATACCTCTTTCTATAACCATGTACCCCAATACTTTGCCTCCCTTGACGCCGAAGGTGCACTTCACATGGTTCAATCTCATGGAGTGCTTTCTGAGTCTGTTGAAGAACTTTCTCAGATCTGTCATGTGTTTCATGTCTGATCCTTTGGTGTGGATGATCATGTCATCGACATACACTTCGATTTCCTTGTGAATCATATCATGGAAGAGGTCTATTGCAGCCCGCTGGTAAGTAGCCCCAGTGTTCTTCAAACCGAATGGCATGACCGTGTAGCAGTATGTCCCCCACGGAGTGGTAAAAGCAGTCTTGGCTTGATCTTCCTCGGACATTTTGATTTGATTATACCCGGCAAACCCATCCACGAAGGACTTTACCTCAAATTTGTCGTGGTGTCGACTAGCATGTCGATGTTGGGCAGTGGGAAATCATCCTTAGGGCTGGCCTTGTTCAGATCTCGAAAATCCACACAGCATCTGACCTTTCCATTAGCCTTGGTGATCGTCACGATGTTGGAGAGCCAGGTCGGGTCCTCAATTACTCTGATGAAGCTGACACAGTGCATTTTCTCAATTTCTTCTTTCACTTGCAAGGACCACTCTGGCTTGATCTTGTGCAATTTCTGTTTGATAGGCTTGGATTCTGGATCCAGGGGAATTCTGTGCTCCACGATTGAGGGATCGAGTCCTGGCATGTCTTGATATGACCAGGCGAACACATCAACAAACTCTTTGAGGAGATCTGTCAGGGCTTCCATTTCTGCACCGGTGAAGAAACTGCCCACCTGTGTCTCTTTAGGCTCTTGCATTGACCCTAGGTTCACTTTAGTCATAACCTCTTCGGCAGCTGGGCCCGATTGTCCTATTGGTCTACTACACGCTTGAGAACTTCTTTAATGTATTGTTCATTTAGTGTGTCTGCTTCTTTATGAAGTGAGTCATTATTAATGTCTTTTAAGTTGTTTGTTAACTTATCAGTTGTTAAAGTGTCAATGAGGGGATACTCCGAAAGGTCAGACTTTTCATTAAATGCGAACGGAAATACATTGTTGGCTATATTATCATAGTCTTCCGGCGTGAGGCCGTTGGACGACTCAGAGGACTGGACTTTGACAAGGACTTACTTAGAGGGTTTGAGACCGAGTTTAGGGAGATGTGGGTGTAAACCCAGCTTGTCTTCCATTTCTGTCTGGCTTGCCCTTGGTCTTGTGAAAGTTACCCAGTTTTTCAGTGGCATTGCTGGATGCTTGATGAGGGTTCGGGGGTCGAGAGGCTTGGCTTCTGCTGTCCCGTCATGGCGATCATGCTGTTTTCAGAGCCCAGGTCAATCAAGTTGGCACCTCCGTGACTTCTTCAAAAAGACTCTGTAGAGCGGGTCCACTGAGAGCGTCTTCTATGAATTTTGGTTCCTTCTGCTTTGGATTTACTGTCTCGAATGTGGCCTCGGCGGCTGACCCGAACAATCTATTTCCCATAAAGAGTGTCTCGAGCTACTCTTGTATGTCTTGGATTCCTTTGAATGTGTACTCATGCTGAACTGTGGTGGCAATTGGTCCAGGTAGAGTTGTGATGTCGAGGAACGCTCCCCTTATCGGATTAGCCTTGAGTCCTCTGAAATTCTTGAGGTCCCGTGCTAGCTTTTCCATCCTTTCTGTAGTCTATGTGCTGACTTTCCCTCAGTTCTGCTGTCGGTTCCGCTGATAAAGTAGTGAGCGAGGTCGAAACTGTAAGGTCGGAGGTTGGGTGTGCCGTTGGAGGTTCCCCTTTTGCGGGCTGCTGCCTTGGTGCGGGCGAGCCTTTTGTTTTCTTTGACTTCGATGATTTGGTGTTGGTCTTGTAACCTTTTGCCGAGCCCAGTCCTGAGATGAAGTTCATGAGTTTCATCATCTTCATGGCGGGAGGGATTTTGTCCCGAAATAGTGAAAGGTCCACGTTGCATATTTGGATCTTGGAGGTCTCCAAAGTGAATCAAGTTAATGCCATATCGTCATCATGCTTGATTTCTAACACTTGAATGCCATTGGTGCTGGTCCCCTTGGTGGTGACGCTGTCGCCGTAGACTGTGGTTAGCTCGTTGCCTTGTATGAACTTGATACACTGGTGAAGGGTGGATGCCACCCCATTTATTTGATGCAGCCAGGGTCGCCCCAAGATGGTTGTGAAAGTGATGGGAATGTCCAACACTTGGAATTCGGTGGGGATCATCCGCTTGCCGAACCAAATATTTAGAGTAGCAACCTTGAGAACTGTGCGGGAAGTAGAATCGTAGGCCTTGACAGTGTGGACTGAAGGCTTCAGATCTGTGGGCTTGATGTCAAGCAGGTCCATCATCTTGGCAGGCAAGACATTCATTCCGGAACCTCCGTCTACCAACACACGAGGAAGGCGACGCTCGTCCAGCTAGACTGTGATGTAGAGTGGCTCATTGTGATCAGCCCCAAATTTTGGCAGGTCCAAATCTGTGAAGGTGATGATGTTGCCGTAGTGGATGTTGCCGATCATCTGAATTACTTCTTTCGGGGTGGCGTCCACGGGGACTATGGTGCGGGCCAAACTTTCCTCTAGCTTGAGCTTGTTAGGATATGAAGACGTGAGCAGGGACCAAAGGGAAATGTTCGCCTGGGTCTGCTTGAGCTGAGTGAGGATCGGGTCCTCCTTCACGAAACTTGTGTCTTCGGGTAGGCCGGGTTGCGGTTCTGGCTCCGCCAGCTTTTTGGTGGCCTTGGGTGGTGATACATGGATTTGACCCGATCGGGTCAGGATGCTGACATCAGGTTTGGTCCCTTCTGAACAGGTCGCTCTGAGCAGAGCCATAGTCAGAGGAGGATTCCTCGAAGCATAGGGCCATATGTCTTCTCTCAATTCGTTGACTGTAGATGCATTCCCGGGAGCTTCGACAGCTTTCCAGATTTTGTCACAGGATATTGGCTTAGGTGCCTCCGCGGGGAGGGAGTCTATGGTTTGCCGCAGCTGTTCGAACGTCAGTGCGCAGTAGTGGTTGCTATAACCGAACTATGCATTACTGACCCTCCGGGGGAGGTTAGAGAGTTCTTGGTTCAAGCGAACAGTCTCTTTGATCTCTTCACGGTATACCGCACTTCTTTCCTTCTTGCTAAGCATGATCAGGGCATTCTGGAGTTAGGTTAGGCGATATTCATGGTTTGATAATTTTCCTCCACTTTTAGCCCAAATCAGCTCTCTTGCAGTAGAGCCTACGTCGAGAGTTAGCGCCTGTGTTTCTTCCCACTTGAGAATAGCCAGTGCTTCCTTGAACTGTATGCGGCAGTCTAGATAAACTTCCATCGGGGAGAGCTTTTTCTTCTACTTTATCTGAGTGGCGAGTATGTCGGAAGGCGAGTACACGGCTTCCCAGACATCTGCCCATGTAACTGGTTGCTGTCCCAGTTGATCGTTTTTGTAAACGAAGGTCGTAGTCTGTGGAATCTCCCTGAGTAGTTGATGTAGATTTATTTCCATCTTTCTTTTCTTTTTGAATAGACCTTCCTCCTTCAGTTGGCCTTTTAGTTTGAGAGCGGAAATGATCCATCCCCATCCTCCCAGGACCCTTGGGATTCTGGTTTTGTTGACCCCAAGACCGGCTTGGAAGAGAATGGTTTCATCGTCTTCGTCGTCGCTTTCACAGAGGACTTGCTTTTCTCGGGGAGGTAAATACTGGTACTCTTCATGCTGTTTGGCTAGGTATTCCTTGTACTGTGCCATTCCATCTCCTAGGTCATCGGGACTGTTGACCGACCTCACTTACCGGAGGGGGTTTTATGAGAAAAGACGGTAGTCCAGGAAGTTACCGTGGGCAAAACCTTTGAGGTCGAACTGGTCTAGAGTGGCCTCTAGCTTTCTGTCTGAAGCTGCTTATGACGCTTTAATGGCTTGGTCCATGTGAGTCTTCTGAGCTTGGTTCTCGTCCAGAGACGGTTCTCTTGAGCAGCTAGTTCCATGAGGGCCTTCCTTGTGAGAATTAAACAGTCTTCGCAGGTGCGCGCCGTCTGACTGGTGTCTAGAACTGTAATCACATCCAAGTCCCCGAATGGCGGAAACACTTGGATTATATTGACGAAGGAAGTCGGGCTGGGACATTCCATGCGGCCTTCCTTGACCTCAGTTACCAAGAAGTTGGCCCATATCTGTTTGATTGAATCCACGGGGGTGTTGAATTCTGCGATGTTGATAGCCTCGTGATCTCGTTGGATCGCCAAGTCTATCAGAGCTAGCAGTTTGCTGGCGGGATGCCTGAATCTGTGGCCGTGACGACTGGGAGCAGGGTCAAACTTGAGCATGTTGATGCTGAGGTGATCATTCCTTTCTTCGGAAGCTGGATCTGTCTTGCGGGGAAGACTCTTACAGATGTTTTCAGGGTAGCTACTGGAAGCGTTCCCGAGGTTGATCTGATTTGTAGCAGGGTGAGGAGCTTTGTCTCCTTTGCTGATGCCCTTGGCCTTGGCGGCGCTTGTGGCTGTAAGCTTGACTGACGGCACGGGCCGGTTGCCACTGGGGCTGGTAGTCGGAAGTGATGATGAGCTCTGAGCTCGATTGGCCAGGGCCTCGTTTACCATGAGCAGGCAGTCGTCGAGGGTAACTTTGGCATTGCAGAATCTGATAATAAGGACCGGATCCTTGGTATCATCGGGATATCTGGAAAATATAATGTTGACGAAGTCGCCGTCAGTTACTTGATCAGAGGGGTTCTTTGTCGTGTCAACCAGTTGTTTCCATTCGCCGGATAACTGCCTGTACGGGATGTTGAGCTTGACAATTTCCATGGTATTGGAGCCCTCGTTGTAGGTGACATCATCGGAACTGGTGCCGTCCTCGAAACTGAGCATATGTATGTAGGGATCTTCCCGCGGATCTGCCACGTCTTCGACTCCGGAGAGTCCTGATTCGTTGTCGTCTGATGGCTCAACCCAGACATAAGGACGCCTCGCGTCCTGCCGCGATGCTGGAGCTGCTAGAAAAACATCATGCCCTTCGCTTGAGAAGAGGGGCTCGGCGGGCAATTCCTCATGTAGGACATCCCATACGACTGCCATACATTCATCACGAGTGTGACGATGCTTGTTGACCTTCATCACGAAGATTTCTTCGCCTGGCGGGGCCAGAGAGTAGGATTGAAGGATGCTGACAAATCTCCGATCGGAGACAGGGGGTTTGCGTGCCCGCATCATTGCGATGCTCAGGGTTTCTTTCCAATCTGCGTCCAAGTTTCGGAAACGGCAGTTGAACTTGATGAATCTGACTGCTTCAGGGTCTGCCTGTTCGAGGACGTTGACATAGTTAGCATCTCCGGACTCTGAGGGATTCTGATGAGATTTGCCCCGATAGTCCCTTGGTCGGCTTGAAGGAGGTAGCCCCGGTGCCTGGCTGCGGGCACGCTTGGCTGTTGTCTCGGCTTCGTTCCCTATGAGGAAACTGTCTCCTCTGATGACTTCAAGATCTCCTTGCCGGTTAATGAACTTGACGCACTGATGGAGAGTGGAAGCTATGGCTTTCATGTGGTGTAGCCAAGGGCGTCCCAACAGAGCTGTGAATTCGGACGGAATGTCCATCACGTGGAATTTTGCTGGCACCATTTGGGTTTCGAACCAGAGCTCCAGAGTCACCGTCCCCAGGATGGGACGAGACGTGCTGTCGTAGGCCTTGATAGTCCGGGCAGATGGGATCATGTGGCCTTCGTTGATGCGTAGGGCTCGCATCATGCTGAGAGGGAGGACGTTGACTGCTGATCCATTGTCTACCAATACCCCGGGGAGAGATATGGTGTTGAGCCGGAGAGTGATGTACAAAGCTTCATTGTGCCCTGAGGCGTCTTTCGGCAGGTCTTCGTCACAGAAGGTGAGCATACTGCCATACAGTCGGGAATCGTAGATCTGGTCTCTTTCCGGAGAAGGAGAGTCATCAAGCCATCCGTTTCCTGTCTTCCTCTTGCGAGGTAAAGCTTTTGGTGGTGCCTCGGGATTGTGTCGAGGTAGCTTGTGGCGGTGGCCGCCCTTGGTAAGCACGTTGATTGAGTGCGAGTGCCAAGTTGACTTTGACTTTCCTTTGCCGGCTTGTGCCCTGAAGTTGGGCAAATTGAACCTTGGCTGATCCCGCGGGGGATTAGGCTTCTGGCTGGCGGTGAGGTTGTCAAGATTGGAGGTATTTCGGTGTCCTGAGGCCTGAACTTTGGCGTCAGTAGGATTTTTCGGCTTTTCCACCCTTGTCTGCTCTAAAGCTGCATGGCCTGGAGGAAGGGAGGACTGGCTGGAGTAGAGTACGTAGTAATCGAACTTCCCGGATGGCTCTCCGAGTGTACCCACGCTGGTGTCTCTAACTTCATATCTTTCTCTCAGTTTCTGTTGAGAAGACTTCTTTTCTTGCCTTCTAGGAGAATCATTCCTGATAATGTCTTGGAACTCGTATTCAAGGCATTCGGAGCAGTCACAAACATCGTAGATGATGTGGACGTTCAATGAAGGCCTGGCTGGAAGAGGCGGAGGAACTGGATCTGCGGCAATCTTCTTTGGTACCCACTCGATGGAGTTCACACTGCTGTTGTTCGAAAAGGGTTTCCGATGTATTAGGTCCATGGATGCTCCAATTTTCCTTCCTCTATCAAATTCTGAATTTCGTACCGTAACCCCACGCAGCTTGTCGGCGCGGCCATGACATCGGTGGAAGGCGCAGCACTTGCTTTTATCAGCCGCACTACGGGATTCTTGGGTTTGTAGTTTGTAACGGGTTTGAGGAGGCCTTCCTTGATCAACCCTTCCAGCATCTTACTCAGCGGTATGTCCAACTTGTCGAAGTGCACGGCAGGCTGCTTCGAGGTGGAGTTGTTGCTTTGCGGGACTGGGTTTCTGGTGCCCGACTGCTGTCCCTGATAGATGTAGTTGACAGACGTATCTTTCCCTTTGTCGGGGGCCGATGCAGGATTGAATGCAACTGCTGATTGGTATCTGTATGGCTGTGCCGTGGCCAGTTTTTCTTTGAGATCCTTCTCGAACTGTGAGCCGACATTGACCATGGCTCAGAAATCTGGGAAGAAGTGATGGCTGATGAGGGTTCTGATGGACGGCCTCAAGCAGGACTTGAAGATCCGCATCTGTTCATCCTTGGAGAGTGGCTCCATAATCTCGGAGAGTTTCCAACTCCACCTCTTGTAGAATTCTCCGACGCTTTCATCTGCTTTCAGTTCGGTGGTGATTAAGTCCTCACGACTTGTTTCCCACTCTAGGTTGGATCTGTACCGCTCTAGGAAGATGTTACTGATCTTATCTCAGGTATGGCGATCTGCAGGCTTGACCCTTAGGAACCATCTTAACGCTGAACTCTTGAGCGTATGCTGGAACTGATTGGCCATTTGCTGAAGGGTTGCTCCTTTTGCTCTCATGTCGAGAATGTAGGTGTCAACATGCGTTTGAGGACATTCGGTTCCGTAGAATCGGTCCATCTCCGGCATTCTGAACTTGGCAGGGAGAGGCGGGACCATTCCCGGATCTTTGGATCTGAGCATTTCTTGCTTTGAGCTGCTCATACAGGCTTTCAGGTCTTTCATCTATTCGACCATCCAGGCTAAGGTTGGGTCCAGTGGTGGAATTTGAGGCTCGGCACCGGGTGCTACCATATGAGTGGCAGTGATTGGAGATGGAAGGCTCGATATATGAGGATATATGAGGGCCTTTTTTGAACTGTATCGGGGTTTGTCCCCAATATTTTGGGATTCGTGTATAGGCAATGGGTTGAACCCAGGAGGATATTGGCATCTGTTTGAGATGGTCCACTGGTGCGCTGGTTGTACTGAGTGGTGGGAGTAGTACTGGCTTGGCCGTATATGACAGGGTTGCCTTGGCAGGTGGCAACATGAAGCCTTGGTCGGCTGTTTCCTTGGTTCGAAGGCATCCCGTAAGTTGGCGGGGGAGGAACCTGGTTGAAGGTTTGAGGAGCTGGTTTCGGGGAATCGTCGTCCTCGATTAGGACGAAAGTACCGTCTGACTGGGGGATAGCTGCTATACCTCGCTCATTCAGAAGCTGTACCACGAAATTCTGCTGATCTTCTTTCTGCCTCTTGTGAACCTCACAAGCCCGGATGGCTTCTTCCAATGTCATATCTGTTACCGGTGGCGGGGGTCCGTCCCCGTCACAATTTCTCGGTGAGCTTGACATGTCGGATATTCTGGCTGAGGGAACTGAGGGAACCGAAGAACTGTCTGACGCTGCCGTAACTGTGACTCTGGCGAGGCGCTGACCCGGAATTCTGAACCACTTTCTGCTCGCTGCAGGGAACGAAAGGCAGGGTTTAGGCTTCGGAAAGGGTATTTGGCTCAAGGTTTCGGGCTAGTGCAATGTGCAGTTACCGATTAATGTTTACTTAAAACGCATTTTCTCAGAGTCCTAATTGGTTGGAAAAGATTGTGTCTTCTTTTTCGCAACTAACCTAAGGCTCTAATCAGTGGATCTCGTCACTTCATTTATAAGCCCCTCGTTTTTCACCTGTAAATCGTCTTCCTGGGACGGACAATCCTGAGCGAGGATCCTATAAGGCAAGCGAGTTCTACCGACAAAGGAAAAAGTGAACTTAAGGCCAGCTGATCACGTAAACTTCCAACATATGTGACACGCGGGCCACGGTCGAAGTCAACATCCTTAAGTTATGGTGGGGATTATGCCAAAATTTCGGCATGACCTCTCCTGGCTCGCTTGCGCGAGGGGCCTTAGATTTTGGCGTGGGCCAAGTTGTGGCTGGCATGGTGCATGCGTTGAGGGTTTGGTGACACGGTGTCACATTGAACCTTCGGGTATATTTTTTGGCAGAGCTCCGCATCAAAGTCAAGGCTGAAAAGCTCAAGACTTCGGGTCGGGAACGACCTTCGGTCTCAATCTTTCGAGCTTGACTTGTGACGGAACCAGGCATAAAAAACATACACTTAGGCTTTATGACACGTACTAAGCCAAAAACCAACCAGGGTCTTGGACGAAGTGTGACACAAAGAGTGCATGGCTTACACGGGCTAGGATAGGTTGTTTGGGACGACCCCGTGCGCGCTCGAAAGGTGTCTGGCAGACCAACCGAGCTGGAACTGAACGGTCATCCCGGGTTACGGGTCGTAGCATTTAGTGACCGAGGCAGCAAGTGCACGTAGCGTGCAGTGTACCGAGGCAGCAATGCAAGTAGTGTGCGGTTACTAAAATTCCTTTTTTTTGAGTAAAACAGAGATTTTCAGAATGTGTCTTAAAGAATTTTATGCGCAGTTCAAAATGTAACACGAAAATCAAGTATGAACGGGAATGCACGAACATGTTATGATTTTGAAAGAGATGAAAATGCAACACCTTTTGAAAAAACCGTTCGAGGTTTTGAACAACACACGCACACAAAAATGAGGAAGGGTAAACGAAATTTTGACCCACGGAAGGCTTTTTTGAAAAACGATAGCCATTTTGAAAAAAGTATCCTTTTTCCCAGCGGAGTCGCCAACTGAAATTACCCGAATTCGGCGAGCGAAGCGGTTGTCTTTCGCGGAGAGGTGTTTGGGACCTCGCTTTTGGGAAGGAGAGGAGTCGCCATGCGGTTTTGTATTTTGAGCCCAAACGTTGAAAAATGGCTGATGGAAAAGGTGTCGTTTTTATTGGTAGCAAAAACTTTGGAAAAGGCTATGAAAAGGGGTGTCATTTTTATTGGTAGCAAAAACTTTGGAAAAGGCTTTGAAAAGGGGTGTCGTTTTTATTGGTAGCAAAAACATGACAAAAAGCTTTTTTAGTACCAGAGATTGTTAGGTTAGGAGGTCACGTTACGTTTCGGGAAGAGTATTTTGAGATCACCCGAAACGCCTCGTATGACGAGTCTTTCTACCTTTCTCGAAAATGTGTGTGTGTGTGTTTGTGTGTTTGCATTTTGAAAATGGGGGCTTGAATGACAAGCTTAATCTTGGTTTGAATTTCAAACGATGATTTTGTGATTCTTTTTGGAAAAAGCGAGCGTTTGAATGACAAACGTCGATTTTGGAGTTTTTTAGGAAAAGTGGTGCGAGTGATGATTTGGAACTTTTAACTTAAGTGTCAAATGTTGACTTTTAAGAAAGGAGCGTTTGAATGTCAAACATCGGATTTTGAGTTTGAAGATGATCGTTTGGATGCCAAACGTCACTTTGCGCGTTTTGAAAGAGAGTTCGAATGTCGAACTCCGGTTTTGAACCGGGCATTACATTGTTAGCGATTTTACGGGAAAAAAGCATTAAATGATATGTGATCAACGAATTGTTTTGCGACTCGGACTTTGATAAGTAAATACTATCACGAACCAAATGACTCGGACTTGTAAATGACAGTATTTAAAAGGCGGCATCAACGGAATCAAACGATCCGGATTTTAAAGGTGCGTTAAGTAAATAGCATTCAACGGATCAAACGATCCGTACCGTTAATTGACTATCACGAACCAAACGGTTCGGACTATAAAGTTGCGTAAAGTAAATGACGTTAAACGGATCAAACGATCCGAAATCGTAAATGACGTTAAAAGTAAACAAACGGGGCCGAAACGCCGTTTTAACTCGAGATTACTTCTCTTACGGGAAGAGAAGAGGATCTGGGACTAAAACGTATCGAACCCCGTTGACGGTGACGTCTACATTTCAATGACTTTTGTTCGAAACGGTTGTAGCGACTAGTGCGTAAACCGAGATGAAACGAGTGTTTAGGGAGAGAGAGTGTTACCTATGGCTAGGGATTGACTCTTTTGGCTCGGGAGGCGTATACGGGATACGATTTAGTGTTTGGAATGGTGTTTCGAGGTTGTTTGGTTTGTATTTGGTTGAAATACGAAGTTTTCACGCAAATTGAGGTAAAACGGGGCTCGGGAGAGGGTGAAATGGTGTTATGCCGTGGCTATGGTGAAAAATGGATAATGTTTTTCCTCTTTTAAATGTTTTGACAGCCCTCTGTATTTATAGGGTAAATTTGCAGAAGAGTCCGGACGGACATAACCTGAATTTCAGGGGGTTTTGTGGTATTTTGGAAACTGGGAGGACTTGCTGGCAATTCTGTTTTGCCTGAAAAACAGTCCGGACGGACTATGACAACATCTTAGGGGTATTTTGGTCTTTTCACTCTGAAATCTGGTTGATGTTGACTAGAGGGCTGTGGCATGCGTGCCACGTGCCCCTGTGACTCACCAGGGCATGGATTTTCTTGCCATTATTTCCGGTTTTGTCCGTTTTTTAAATAACTATCCAAAAAATGTCCGAAACGCCCCCGAAAAGTGCCGGAAAGTGCGTTTTTTCAGGAAAAGCTGTACTTTTATGTGTGATAACGTGTGTTGAGTACGCTTTGACATTGGGATGCACGGGGCAGTCCCGGGACGTCTTGTTGGCTTGAGAACAGGGAGTTTAACGGGTTTCGGTTAACCTGGAGCGGGCCAGTTAACGGATTCCGATTAACTTTTAACGGATTTTGGCGATCCAAATTTGGGTACTTACAGCTATGCAAGAAGAACTTAATAGGTTTGACCGATGCAAAGTCTAGGAGCTAGTGCCTTATCCCAACAATCAGACAGTGATAGGAATGAAATGGGTATTTAGAAATAAATTGGATGTGACTTGAAAGATTACGAGGAACAAAGCTAGACTTGTAGCCAAAGGTTACATACAAGAAGAAGAAATTGATTATGATGAGACTTTTGCTCTGGTTACTAGATTAGAAGCTATAAGACTCATCCTCGCTTATGATGCCTACAAAGAGTTCGAATTGTATAGATGTGAAAAGTGCCTTCCTAAATGGAGAACTTTAATGTCTTATATATGTTGACCAATCTCCTGGATTTGAAGACTCAAAGAAGCATGATTATGTCTAGCCATTGAATAAAGCTTTGTATGGCTTCAAGCAAGCACCAAGAGTATGGTAAGAAACCAAATTCCTACTTAGTGAGAACTTCGAAAGAGGTAAAATTGATACAACCTTGTTTATTGCTAAGCATAACGGTTATTCATTGTTAGTTCAAATATATGTAGATGATATAATATTTGGGTCTACTAATGAAAACTTGTGCAATAAATTTGAGAAACTTATGCAAAGCAAGTTCGAGATAAGTATGATGAGAGAGTTGACTTTCTTCCTTGGATTTCAAGTCAAGCAAACACAAGAAGGAATCTTAATCAACCAAGCCAAATATACAAATGATCTTATAAGAAAGTTGGTCTTGACTCTACTAATCCTCAAAGCACTCCAATGGACACAAATTTACATCTTGACAAAGATGAGTCTGATAAAAAAGTAGATATGACACTCTATCGAGGTATGATAGGGTCTCTACTTTAATTAAGTGCTAGTAGGCCAGATATCATGTTTTCCATTTGTGTATGTACTAGATCTCAAGCCGATACAATAGAATCACACCTTCAAGCTATTAAAAGAATCATAAGATATCTTGTGAGAACTGTTCACTTAGGTTTATGGTACCCGCGAGATTCCTCTTTTAATCTAATTGGTTATTCAGTTGCTGATTTTGCAGCTTGTAGGGTCACAAGGAAAAGTACAAGTGGAACCTGCCAATTTGTAGGTCACCGATTGGTCTTCTGGTCATGCAAGAAACAAGCTTTCATTTCCACTTCTACTACTAAGGCTGAGTACAGAGCTGTTGGGAGTTGTTGCTCACAAATCTTATGGATAATGCAACAATTGGTGGAATATAAAATATCAATTGATGTTTATACCATTTACTGTGACAACTCATCAACCTTCTCAATCTTTAACAATCTTGTGATGCATTCCAAGACAAAGCACATAGACATCAAATATCACATCCTTAAGGATCATGTTAAAAAAGTTTATATTGATTACTGATGGATAAAATTCCACTGTGTAATAAAAACCTTGCAAGTGCACAAGTTACCGAAGTAGCAATGTACAAATAGTAAGGGTCGAACCACAGAGACTCGTGTGTTTTAACAAGTAAATTTAATTAATGCAGAAAGTAACAAAAATGGGGTTTTTGATTGGTTTATTAACTAAAATATTAAAGCAAGAAATTAAACTATTTAATTGAAGAAAACAAGAAAGCAATAAACAAGGATTAAATCAGATCAAAGGAATTCACGGATTGGATTTCATAATTGCATCCCCTCTATGCTAATGATTTTGATAAGAAAAATAACAATCTCATTCAAAGACTCTTTCACCTGGGTAAGGGTTGGGACGTTTGGTGTGCGGATTGCAACCCCAATATTTCTATCTTGTTATCAATTCCGGTAGGTTAAAATAACATTCAAGAAACTCATTAAGACCACAAGAAATAAATGAATTTAAGTTATATTGTATTCCGGTAGGTCAACAATCCAACCTAATTGATGAATTAGTGTGCTTTGAATAAACCGTCCACGGTAGTGCAACAGTCTAAAACGAATAAAATAGTGATAATTAATTCATCAAACAAGATTGAGAAAGTTTGGAAGAATTTAAACTTGAATTAGCATAGAGGTTCCACAATTACTACATCCAATCCATGAAAAGGAAAATTAGCTACTCATATTCATGATCACAACCACAAAGTATGAATAATAATAAAAATGCATCAAACCTAGAAAAAGTGCAAAAACCTTCAAAATCCGAAATCCTCAAATCCTTCAAAAGCCTAGGCAAGAAAATAATAACAAAAGGTACCTAATAATAATAATAAAAGGAATATATATAGTCCTCATGCAATCCTTAATAAACTAGGAAAGGAATTTAAGAAAATCCACCAAAATCTGTTCCAAAATCCATGCTGACGTCACTAAACGCGTACTGGCACGAGTCGTGATAATTAGCACGAGTCGTGCCCTTCAATTCCAGTCGTGAGAATGACTCGTGCCAGACCCCTCCAGTCGTTCTGAGTAGCCATGCTGGAAATAGCCTTGGCCTCCACTCGTGAGAACGAGTCGTGCTCCCATGGTCCACTCGTTCTGAATAGCTTGCTTGATTTGGCTTGACTCCATTCGTTCCCAAGTCGTGCTCTGGCCTTCTTCAGTCGTGCTCCACTCGTGCCAAATGCAGAATTACCTCATTTTGACTCAGTTTTGACCTGGCCTTCGTCCCTTGACCGTGCTTGACCCCGAGCTCGAACCTCGACCAATTTGCTGCCCTTTTTCCACTGACAATGAACTTGCACGCTCCTTGATATTTCACAACCAATTACAAATAAAAAGCCAAAAATACCCTCAAAGATCATTGTTTTCTCACACAACCTCACATAACAAAATGTCACTCAAATACATCAAAGCTAAACTAAATACATCAAAAATCATTGTAAAACATCCGAAAACATAGGCAAAATATATGTATAAAATCCGCTCATCAAATTCCCCCACACTTAGACCATTACTCGTCCCTGGGTAATATCCTAACTCCAATCTAAAATTGGTCTAAAACAGATGTGCGGGAGAAAATGATACCTAGCTTCCTCTAACCACCAATACTAATCAAACAAAATGATACCGGAGTGTACAAAACTCCGTCTCCATAAAACTCCCCAAAAGAAAATCAATGGCCCTAGCTTTACATCAGACTCCATAATAAAATGATCGTCCAAACTAGGTCCCTCACAATGATAGTGGGGGGAAACTAAAATGTCCTAAACTTTCCCGCACACTTGCTCACACTACATAAAGTACACCCTCGATCAAAAGTTAATGTTAAGAAAAAGAGAGTTGCTCAACAAAAACATACCTCGTGCTATTCTCCAACCCCCCTTATTACTCCAAGGTGCACGAGGATTTCTATCCTAACGCCTCTAATCCCGAACCTCCATCTCCAAAAAAATGTTCCTACCCGAACTCCTAGCTCCCCCTTATGTCTCCACGCCGGTGAATAAGGATGTTTTCGCTCAAATTCTCACCTTTTGCCTAAGTGCCCTTTCGGGTTTTCACTTAGCCACTCTATTATTATTTTTTTTTATTTTTTATTTTTTTTATATAATATATATACAATACAAGGCACCACCCTTCCCCCACACTTAAACTCCACAGTGTCCTCAATGTGTGCATAAAAAAATATAGGACAGTTTAAATGTAAAAGGGAAGAGTATAAGAATACCATCAATATCTTGGGCCGAAGCCCCCATCTGGAAACTGGGCCTCTTGGGCCAACTGTCGCTGCCTCCTCCTATCAGCTCTCCTCATCATCTCCGGAAAATGCTCATCCGGGACTGGCTCGTACTGCCTTGGCTCAGGATGCTGCATCCAAAGCTGTTGCTGATAGACCATTCTATTCGTGGTCTCTACCCTATCCTCTAAGGCCTCCAATCTATCGTCTTGAGCATCCCAACGCCTATCCACATAATCGAACCGGGTGCGCCACATCACATTTTGCGCCTCCCGCGCCTCACACTCCTCTCTGTATCTCCTCTCTCTCTCCTCCGCATCTCTCTGGTACTGAGCATCTAAATATGCTCTCATATCACCCCAATAATCAAAGGCTCCAGCCATTCCCGACTGATCCTGCCCATGGCCTGCAAAGCCTCCACTGGTCCCAGCCTGAAACGGCTCTCTCATCTGATGGTCCTCACCACCCTGCTGCTCTTCACCCTGTTTGCTCTTCTTTCTTTGCTCTTCTTCATCATCACTCACTCTCTCACCCATATCTCTCCTCATATCTCTCAATGTCATATCGACCACAAATGGCATCCTCCAATCTCTAGCATATGGGCCAGCAGGAAATACCACTCCCGGTGCACACCTGAAGCTCCTATCACCACCTTAAGTAAAAGTCAATGCCTCATTCTGCCCAGAGATCCGCTCGAAAGTGTCATATCGGTATAGAAAGAACCGATCATAAAATAGAGGTCCCTCCACATTACCTACCGATCGCGGGTGATTACGCACAAAGTTCTCCACTAACAACGTCACCATACCACCCACTGGGATGTTCCCATTTCCATTAACACCCAACGCCTCACACCTCCTGAAAAACAGATCAACCCAATCCGGAATCACAGTATTAGACGGTAAAGCACACTCCATAGTCGCAAACTGTAGGGCATTCATCTGCGCCGGCTCCCCATTAGCGTAGAAGGTCATAGATAAACCCCTATAAAGGAGTTTCCATGCGGGATGGGAGAGAGATTTCATGACCACATAAGGTTTCTGCATAAATTTCCCTGTCAACTCGAAAAAGAATGTCTCGACAGTCCTATCTCTCTCTGACCACTCTCCTCGGGGCTCACTCACACCCAAATAATTTCTAGCTGCAGCATATGACAAAGTCCTCGTAATATCATTTGTGTTAAAGCGCACACTCCAAATCCCATTCTCCTCACGTCTCTATGTAGTAGCCAAAAATTCAAGCGTCACTCGCTTGTATACTCCCGCACTATTGCCCAAGAAGCCTCCCAATCCAATGTTGTTCAATAATCCTGAAACCAAACCATGTAGTCCCAATTTCCTCAATGTATCCTCGCACAAGAATCTCGTCACTTGAACAACCCTTCCATTCGCCAAATTTCTCCATTTATTCTTTTGGGAATCCGTCAATTTAGTTAAACCCATAAAATCATCGGGGGTGCGGGTGGGTTCCTCAATCACAATATTCCTCCTTTTCTTGGGCTGAGGATCAACGGCTTTACCCTTATCTTTTGTTCTTCCCATTATCACTCAATAACAGTCCACACAATCAACAACAAAAATAATCCAAACAATACTACCCAAATAATCCCAACAATCTTCCAAATCCACCAATATCACAAATCAACAACCAATCACAACTTCAAACAACAGAGGAAACTGAAAGTAGAATTACCTCTTAAGAGCTTAAGTCGCCGGAAAATTTTGACCGGAAAATTGGCCGGAGAATTCGCCGGAAAGTCACCGGAGTTTGAGAAGAGGGTCGGAAAAGATGGAGAAGATCAATGCCACACCAACCTCCAAAGAATTTTTCTTCAATTTGCACTCCACTCCAAGCAATCAACAAACCCACCAATTTTTCAATTCAAAATTTTTTTTCAAGAATTCTTCACAAAGATGGAATTTTTGGGCTTAGATTTTTGGTTTAGAGGGGTTAAATGGAATGGGGAAGAGGATTTGGTGGGTTAGGGGTAGAGATTTTAGGGAATAATGGAGGATTTTTAGTGAGAGAAAGAAGGAATTTGAATTAGGGTAGAGAGATAGGGAGGGGCGACGGCTGGGAATTTAGGAAGTAGGGCACGACTGAAAGAAATTTTGGGAACTGCTGTTTTTACAATCCTTCTTGGCACGAGTCGTGCCATTTAGCACGAGTCGTGCTCTTTTGCAATTCGTGGCCCATGACTCGTGCCCAAGCCACCAAGTCGTTCTGATTAGAACGAGCACTTCTCCCACTCGTGCTACCATTCGTGCTCAGGAGCACGAGTCGTGCTCTGCCTGGGCCAATTTTCAAATTTTCAATTTTTTTTTTCTTTAGGCCCAGGACTTTTGCTCTTTCCACGCCGCACTTTCCTGCACATCATTAAACAGAGAAAAATACCCTTCAGTAGCACCGGTTTAAACACAAATAAAAGACAAATAAAAGCGGAAGACTTTTTTTTTTTTTTATAAATATCTCACCACCCCCACACTTAAATCATGCTATGTCCTCATGGCATAGACCAAGAAAGATACAACACAATCCAAATGCAACGATGAAGAGACTGAAACAAAAATACGGAAAACAATAAATGTTACCTCCATTGGGTTGCCTCCCAACTAGCGCTTTGGTTATAGTCGTTAAGCTCGACGTCATGCCTTCCAAGGAATTAAGTGGCCACCTCCGGGTCCACCAACTCAATCACATCAATCATCTCCAAGATTGAAACCCCTTCGTAGTATGGCTTCAAACGATGTCCATTCACCTTGAAGGTCCTCCCACTTTTCAAATCCTTGATTTCAACCGCCCCAAATGAAGAAACAGTAACCACTTCATAGGGCCCATACCACTTGGAACATAACTTTCCCGGAAACAATTTCAACCTTGAATTGAAAAGAAGGACTTTCATACCCGGCCTTAAAAATTTAGGCCTCAAGTGTTTGTCATGATAGCGTTTGGTCCTTTCTTTGTACAATTTAGCACTCTCATAGTACTCTTGTCGGAGCTCCTCAAGTTCATCAAGTGCGAGCAACCGCTTCTCCCCCGCTGCATTCAAATCCATGTTCAATTCTTTGACCGCCCAATAAGACTTGTGTTCTAATTCCACGGGGAGATGACATTCTTTCCCATACACAATCCTATACGGGCTTATTCCAATTGGTGTATTATACGCAGTTCTGTATGCCCACAATGCATCCCCTAACTTTAGTGCCCAATCCTTTCTGTTGGGGCCTTGCTTGTTTTCTCAAGCACACCCTTTATCTGCCGATTGCTCACCTCCACCTGTCCCGAAGTTTGGGGATGATATGCTGTAGCAAGCTTATGCACCACCCCATACTTTTTCAACACTAAATTGAACCTCTTATTGGTGAAATGAGTACCTTGATCACTGATTATTGCCCATGGCATGCCATACCTGCTGAAAATATTCTCACAAACAAACTTGCAAACGACATTAGCATCATTAGTTCGGGTGGCAATTGCCTCCACCCACTTCGAAACATAATCAACAGCAACAAGTATGTACAAATAACCGTGGTACGGGGGAAACGGACCCATGAAATCAATGCCCCAAACATCAAAAATATCAACAATAAGATTATGTTGTAACGGCATCTCATCTCTCTTCCCTATGCCACCGGTACGTTGGCATCTATCACACTTTTTATAGAACTCTTGAGCATCCTTAAAAATTGTGGGCCAATACAGACCAGATTGAACAACTTTTCTAGCGGTCTTTTGACCACTAAAGTGCCCACCACAATGGAGCTCATGACAGAATTTCAAAACACTCTCTTGCTCATGCTCAGGCACACATCGCCTCACAATATTATCCGGACATATCTTCAACAAATAAGGGTCATCCCAAATGTAGTATTTCACATCAGACCTGAACTTACGTTTTTGATCATAAGTGAAGTGTGGTGGGATCATGTTAGACACCAAATAATTGACAAAGTCTGCATACCAAGGTTCTTGGACATGTATGGCAAGAAGTTGTTCATCCGGAAAATTTTCATTAACCGGAATCACACTCTCCTCGATATTAAGATATGAATAGTCCTCAAGCCTCGATAAATGATCCACTACCACATTCTCACTCCCCTTTTTGTCTCGGATCTCAACATCAAATTCTTGTAACAATAACATCCACCTCAACAAACGAGGTTTAGCATCCTTTTTATTCAACAAATGTTTCAATGCAGCATGGTCAGAATAAATTATCACCTTTGACCCTAGCAAGTAAGAACGAAACTTTTCCAATGCAAACACAACGGCTAGAAATTCTTTTTCAGTTGTGGTATAATTCAGTTGTGCATCATTAAGTGTTCTACTAGCATAATGAATCACGGAAGGCAATTTGTCTACCCTTTGTCCCAAAACAGCCCCAATAGCAAAGTCCGAGGCATCACACATGATCTCAAAAGGGTGAGACCAATTGGGACTAGAAAGAATGGGGGCACATGTCAACTTTTCCTTAAACAAATTGAAAGCATCAACACACTCTTGGTCAAAAATGAACTCCGTATCCTTGGCAAGCAGATTACATAAAGGCTTACAAATTTTTGAAAAATCTTTTATGAATCGCCTATAGAAACCCGCATGCCCTAGGAAACTTCGCACACCCTTGACTGAATTTGGGGGAGGTAATTTAGCAATCACATCAATTTTAGCCCTATCGACCTCAATCCCCTTACTTGACACAATGTGACCCAACACAATTCCATGCTTTACAAGAAAGTGGCATTTTTCCCAACTTAACGTCAGGTTGGTTTCACAACATCTTTTCAAAAAAGATTCCAAGTTATTTAAGCAATCATCAAAACTATCTCCTATAACAGAAAAATCATCCATAAAAACCTCAACACACCTTTCAATCATATCCGAAAAAATGGAGGTCATACACCTTTGAAATGTCGCAGGTGCATTGCAAAGCCCGAAGGGCATCCTCCTAAATGCGTATGTGCCGAATGGACATGTGAAGGTGGTTTTGGACTGATCTTCAGGGGCTATGGCAATTTGATTATACCCCGAAAAGCCATCAAGAAAACAATAGTAAGAGTGACCGGCCAATCTTTCTAACATCTGATCAATAAAAGGCAAAGGAAAGTGATCTTTCTTGGTCGCAGCATTTAGTTTTCTCAAGTCAATACACATCCTAAGACCGGTCACTTCTCTCATGGGCACATCCTCACCTTTTTCGTTCTGAACTACAGTGATGCCCGATCTTTTTGGTACCACTTGTACCGGGCTTACCCACTCACTCTCAGCCACTGGGTAAATAATACCCGCATCTAGCAATTTCAGGACCTCTTTTCTCACGGCTTCCTCCATGTGAGGATTCAGTCTCCATTGTCTCTCCCTAGACGGTTTAGCATCATCCAAGAGATGGATTCTGTGCATGCACATTGTGGGACTAATTCCCTTAATGTCTTTCAATGTCCACCCAATGGCCTCTTTATATTCACACAAAACAGCAATCAATTGGGCCTCTTGGTCAGTGGACAAATCCGATGCAATTATGACAGGTAAAGTCTCTCCCTCTCCTAAAAATGCATATTTTAAATTTGACGGGAGAACTTTCAACTCAAGGACTGGGGGAATCACAATAGAAGGCGCCAACTTCTCATTGAAGTGGCCTAGGGGGTGAAACGGGCCATCACTAGGATGGTGCTCGTCGGCCTTATCCACAGCCATCAGTTGAGCGTCCGCATTATCCCTAGCTTTCTCACCGCCCATTGAAATCAATGACTCTAACTCCTCACAAACCCTCTCATGCCATGCAATCTCACGCACACAATCATCAACCTCATCAAACTCATCAACAAACATGCAAGACTCATCATGACCTACCGCATTTTTCATTACCTCAAAAACATTTATTTCAATTTTTTCATTTGCGACAGTCATGGAGAGAGTTCCACTAGCAACATTAATTACGGTGTTGGTCGTTGCCATGAATGGTCTCCCAAGCAAAATGGGTGAATCACGGCGACTACCCTCACCGCGAGGCATCTCTAGGACCACAAAATCCACAGGAATGATCAATGACCCAACTTGAACTAAAACATCCTCTACGATGCCCAATGGTCTTTTTATGGACCGATCAGCGAGTTGTAGGGCCATCATAGTGGGTTTTAGCTCGGGCAATCCCAACTCAAGATACATGTAATATGGCAACAAATTAATGCTTGCCCCGAGATCAAGCATAACTCTCACCGTGTGAGAATCCCCCAAAGTAATGGAAATTAGAAAACTCCCGGGGTCTTTCATTTTCGGTGGAAGACTATGTTTCACTACAGCGCTCGCATTCTCACCCAAGAACAATTTCTCATCTTTCCCATACTGAATTTTCTTGGAATTAATTTCCTTGAAGAATTTGGCATACGCAGGAACATTCTTGATCACATTTAACAAAGGCAAATTTATGTTAACTTTTGAAAACATGTCAATCAATTCTTTCATTTGGTGATCAAGCTTGTTCCTCAAGAATCTGCCCGGGAAAGGAGCAGGGGGCACATATGGCTTGGGGTTGGACTTTTCTACATTCACATTTTGTCCCAATTCATTAGTACCCTCATCATTAGACACGACATCCTCAACAACAACATTTTCCACAACAGGGGAGTCAACAAGAGGGGGTGTAGGAGGAGAAGAAGGAGAAGCTACCTGATTGTCTACCTGTTTGCCACCACGTAGGGTGAAGATGGCCTTTGCTTGCTCCCCTTGGCTAGGGAACATACCCGGTTGTCGTCCCTGTAATGCCTCCGCCAATTGACCCATTTGGGTCTCCAACTTTTTCATTGCAGCAGCTTGATTGTTGTTTGCTTGCTGCTGTTCCGCCCTCGCTTGGAGTTGCTCCGCTCTCATCCGATCCATTGCCTCTTCCCAAGGCTCTTTCTTCCTTTCATAAGGCCCCTGCGGTGGTGGTTGGGGATGGAGAGGTTTATTCGGCTGTTGATTACCTCCCCAAGAAAAATTAGGGTGCTTCCCCCATCCAGGATTGTATGTCTGCGAAAATGGATTGTTCTGCGGGAACCTCTGCATATATCCTTGCATCGCCTGTACCTGCTCATGATTATACAAATGGGGACTAGTGGTGGGGCAAACTTCATAAGAATGGGTGTTAGATCCACAAGTTACACAACTATCATGCATGGCATTACCAACAGATGACACATTGGAAGCAAAATTGGAAGTATTATTCATGGCCAATGTATCAAATCTTTGATTCAAGAGTGCAATTTGTTTAGCAAGCTCATCATTCATTCCTACTCCATTCACACCATTGGTTTTACCCCTTGACCCTTTTTGTTGCGAATTAGATGATAATCTCTCAAAAAGATCTTGGGTCTCTTCCGCAGTTTTGGCTCCTAAGGAGCCTCCGGCTGCATTATCAACCATAGCCTGATCGGCTTGTGTCAATCCCCCATAGAAAGTTTGATGCAATAAAGGCAAAGGGAAATTGTGGTGGGGACATTGCACCAAGAGCATCTTAAATCTGTCCCATGCTTCATGAAATGCCTCAAATGAGTCCTGTGTGAACCCAATGATTTTCTGTCTAAAGGTGGCTAACGTGGCATGTGGGAAGTATTTTCTCAAAAATTTATCATGCAATTCATCCCAAGTATTAATGCTCCTAGGTGGGAGCAACATGAGCCACTGCTTAGCATTATCCCTCAAAGCAAAGGGAAAGCATTTTAGTCTTAAGTGCTCATCAGTCACACCGTCTCTCAATGGGAAACTAGACACAATCATCATATATTCCCTTAAGAAATTCAAAGAATCTTCAGAGGCGAGGCCATGAAATTGAGGGATCATGTTAAACAGATGGCCTTTTACCTCATAACTTTTTGTTGCCTCATTCAACACAATGCATGACACAGATGTGTCCACCCGCGGCCTAGAGAAGGCATCCATGGTGGGCGCTTGCAAAGCCATATCAATTTCAAGTTCTTCTCCCTCGGTGGAAGAAGTTTCTAATTCACTCAAAGTTATCTCTGTCTCGGTGACAGAAGTTTTCGAATCAGTCTCGCTCACTTGAGTAGAGGGAATGCCTCTCTCAATTCTGTCTATATCGTCGTTCAAAGGAACCAAATTAGGATCCAATGACCGGCGACCAAACATGCACCGATTAAATAAACTTGTTAAAAATCACAACAAGTCCCCGGCAACGGCGCCAAAAACTTGATGGAAAAATTCCACTGTGTAATAAAAACCTTGCAAGTGCACAAGTTACCGAAGTAGCAATGTACAAATAGTAAGGGTCGAACCACAGAGACTCGTGTGTTTTAACAAGTAAATTTAATTAATGCAGAAAGTAACAAAAACGGGGTTTTTGATTGGTTTATTAACTAAAATATTAAAGCAAGAAATTAAACTATTTAATTGAAGAAAACAAGAAAGCAATAAACAAGGATTAAATCAGATCAAAGGAATTCACGGATTGGATTTCATAATTGCATCCCCTCTATGCTAATGATTTTGATAAGAAAAATAACAATCTCATTCAAAGACTCTTTCACCTGGGTAAGGGTTGGGACGTTTGGTGTGCGGATTGCAACCCCAATATTTCTATCTTGTTATCAATTCCGGTAGGTTAAAATAACATTCAAGAAACTCATTAAGACCACAAGAAATAAATGAATTTAAGTTATATTGTATTCCGGTAGGTCAACAATCCAACCTAATTGATGAATTAGTGTGCTTTGAATAAACCGTCCACGGTAGTGCAATAGTCTAAAACGAATAAAATAGTGATAATTAATTCATCAAACAAGAATGAGAAAGTTTGGAAGAATTTAAACTTGAATTAGCATAGAGGTTCCACAATTACTACATCCAATCCATGAAAAGGAAAATTAGCTACTCATATTCATGATCACAACCACAAAGTATGAATAATAATAACAATGCATCAAACCTAGAAAAAGTGCAAAAACCTTCAAAATCCGAAATCCTCAAATCCTTCAAAAGCCTAGGCAAGAAAATAATAACAAAAGGTACCTAATAATAATAATAAAAGGAATATATATAGTCCTCATGCAATCCTTAATAAACTAGGAAAGGAATTTAAGAAAATCCACCAAAATCTGTTCCAAAATCCATGCTGACGTCACTAAACGCGTACTGGCACGAGTCGTGATAATTAGCACGAGTCGTGCCCTTCAATTCCAGTCGTGAGAACGACTCGTGCCAGACCCCTCCAGTCGTTCTGAGTAGCCATGCTGGAAATAGCCTTGGCCTCCACTCGTGAGAACGAGTCGTGCTCCCATGGTCCACTCGTTCTGAATAGCTTGCTTGATTTGGCTTGACTCCATTCGTTCCCAAGTCGTGCTCTGGCCTTCTTCAGTCGTGCTCCACTCGTGCCAAATGCAGAATTACCTCATTTTGACTCAGTTTTGACCTGGCCTTCGTCCCTTGACCGTGCTTGACCCCGAGCTCGAACCTCGACCAATTTGCTGCCCTTTTTCCACTGACAATGAACTTGCACGCTCCTTGATATTTCACAACCAATTACAAATAAAAAGCCAAAAATACCCTCAAAGATCATTGTTTTCTCACACAACCTCACATAAAAAAATGTCACTCAAATACATCAAAACTAAACTAAATACATCAAAAATCATTGTAAAGCATCCGGAAACATAGGCAAAATATATGTATAAAATCCGCTCATCAATTACCACTTAGCTGATATTTTTACAAAACCCTTAGACACAAAACTTTTTGAATTTCTTAAAGGTGAACTAGGCATGATTGATAATCGTGGATAACAATGTGCTAACTTTGTTACTTGTCTAAGCTCAACCAATCAAAAGTTGATATCTTTTTTTGTCCTCAACCGACATGCCTCTACCGATGCATAGCCCTTCAACCGACCTTTCCAATTGCAACCGGTTAAGAGATCTCAACCAAGTAAGACCTCAACCGTTCAAGCCATCAACCTGTTATAAATTCAAATTTGTAACTGATGGCGAACTGCGGCCGGATCAATATGTTTTAATCGTCTTGTCTAAAAATCGATGTCCAATTAAGTCAAGTAAAGACACAATCAACTGACATAGGTGTGTGCTTGTTTACCCACTTCATGTCAAGATATATCAAAATATACCTTTTGATCAAAAGGTAACCTCTCTGTATCTCTCCTATTTATCAGTAAAAAGTTATCTCTTTATTCATAATAATGTTCAAATTTTAATATTTTCACACACGAACCTAATTTTATGCTATCATATTTATATTTATGTCTGGTTCGTGTACCATAATTTCCCTCATTTTTAGCTCCAATAAAACTTTTGAAATAATTTCGTTTCTATCAATAAAACCCCTTTATATTCCTCACTCTTCTTCTTCTTCATATGAAAGGATCACTTAAACCCTCCTTTCACTTTTTCATTGTCTCTCTCTTTTTCTAAGCTCTCATATTCTCTGATCTTTTACTCTCTCTCCGACGGCGAACTTGGTTCTTAAGGATTTCATCCTTTTAAATCTAATTCCCCAATCTTCATATCTTTGTGGTAACCCTAGATTCTTGTTATGAACTAATTATTTTGGTAGTGTGTTTCATTTAAGAACTATTCTAACTTGAATTATTTGGTGTTCACTTTGATTGTTGATTGTAGATTCAATGGCTCCCAAACATACGCCTAAGAAGGACATATTTGGAGGTTACATTCTAAAATCCTTCTTCGAATCTGAGAATGGAAAGCTTCTTCAAGCTCTCCTTGCCGGTGCCGATGCCGATGCCGGAGTCCTCTCGTTTTTTTATGCCAGAACCTTCTGAAGACATCTTCTACGAGTTGGTGAATGAATTCTTTGATGATGAGACTATTGAAGATCCTGCTAGAACTAGTGATACCCCTCTCAGTACTTCAAATGTTCTTGTCATTTCTTTGTACTTTAAATTATACTTGTGTATTTTTGGATGGAAACATTATCGTTTAGATTTGCGCTTAAAACATGAAAATATTCATATTGTGTGCAAGGTAATATGAATATTTATTTTATCGAGTTGGTTTCTACGGCCTGGTGGGATATTTTAAGGCCTGATATATTGATCAATGAACTCCTACATGGTGCTTATTTCTCTGGACACTTGGTGCAGGATGAAGAGGATCCTATATTACAGGGGGAGAAAGAAGCGGAAAAAAATGATTGTTGAAGCTTATTCAGCTCTTCTCCTTGCATTTCTTTCAACTGAAAGGTGCAATTCTCCTATTTTACATCCATTCACAATAAATTTGTTTACTTAAGTTGCTCAAACACATTCTTTGAATAACAGCAAGAGCATATGTAATGCCATTGCCGAATGTCTTTCTGAACACAAGCTGGCCATTCTGGTACCCGTCTTGGAGAGATTTTTGGTATGATTTTTTTTAAAGCATATCTTAATTTGTCCTATTCATAAGCTGGCAATACCTGATGTATTATGTGTGTGTGTAGGAATTTCATTTGTCACTGAACATGATATCCAAGGAGACCCATACGACAGTGCCAGAAGTAATTGAATCATGTAGAATGCCTTGAAGGCTACGGACTCTTTTTACGGCTTCAACCTTATTAACATAGGAGGAGTTATAGTTTTATTGACCACATTGACCTCTTTTTTACATTCTTTTTAAACCCTTTTTGTTGCTTGTAATATACTTTTTACCAGACAGTTTTCCACTTTTTTTTTCCTTTTTGTTCAGGCCTATATTCATCATCTTGGTGGAGGCTGAGATAACTGTGCGAATATACCAAAGCGCCAGCAAAATTATTCTAGTTTTCCATCTTGGATTGTCAATGTATATTTTTATTGACACACTTACTAAATAGTGTCATTTCTGATTTTCGTTTGTTTGCAAATCTTTCACTAAAGATTTGTGTCTAGTGCCAGAACTTACTTCAGTGTTACCTTAACATTTATGTTCATTGACTAGCCAACCTCTGTAAATAACATTAACGTTAAAGATTGGGACGGACGGAGTAACATTAAGGAACAAAAACTGAAAATGAAATGGTGAAAAGTATAAGGGACTAAAACAGATAAATGATCAACTGTGGCTTTGCAGGAAGCTGAGGATCATCTGATTCACTTGGTCTGGAAATTGCTCCTGAACAAAATGAGTTCCTTCAGGAACATATTTCAACTCCAAATTGAGGGGGGGGGGGGTGTTAGCACATGTAGTTTGTTATAGATAGATGGAGCGTGAGGGGATGAAGTGAAACTTTGTAGTTGAGTTGTACCAAAGCAAAGGAAAGAGAAGGGAAGGATGGTTCTTCTTCTTCTACCAGGCAATACAACTATAACTAGAACTAGAACCAGAGCCAGTAGGGGAATATTTGTTGGCTGTCAAAACCAAAGCCAATGCCAACTAGTAGTGGTAGCAGCAGCCATTAATATAAACAAACACAAAAAGCAAGATACCATAATTAGGAAAGAAGAAAAGCTATGGAATCTAAAGATATAAAACTCGAAACTCAAATACAATGTACGTACCATACATTCCATGTGAGCTACTGCAGATTTGGAACCTCCCGTATGCTTAGAACAACCGTCTTCCTTCACAGTTAGTCGATTTTTTGAAATTATCTCAGATTTTCTTTTGACTTCCTCTTTATTAAAATGGTGTATCCAATGAGCCCAATCTGCCTCGCCTATGCATTCTGGTTTCTTCTTTTGGCCATTCCAATTTTTCTTAAAAGAGCTCACCATCACTGTAACTAATGCCAGCTAGTATCATGAAAGCAGTCTTAATAGTCGACTCCTTTTCTTGAGGCCATCTATATTTTTTCTGCAAACAAATTGATTAAGTTCAAACTACAAAAAGCAAGTACTAAATCTGTTGCAGAATTTTTAGTGCAGAATTTTAAGTTATGACATCAGTTGATAGCAACACCAAAGGCGCGTGTTCTAAATTACAAGTTTATACTTCTCAATTTCAGGTTTACAAAATAAGTGATGATGCTCAAGTTACTTGGAATACAAAGACAAAGTGATCTTGCCAATCATTATCAAATGGGATTTCGAAATGTCAATAAGGCTCCGTTTGTTCGGGGGAAAATGTTTTCCGGAAAACAATTTCCCCATTTTCCGGTGTTTGTTTCGCACCGGAAAATTGAGAAAATGTTTTATGCTAAGCATGTTTATCTCATTTTCCGGAAAATATTTTCATTTTTCGGAAAACATTTTGCAGGAAATCATTTTTCGAAAAATGTTTTAGGCTAAACAAACGAAGCCTAAGTTAACTTATAATGCTGAGCAAGAAGTAATGGATTTATCTAATTTGGTCACTGACGTAGCGGAAGACTTTGATAAAGATTAATCGATGAATGTCGCTCGAGAAATTCAACAATCAATCGACAATTTTCGCTCGAGAAAATTGAAAGAGAATGAATAAATTCATAAAACGGCAAAACTGCCTCTAAAACCCTAAAATAAAGTATAAATAAGTCTGCAAAAGCCCAAATTCGAAATAACCCTAAAATAGTTCAAATGACGAAAATATCCAAAAACTAAAGAAAGCTGTCAGAAAACTTCGTCGGGCCTTTTCAGTCCTTTAGAAGAGTTTTTTTGGGATTTTTCAGGCCTGCTCATGGGACAAAGCCCATGAATCTTGTTCCTCTCGAAAAGACGATCGTTTTGATATGCTGTGCGTCCCGTAACTCCTCCGGAATCAAAAGTTACGCCCGTTTCCGCGTTGTCGCTCAAACGACTCCAAAAACGAATCCGCAATTATGTCCGCATCATTCTCCCCAGGCTGAGGCAAATTCGACCGTGAATTTGTGCCGGTGTCCTCGTCATAAGAAGCATCACCTGTAAACGGAATCAAATGCTTCACGTTGAAGACATCTGCTGTACGAATGTGACTCGGAAGCTTCAACCGGTACGCATTCGGATTAATCTTTTCCACGATCTCCACTGGTCCAATCTTCTTGGCAGACAATTTGTTGTACGCCCCAATCGGAAAGCGTTCCTTCGTCAGTACTGCCCACACATAATCTCCAACATCGAACTCAACCCTCCGCCGCTTCTGATCTGCAAGCTGCTTGTATTTGTTGTTGGCAGCCTGTAGGCGATCGTAGACAGTCTTGTGCACTTCCTGTAATCCAGACACCAAATCAGCCGCTTTGTGATGGAATTTCTTGTTGTTGGGCAAAGCAATCAAGTCCAACGGTCCCTTAGGCTGGACAGCATACACCTCCTGGAAAGGGCTGAACCCGGTACTGCGATTAACTGCATGATTATGAGCAAACTACGCCTGGCACATTCTGATCCCATGCCTTAATATGTTCCCCGACCAAGCAGCGCAAAAGATTGCCTAACGAACGATTAACCACCTCTGTCTGTCCGTCGGTCTGGGGATGATAGGCACTACTAAAGTTTAGCTGTGTGTTAGCCATCTTCCATAAGCTGCGCCAAAAATGGCTCAGAAAACGAGTGTCACGGTCAGAAACAATAGAAGCCGGCAACCCATGAAGACGATAGACCTCCCGAAAGAATAACTGAGCGACATTAACTGCGTCGGTGGTCTTCTTGCACGGGATGAAATGAACCATTTTAGAAAACCTGTCCACCACCACATAGATAGAATCATGACCCCGCTGCGTGCGTGGCAACCCGACCACGAAATCCATACTCACATCCACCCAAGGCTGTGTCGGAACAGGCAACGGCATATACAAACTAGCATTAGTGGTCGTCCCCTTTGCTGCGTGACAAATCCGGCAACGCTGCACGAACTTCTCAACCTCCTTACGCATACTAGGCCAGAAATAAGACGATTGCACTAACTGTAGTGTGCGATCCCGTCCCACATGCCCCTCACCATGGAGCTCCTAAATAATCTGCAAGCGAAGACTGCAATCCGGAATGCACAACTGATTACCCTTAAATAAGAACCCCTCCTGCAGCAAGAAATAAGTCTTCTCACCCGCAGTCACATTGGTAATAATACCAGAAAAATACGGATCAGCCGCAAGTATTTCGCGAAAAGAATCAAATCCTGGTACCTCCACACACATGGTACTCAGTATCCTACGACGACGGCTCAGTGCATCAGCCACTCTGTTGGAAACTCCTACTTTGTGATTGACCACAAAAGTAAACTGTTCAAGGAAAGTAACCCAACGAGCATGTCGAGGTGAGATTTTATCCTGACCATGCAAATGTCGCACGAATCATGATCAGTGAACAGAATGAACTCCCTCTGGAATAAATAATGGCACCAATGCTTAACTGCCTGAACGACTGCATAAAACGCCAGATCATACGTGTTGTATCGTGTCTTTGCCCCAGATAGTTTCTCGCTGAAGTAAGCAACCGGCTTAGTATTCTGGCTAAGAACAGCCCCTATACCAACCTTTGATGCATCTGTGTGCAGCTCGAATGGCTGAGAAAAATCAGGTAAAATCAAGATTGGAGCAGTGGTCAATCGCTCCTTGATCTGCCGAAACGCCAATTCTGCCTCCTCATTCCAAGAAAACCGAACATTCTTCATGCAATCAGTAATCAGTGCCATGATGCTGCTGAAATTAGGGATAAAACGCCTATAAAATGAAGCCAGTCCATGAAAACTCCGCACCTCCGTCTGTGTTGTCGGCCGAGGCCACTTCTGCACTGCTTCGACCTTAGCACCATCAACCTGCAATCCATCTCCTGAAATCACATACCCCAGGAACAGAACACGAGGCACCATAAAAACACACTTCTTGGTTGTTGCGTAGAACTCGTTATGCTGAGAACTGTAAGAACTGCCCGGATATGCGGGATATGCTCTTCCTGACTCTTGCTGTAAATCAGGATGTCGTCGAAGTACACCACTACAAAGGTCCCAATAAAAGGACGCAGCAACTGATTTATCACCCTCATAAATGTGCTGGGGGCATTAGACAGCCCAAAAGGCATCACGAGCCACTCATACAACCCCTCTTGCATTTTAAATGTTGTTTTCCACTCATCTCCCGATCGAACCCAAATCTGGTAATAACCACTCTTCAAATCCAGCTTTGTGAAAACCGCAGCCCCGCTAATCTGATCCAACAAGTCATCAAATCTCGAGATCGGAAATCTATACCGTATAGTAATTTTGTTGATAGCCCTGCTGTCAACACACATACGCTACGACCCATCCTGCTTGATTATTAAGATGGCTGGTACTGCATAAGGGCTCATGCTCTCTCTAATGTGCCCCTTCGCCAGTAACTCCTCTACCTGCCTACGCAGCTCCTCGTGCTCTTTGGGACTCATCCGATAATGCAGCCTGTTAGGGAGACTCGCCCCGGGAACCAGGTCTATATGATGGTGAATGTCACACAGAGGTGGTAATCTTGGAGGTAACTCATCAGGAAAAACACCCGAGAACTCCTGTAACAAAGGAATGATCGCATCCAGAACAACAACTGCATCATCCACTACTTTCCCAATCAACACATATACCACATCAGACTCTTCTAATTCAGCATCAAACTGTGCCCACGACAAGCAATTCAATTTTGGGGTAGTCTCTACAACTTTATCTGCCGGTTTACTCGGAACTAGTACAATTTTCGAACCCTCAACCAACAAACTATAGGTGTTATGCCGGCCATTATGAACCACTTGCCTATCAAACTGCCAAGGTCTACCCAGTAATAGATGACATGCATCCATGGCTACTACATCACACCAGACCTCATCACGATATTTTGACCCAATAGAAAAAGAAATAAGAGCACGTTTGGAAACAGTTACCTCACCGCCTTTCTTGAGCCAAGCCAGTTTGTACGGTTTGGGATGTTTTTCTATTGGGATGTTCAGCTTCTGTACTGCTTCCTCTGCAACAATATTCTCACAGCTCCCCGAGTCAACCATAAAGCGACACACCTTGCTCAGAATGGTACATGTAGACTGGAAAATGTTGTTACGCAGCCACTCTTTCTCGGCTGTAACACGCAGAGTCAGACATGACCGCCGAACCACCAATAAAACCCCCACATCTCCCTCTACATATTCCCCCTCGCCATGATCAGCCTCATCGAAAGTGGGATTTTCTGGAAGTTCGAACTCCTCCTCTTCCTCATATGCCGTCTCATTAAATAGTGCCCTTTTGCCGTTCTTCTTGCAATCAATTTGTCGATGACCGGTTTCCCCACAACTGAAACACCGAGTATTATTGGTTGTCGCACGAGAGGGTTGCCCTACAGTTGGAGGTTTGTTGGTGGTAGGGTTTGGTGTTCCACCAAAAACTGCACCACTCGAAACCCCGCCACTACTACCAATGAAACGCCTTGACTGCTTCTCCACTGCCAGAGCCCGCTGATGTGCCTCTGAAACGGTCCCGATATCAAACATGTTGAGGGTGTCCTGCAGCGTAAGACGCAGACCCCCAATGTATCTAGCCACCATCTGATCGTCAGCCTCCTGAATCTCATTCCGCGCCATCAACTGATAAAATTCTATCGTGTAATCGTCTACTAATTTCTGCCCCCTGTTTCAAATTCTGCAACCTCTGGTACAATGTACGCTGATAGTTGTACAGTAGAAAAGCATCCCTCATCTGCTTCTTCATCTTGTCCCAAGTCACAATCTTAGATTTACCAAGCCGCACACGAGAAAGCTTCAACTGCTGCCACCACGCCGATGCTCTGCCTCTCAACCGTGTGGCTATTAACGGTACCCTGCGATCCTTCGGCACCCCCTTAAACTCAAAAACTTCCTCCACTGTTGCAAGCCAGTCCAGGAATTCCTCGGCCGGTAACCCACCATGAAATTCTTAGATTTCTGTTCTCATACCCGCTTCCCAGCGTCGATTGTCATCTTCGACTGGAACCCTAGGTTGTCGACGACGGACCTGGGGAATTTCCTCATAAAATTCGCCAGCCTCTCCATCATCATCCGCTTCCCAATCCTGCTGTCGCTGCCGCTGTGCACCAGTTCGTAAAGCTCGCTGTTGTCCACGTTCAAACATGTCGGCCATCTGCTCGGTCAAAGCCTCCATGATTTGGTCCATGCGAGGTTCTAAGATCTGTGCGATTCGCTCCTGAAGCACGTCATTCTCACGATCAAAGACTCCTCCCACAGTGGTGAGGCGGTTCTGGAGGAACGCATCGGATCCATCGTAGATCAACGTATGGAGTTGTTGATGGAACAGTTAACGGCCTGGATGACCGACTTGTTCAATCAACAGGCTCGAAGGAATCAACCTAGACCTGGTGGCAGCGACGGACAGCGAGACTGGGCGGTGGATTCTAGTGGTGGTGATATTTTGTGGCCTTTCGTCGAATCGGCGACTACCGAACTTTTCATCGATTGATCAAAACCACCTATTTATGATGAATGTAATTGTGAAATCTGTCAATTACCAACATCTCATCATATGGGTGTACCAATGGTTGGCGTTGAATCTTTACAAGATAAATTGATGTGGAAGTTTGACATTGGTCATTCTTACAAAGATCCTTTCAATGTTGATAGTTCTAATGTTTCAGATTCTTGGTTCTTCAAAAAGATGATTATTGAGAACTTTCTCATGAATGGATGATGCTTCAATTCAAGCAAAACTTAAAATTAGAGGACGAATTTTCTTCAAGCAGGGGAGAATGATGAAGGGAAATTATTATGACAAGTTAGGATTTGATTTTAACTATTTTTATTTGTTATTATTTTATTATTTTCGGAATTTATTTTAAATAGGTAATATTTTTGGTATTAGAAGTATATTAGGACTTTATTTTAAGGTTTTATTGATTGATTAGGTTACTATATAGACTAGGGTTATTTTGGGAAGTTTTTGACTTGTTTTTCAAGTCCTAGAGTCACTATATAATCAGGGTTAGTTGTAATTCCGAATTTCAGTTGTTGATTAATAAAATTTGAGTGTTTACTTCTTCAGTTTTCTCGAGCGAAAATTGTCGATTGATCGCTGAATTTCTCGAGCGAAATTCTGTGATTAATCTTTATCAAGTCTTCCGCTACGTCAGTCACTTTGGTCATTAACTAAGAAAGTCGATCGTAATAGGCTCACATAACAGTTGTGCCAGAACATAAATCAGTGTAACGGTGAGCAAAGCACCGTATTATAGTTCTGAAGTTTCAAAACAAATATACATTTTTTCATATACTACCAATGGTGAATTTAGTAACTTCCTAAAAAATGAAACTCATTTTGGGACTAGATTTAAAAAAACAGACACTCATTTAGGGAGGAAGAGAAAAGAAATTTAATCCTCAAAAATATAGTACTTGTACTAAGACTCAGATTGTATCACATCATTCCATTTATTTATTTATTCTCTTTTTTGGCAAAATTATGAGAGGAAAATCTGTAAAACTTCAATTAGATGGACGTTTCCTTGATAAAAAAGAAGCAAATACCACAGATTTTTGGACACAGACACAATATAACTGTTGACAAATTCCAGTATTCCAGAACCCAGACACTTGCTGGAAGCTTGCAGCCACATACTCTGTTATTTTGTAATGTGAGATGGAAAGGTTCAGCTTTAGACACAGTTATGCTTTGACCAAATTTTATCTGTATCCATTGAGGCCGTGCAGTTAAGGATATTTATATAAGCTCTAGTTTGATTCCTTTTCCAAATTCATACCTACCTGAATCCCCAAAGAGAAGACGACAAAAGTGCAAAATGATTAAACTTGGAAAGACTTACAATGGTTACTCTGTCTGCATCCCACACACGTGTTCCTACGGACTTCAGAAGTTCAGATGAGCTATAATAGTATTCAAGTTCATGTGCTCTTCCTCTAATATCATCGGGGTATTCTTTAGTCATGTAAAATCAATCAGACTCATTTCTTTTCCAATATCAAAACATATAAGCAGAAAATATTATTCAAACCGAAAATATAGATGGCCTCAAGATTCTGTGTGGGTTTTGCCAAATACCAAAACCATAGAAACTATCAACTGATGTCATATAAGCAGAAAATATTATCCAGATCAAAAGTAAAAAATGTATCTTAAAGTCAACAAAATATATCCACCTTTGTTAGCACTTGGGACAAGCTTCAAGTTAAATGCCTCCTTGCACATGTTTGCTTTAAATATCTTTGTGATCTGGCTCGCTGTTTGCTGAGGCATCAACCTGAAACAGACGTTTAAGAAAAAATATGATAGATCCTTTCAACATAGCATTAATTAGCAGCAATAACACGAATTAAATAAAAGTATATTACCTGCCATAGGCTACATAAGCAAGAGGAAGTGTGTTACTTGTCTCAAGTATGGCAGAAGCAGCTGAAGAGGGAGGAGGTGTCCCCTGTGATGGGATAGGAGTATTTGATGGGCTACGAGTGCCTGTAAAGCCATCCTCCAAGAGCCCAACATCAACTTGTGGAGTTGAAGAGGAAGAACTAAAGTCCCTCCGCTGACTTTCATGCATTCCTCTCTTTCCTTTACCTCTAGGCATCTGAGAATAGACATCAATATGCTAATTAAGTGGAAAATGGAACCCATGTTGACTTTATAAAAACAGAATATACCTACCACTAACCTAAATAATCATTTTCACTATCTCCTAAATCATGTCTTCACTTTCATCACTTGTTTCTTCACCTGTGTCAAACTCGTCCTCGCTAGTATCATTCATATCATCGACATGCACAGAATGACTTGTTCCTAAATCAATGTCTTCATCTTCATTCGTTTCATCTTCAAGCTCAACAAATGCATTATTAACATCATTTAAAGGGACATTATCATCATCGGCATGCACAAAATCATGTAGATCAATGGTTTCCTCTTGAAAGGAGGTCGTCATGGATTCCTCAATGAATTTAACAGTTGATCGGGCTTTAATCTTACATACAGCCCACCAATCTACCTTGTCTCGTTTCAAACTTGGAAATGTGCAATAATAAACTTGCGTAGCTTGGGTAGCGAGGCAAAAAGGTTCGTATCAATTTAATTTACGCTTGTGGTTTATCTCTACAAGATTATAGTGAGGATCAAACTTCGTACCCGAAGACGTAGGATCAAACCATTCACAATTGAACAAAACAACTTGCTTAAGTGGTAATCCTGGATATTCAAGATGAACAACTTCCCCAAACGCCCATAGTAATCACTCTCATGTTCATCGTAGCTTTCACCTTTAACACAAACGCCACTATTTATTGTAGCTCTATTTGAACCATGATGAATGGTGTGGAACCTATATCCATTCACTAAATAATCGGGATATGTGTCTACACGTCTGTACGGACCTTTAGAAAGTTCCTTGATCCACATTCGTAATATTATTTGTTGGATCACTTGCCTATACAAGATAAAAAAAAGTTTTTTTTTTCAAACTTATAGAAATTAAAATGTCTTAAATAAAATATGAGATAGATGAATGGTTGAAAAATCTTACATATTTCTCAAACCACTCCGGAAATTCATTTTCCAATTTCTGACTAAATCGAGCATTTGTAATGGCTGGTTCACTTCTCCTTATATGATCGGTGTATGCCCTTCAACCAATTACAATTACGGAAATTTTAGATGGCTACTAAAGATATATATGTAGGATGGGGTTGTTAAAAAAGAGTAAATACGTACTCCATGTATGGAGAAACCTCGTCACAGTTCAATGAGACGTATGCTCTTGCTGCTTTGTATTCCTGGTCAGTGAGAAATTCCTTTTTCTCCTTCCCAAAAGCTCGACCTAAATTTTTAAATATTGAAATCACATCTTTTGGATCATCTTCAACAAAGCATTCATTGACATTACAAGGCACATTTCTAACTTTTGTTCTAACATGATCCTTGAAATAATATGAACAAAACATTGATGCCTCTTCCATCAAATATGCATTTGCAATGGAGCCCTCTACTCTTGCTTTATTTTTCACATTAAATTTCAATTTGCCAAGGTACATGCCAACGATATTGAAGAAGTATAAACAATTTTTATTTGGAAATAGTCTAATAATAGCACACATAATTAATACATTTCAAATGGATACATCCATCTGTATTGCACTGGACCGGAAATTCTTGCTTCGTAAGGCAAGTGAACCGGTAAATGCACCATTGAGTCAAAAAAACTTGGCGGGAATATCCGTTCAAAATTAGATAGGATAACAACTATATCTCTCTCAAGTCGTTCCATATCTGCATCTCCAACCACAGTTGCAATCAAGTCTTTGAAAAACAAACTTAGTTTTGTAAGTGCCTTCCATACTTGTTATGGTAGGAGTTCACGAAATGAAATTGGTATCAACCTCGGCATAAACACATGACAATCATGACTCTTCATACCAAACAACTTCATCTTCTTCATATCAATACACCGACCCAAGTTTGATGCATAACCATCTGGGAATTTAAGTTTATTCACCCAATCACACAAACACGCTTTAGACTGCTTATCCAACATGTAACATGCTTTCGGATACTTTCCAGTTGCATCATCACGCTTCAACTCGAGTCTGCGACAATAATCATTTAGCTCCTCTCTAGATTTAGGAGTGTCCTTTGTCTTTGGGGGCACATTCATAACCGTGTTAAACACATTTTCGAACACATTTTTTCTATATGCATAACATCTAAATTGTGCCGAATCAAATTAGAGCTCCAGTATGGCAAGTCCCAAAATATGCTTCTTTGTTTCCAACCACATGTTTTCGAAATTGATGTGTTAACAACATCTGCATCTGGCTCTGTCACCTTTTTTAAACCCAAATTTTAATTTCCAACTCGCTAAGAAGTTCCGACCCTTCACGTACATCGGGGGGATCTCTTGTAACTGTTTGTCCTTTTCTAAAGTTCACCTTATTTTTCCTATATACATGATTTTGTGGAAGGAAATTTAGATGGTTGTCAAACCAAGATTGCTTCTTGCTGCACTTTAGCGTGAATGCATCAGTTTCTTCCATGCAATGCGGACAAGCTAACCTTCCGGCTGTGCTCCACCCCGACAACATTGAATAAGCAGGAAAGTCACTTATTGTCCACATCAAAGCAGCTCGCATTAGGAAATTTTGCTTCTTAAAAATATCATATGAACAAACGCCTACCTCCCACAATTGCTTCAACTCTGCAATAAGAGGCTGCAAGTAAACATCGAATCCATGCTTTGGGTTATTTTGGCCCTGGAACCAACACGGTCAAGAACATATATTCGTCTTTCATACACACACCGGGAGGCAAACTATATGGTGTTATTATCACCGGCCATGACGAAAATTGTTTCCCTGACTGACCAAATGGCTGAAATCCATTAGTGCACAATCCCAACTTGATATTTCTGCTTTCAGCGGCAAACTCCGGATGTATTTGGCTAAAATGTTTCCAAGCCGGTGAATCTGAAGGGTGATGCATTACTCCTTCCTCAGATATGTGTTCGGCATGCCACCTCATCATTTTTGTTGTAGCTTTCGATGCGTACAACCTTTGCAGCCGAGGAGTCAATGGGAAGTAATACAGTTGCTTGTTCGCAATATTGGTCTTTTGGCGCTTCATGTCCCCCCCCCATGAGCTTTTTTAAACCGAGGATGATCACAAAATTTTCAAGTTGTTAAATGTGAATCCTCACCCCAATATATCATACAACCATTATAGCAACAATCAATCTTCTCGACCGGTAACCCCATCCCGCACATCAGCTTCTTACTTTCATAGAAGTTAGCGGGAACAAAGTTATTTTCAGGAACAATCTTCTTCATAATCTCGGTCATCTGATCAAAACATTTTTCAGACATTCGGTTCTCAGAGTTCAAACTCATCAGTCGAGCTACAAGAGATAATTCAGAGTGCTTCTCGCACCCGGGCCACAACTGTTTTTTAGAAGCTTCCAACATATCATAGAACTTTTTAGCCTCAGGATTTTATGGCTCCTCAACATCGTCATCAACACTAAAATTTGGGCTGGCTGCATCAAAAATCATAGTGGTGTACGCATCTGGTACATTTTCACGAACATGTGATGACCCCCCGATCTCCGTATTGCTGTTCTCAGCATGCGTTAGATTTATTTCTCCTTGGGATGCCCAAATATAGTAATTGGGAACAAACCCATGTTTTATCAAGTGGAACTTCACCATTTCCACATCAAGAAATATTTGGTTCTGACACTTAGCCAACTTGCATGGACACTTAATTTTAGCACCATCCATCCATTCAGTTTGACTAGTAGCATATTCAACAAACTTCTCAACTCCATTAACAAAATTTTGTGATAGAAAACCATTTTCAGAGCGTTTATACATCCAACTGCGATCTAAATTCATCTTCTGGCTCCTAATAAACCAAAATTAAAAAAAAATCAACAAAATAAATGGAAAATAAAGCTATTGAGATCACCCTCTCGAAATCTACATGTGAAGGTTCAAATCCCGTTAAAAAAAAGTACTAGCTGCCTAAAGAAAATGAACAATTAAAACTAAGATCACTTTCTTGGCTAATTATGAGTATAGTATTCCAAATTGCAATCATAATCAACAACACATATATTCATTTTGGGACGGAGGGGGTAATTACATAAGTTGCACCAAATTAAAAAAAAATCCATCATAATTATAGTTTCGACTTCAGAAGTGGACTCTAAGAGCAAACTGGGAAATTGAGAGAATAGAATTAAATTTTTAGGGTTAGAATATTGTTTCAAATCATATCTATAATAGCATTCACATACAGTTCTACAGTATCCAAATACGCACATACAGTTCTACAGTTCATACTTAAAAAATAGGGCTTTTCCCCAAAATTTCGCACAAAAAAATAGGGCATTCACAAGTAAAATTTTGCAGATATAGAGAGAGATACCAGATCTAGGCCTTCGACAGGAACCGAAAAATGCAGAGATAGAGAGACCTGGATGGTGAAGACGAAGAATGGTGTCAAAATACCAGATATAGGGCTTCAAAATAGAAAAGGAGAAAAAGAGAAGACGGGAAAAGGAGAAAAAGAGAAGACGGCAAAAAGAGAAAGCTTACCGGAGGGAGGGAAGACGGCTGAAGACGTTGGGCAGCGCAGCTTACCGGAGGGAGAAAGTGAGGAGAGAGAGGAAGAGAAAGAGGAAGAGAAGCGTGAGGGAGAGATTGAGCGTGAGAGTGAGCGTGATGAGAGATTGAGTGAGAGCGAGGTTAATAAATTAAATTATTTTTAATATCAAATCAGGCCGAGAAGTTAGGGCGGCCGCACCAGGAGTTAGGGCGACCGCACCAACTTATTTTTTAATTTTTAATTTTTATAGCGATAGAAAACATCCCTCGTTAAATTTTTTTGATATCAGTCGTTAAATCCGTCGTCAATGTAAAAGAAAAATATTTTTTTAATTTTTATTTTATATAGCGACATAACAATTCCCTTGTTAAATCATTTTTGATATCCGTCGTTAAATCCGTCGCCAAATGTAAAAGAAAAATATTTTTTTAATTTTTAATTTATATAGCGACAGAAAACATCCATCGTTAAATTTTTTTCATATCCGTCGTTAAATCCGTCGCCAAATGCAAAAGATTTATTTTTAATTTTTTATTTTAATAGCGACAGAACAAATTAGTAGCGCTGGCACGTCACTCGGCTCCTCGGCGGACTTCGGCTGCAATCCCTCGTTAAATCATTTTTTATATCCGTCGTTAATCCGTCGCCAAATGTAAAAGAAAAAATATTTTCTTAATTTTTAATTTAAATAGCGACAGAACACATCCCTCGTTATATTTTTTTGATAACCGTCGTTAAGTCCGTCGGTAGGTTGTCGGCAAAAATACCCACACTTTTTTTGGCACCATTATTACGTTGGATTAGAAACGGAATATATTCTGTCGCTATATCCGTCGTTAAAACGGTCGGTATTTTTTCCATAGACAGGTTATTGCGTTTTTGTCGGAGATCCGTCGCTATTCTGTCGCTAATGTCGACGGATTTTTTTTCGTCATTAATATCTGTCGCTATTTGGCAGATTTCTTGTAGTGAAAGAAGCAGACTGAGTCATACATTTCAAATTTTGTCCCCTTCATTCCAAAGAGACTCTTCTCCTACAACTTCTTGACTGATGCAACCAATGCTACTGCAACCGGTTATCCTACTGAGCCATTGGTTCGAAAATGCCGACCAATAAGATATCCAACCTTCCTCATCTTCTATAAAACAATCCTTGGGCTATCAATAATATGGCCATCCCTCAAGAAGATTAGGTCTTTCCAATTGATCATCTTCTTCCATTCCTCCGCAGGCTGCTAAAATTCCGTGAGTTATCAATACAATCAATCCCTCCTGGTAATGCTTCAAACTATGTTGACTTTGATAATTCTCATGAAGAGAAAGGGATACACTTTACCAAATATTGCCAAATCAATGAGTATGATCCCAACCTTTTAAAGCATGACTTGTTCAAACTCTACAACTGATACTGCAACATGCTTCCCAACCTTTGGAATGCAATTTACCTAGCTAAAGACCGATTGCATTAGGACATGAGGATGCATGTTTGTAAGTACCCAAATCTGGATCGTCAAAATCCGTTAAAAGTAAACCGGAATCCGTTAACTGGCCCGCTCCGAGTTAACCGGAACCCGTTAAGTTCCCCGTTCTCAAGTCAACGAGACATCTCGGGATTGCCCCGTGCATCCCGACATCAAAGCGTACTCAACACACGTAAAAGTACAGCTTTCCCCGAAAAATGAACTTTTTGGGGTCTTCCGGGATTCGATTTCCCATTTTCGAGCGTCTCGACCTTCCGGAGGTCATAACTCCCTCATACGAACTCCGTTTTGGGCCCACCACATATCAAATCAAACGCGAGAACAAGATCTACGCAGGTAACTTGTTCAATCAGGAAATATAGCCAATTTCAGGTACAGTACGGCCGGACTCTTTCTGCAGCTTAAATACGTGTCCAAGACGTGTCAAACTCAAGGTCAAATGACCAAAATATCCCCAAACTCAGGTATAGTCTGGCCAGACTCTTTCTGTAGGGCAGAAAACCATCAGGCTAAGCAACCTTGCTTCCTCACTAAGAAAATTACTTCCCCTCCAAGTATTTTCTCCCTCCTCCAAGTATTTTCCTCCTATAAATACTCACCTCCTCCTTCATTTTCAAGACACCTTTTCCTCCTCTCTCCACCCCAAGCTCCAAGGCTTGTCTTTCTTCCGCTCTTCGGGGGCCCTCGTGCTACTCGTCGGCGGAATTCTCTACTCTTCGGGGGCCCTCGTGCTACTCGTCGGTAGATTCTGATCCTCAAGCTGAACCGACACAAGTCGAAACGCTGCCCAAATCCCTAGGTTTCTAAGAACCAAATAAAAGGGGAAACTCTGCCCAAACACTTTCGAAAAACCTTTTAAACACCTTTCCGTATCCTGTATACGCCCACCGAGCCAAAGGAGCCGACCCTAGCCATAGGTAGCTACCTCTCTCACTCTCAAAATGTAGACGCCTCCGTCTAATGGGGTCCGATACGTTTTAGCCCCTCGATCCTCTTCTCTTTCCGTAAGAGAAGTAATCACGGGTTAAAACGGCGTTCCGACCCTGTTCCGTTTAAATTTCTGTCATTTACCATTCCAGATCGATCGATCCGTCGATCGTCATTTACTTTTCTGTCATTTACAATTCCGGACCGTTTGATCCGTCGAACGTCATTTACAATTCCGAGCCGTTTTGGCTCATCGATCGTCATTTACAATTCCGAGCCGTTTTGGCTGGTCGATCGTCATTTACAATTCCGGATCATTTGATTCCGTCGATACCGCATTTAAATACTGTCATTTACAAAGTCTGACCCGTTTGGATCGTGATAGTATTTACTTTTCAAAGTCCGAGTCGCAACCCGATTCGTTGATCGCAAAATCATTTAATACGTTTTTTCCCGTAAAAATCGTTAACAATGTAATGCCCGGTTCAAAACCGGAGTTCGACCTTCGAAATCTCTTTCAAAACGCGCGAAATGACGTTTGGCATCCGAACGCTCATCTTCAAACTTAAAAGCCGCCATTTGACATTCAAAATCATTTAATGCTTTTTTCCCGTAAAATCGTTAACAATATAATGCCCAGTTCAAAACCAAAAGTTTGTCATTTGAACTCCTTTTCAAACTCAAAACGGACGTTTGCCACGCAAACGCTCATTTACGTCTCAAAACCGACGTTTGCCACGCAAATGCTCATTTTCGTCTCAAAACCGACATTTGCCACGCAAACGCTCATTTCCGTCTCAAAATCGATGTTTGACATTCAAACGCTCGCCTTTTCAAACAAGTCACCTAATCAACGTTTGACATTCAAACCAAGATTAAGCTTGTCATTCAAGCCCCCATTTCAAAATGCAAATACACACACACACACACACGATTTCGAGAAAGGTAGAAAGACTTGTCATACGAGGCGTTTCGGGTGATCTCGTAATACTCTTCCCGAAACGTAACGTGACCTCCGAACCTAACAATCTCTGGTACTCAAAAAAGCTTTTTACTCGTTTTTGCTACCAATTGACACCCCATTTTCAAAGCCTTTTTCCTAAGTTTTTGCTACCAATAAAAACGACTCCATTTTCAACCAAGAGTCGTTTCTCAACGTTTGGGCTCAAAATACAAAACCACGCACGAAATCCGGGTAATTTCAGTTGGCGACTTCGCTGGGGACAAGGAAACTTTTTTCAAAACTGTCTTTGTTTTCAAAAAAGCCTTCCGTGGGTCAAACTTTCGTTTACCCTTCCTCGTTTTCGTGTGCGTGTGTTACTTTAAACCTCGAACGGTTTTTTTCAAAGGCATTACATTGTGGTCTTTTCAAAATCATACCATATTTGTGCATCCCCATTCATGTTTGATTTTCATGCTATCTTTTGAACTGCGCATCAAAATTCTTTAAGACACATTCTGAAAAATCTCTGTTTTACTCAGAAAAAAGAATTTTAGTGACCGCACACTACTCGCACTTGCTGCCTCGGTACACCGCACTTCACGTGCACTTGCTGCCTCGGTACACTGCACACTACGACTCGTAACCCGGGATGGCCTTATCAGTTGCACCTCGGTTGGTCTGCCAGACACCTTTCGAGGGCACACGGGGTCGTCCCAAATAGCCCATCCTAGCCCGTGTAAGCCATGCACTCTTTGTGTCACACTTTATCCAAGACCCCGATTCGTTTTTGGCTTAGTTCGTGTCATAAAGCCTAATTGTATGTTTTTTACGCCGGGTTCCGCCATGAGTCAAGCTCAAGAGGTTGAGACCAATGGTCGTTCCCGACCCGAAGTCTTGAGCTCTTCAGCCTTGACTTTGACGCGGAGCTCTGTCGAAAAATATACCCGAAGGTTCAATGTGACACCGTGTCACCAAACCCTCACCGTATGCACCGTGCCAGCCACAACTTGGCCAACGCCAAAAGCTAAGGTCCCTTGCGCAAGCGAGTCAGGAGAGGTCATGCCGAAATTTGGCACGATCCCGGCCTTAACTTAAGGACGTTGACTTCGACCGTGGCCCGTGCGTCACATACGTTGGAAGTTTGCGTGATAAGCTAGCCTTAAGTTCACTTTTTCGTTTGTCGGTGGAACTCGCTTGCCTTATAGGACCTCGCTCGAGATTGTCCATCCCGAGAAGATGATCTACAAATGGAAACGAGGGGCTTATAAACGTAGTGATGAGATCCACTGATTAGAGCCTTAGGTTAGTTGCGAAAAAGAAGACACGATCTTTTCCAACCATTTAGGACTCTGAGAAAAATGTGTTTTCAGTAAACTTAAACAACAATTGCATGGTCCCATCTCGGGAATCTTTAAAATTGCGACCTTCCGTGGTCCGATATCTCATATCTTGACCCCTCGCGGTCCTACTCTCAATCGCGACCTTCCGTGGTCCGATGTCTCATATCTTGACCCCTCGCGGTCCTACTCTCAATCGCGACCTTCCGTGGTCCGATGTCTCATATCTTGACCCCTCGCGGTCCAACTCTCAATCGCGACCTTTCGTGGTCCGATGTCTCATATCTTGACCCCTCGCGGTCCAACTCTCAATCGCGACCTTCCGTGGTCCGATGTCTCATATCTTGACCCCTCGCGGTCCTACTCTCAATCGCGACCTTCCGTGGTCCGATATCGCACATCTCGACCCCTCGTGGTCCAATCCTCAATCGCGACCTTCGGTGGTCCGATATCTCAAGTCTCGACCCCTCGTGGTCCAATCCTCAATCGCGACCCTCTCGATCCGATTTCAAATCTCATATCTTGACCCCTCGCGGTCCTACTCTCAATCGAGACCTTCCGTGGTCCGATGCCTCATATCTTGACCCCTCGCGGTCCAACATTCAATCGCGACCTTCCGTGGTCTGATGTCTCATATCTTGACCCCTCGCGGTCCAACTCTCAATCGCGACCTTCCGTGGTCCGATATCTCATATCTTGACCCCTCGCGGTCCTACTCTCAATCGCGACCTTCCGTGGTCCGATGTCTCATATCTTGACCCCTCGTGGTCCTACTCTCAATCGCGACCTTCCGTGGTCCGATGTCTCATATCTTGACCCCTCGCGGTCCAACTTTAAATCGCGACCTTCCGTGGTCCGATGTCTCATATCTTGACCCCTCGCGGTCCTACTCTCAATCGCGACCTTCTGTGGTTCGATGTATCATATCTTGACCCCACGCGGTCCTACTTTCAATCGCGACCTTCCGTGGTCCGATATCTCATATCCCGACCCCTCGCGGTCCAACTTTCAATTGCGACCTTCCGTGGTCCGATGTCTCATATCTCGACCCCTCGCGGTCCAACTCTCAATTGCGACCTTCCGTGGTCCGATGTCTCATATCTCGACCCCTCGCGGTCCAACTCTCAATCGCGATCTTCCTCGGTCCGATATCTCAAGTCTCGACCCCTCGTGGTCCAATCCTCAATCGCGACCTTCCTCGGTCCGATATCGATTATCTCGACCCCTCGTGGTCCAATCTTCAATTGCGACCCTCTCGGTCCGATATCGCACATCTCGACCCCTCGTGGTCCAATCCTCAATCGCGACCTTCGGTGGTCCGATATCTCAAGTCTCGACCCCTCGTGGTCCAATCCTCAATCGCGACCCTCTCGGTCCGATTTCAAATCTCATATCTTGACCCCTCGCGGTCCTACTCTCAATCGCGACCTTCCGTGGTCCGATGTCTCATATCTTGACCCCTCGCGGTCCAACTTTCAATCGCGACCTTCCGTGGTCCGATGTCTCATATCTTGACCCCTCGCGGTCCTACTCTCAATCGCGACCTTCCGTGGTCCGATATCTCATATCTTGACCCCTCACGGTCCTACTCTCAATCGCGACCTTCCGTGGTCCGATGTATCATATCTTAACCCCTCGCGGTCCTACTCTCAATCGCGACCTTCCGTGGTCCGATGTCTCATATCTTGACCCCTCGCGGTCCAACTCTCAATCGCGACCTTCCGTGGTCCGATGTCTCATATCTTGACCCCTTGCAGTCCTACTCTCAATCGTGACCTTCCGTGGTCCGATGTATCATATCTTGACCCCTCGCGATCCTACTCTCAATCGCGACCTTCTGTGGTCCGATATCTCATATCCCGACCCCTCGCGGTCCAACTTTCAATTGTGCCCTTCCGTGGTCCGATCTCTCATATCTCGACCCCTCGCGGTTCAACTCTCAATCGCGACCTTCCGTGGTCCGATGTCTCATATCTCGACCCCTCGCGGTCCAACTCTCAATCGCGACCTTCCTCGATCATATATCTCAAGTCTCGACCCCTCATGGTCCAATACTCAATCGCGACCTTCCTCGGTCCGATATCGCATATCTCGACCCCTCGTGGTCCATCGCGACCCTCCTCTCTGGTCCGATATCGCATATCTCACCCCCCTGCGCTGGTCCAATCCTCAATCGCACGACCTCTCGGTCCGATATCTCAAGTCTCGACCCCTCATGGTCCAATACTCAATCGCGACCTTCCTCGGTCCGATATCGCATATCTCGACCCCTCGTGGTCCAATCTTCAATCGCGACCCTCTCGGTCCGATATCGCATATCTCGACCCCTCATGGTCCAATCCTCAATCGCGACCCTCTCGGTCCGATATCTCGAGAATCTCGACCCTTGAACTCGGTCCAATCCTCAATCGCGACCTTCCGTGGTCCGATATCTCATATCTTGACCCCTCGCGGTCCAACTCTCAATCGCGACCTTCCGTGGTCCGATATCTCATATCTTGACCCCTCGCGGTCCAACTCTCAATCGCGACCGTCCGTGGTCCGATATCTCATATCTTGACCCCTCGAGGTCCTACTCTCAATCGTGACCTTCCGTGGTCCGATATCTCATATCTCGACCCTTCGCGGTCCAACCCTCAATCGAGACCCTCGCGGTCCGATTTCAAATCTCAAATCTCTACCTTCGCGGTCTAACCCTCAATTGCGACCCTCACAGTCTGATTTCAAATCTCAAATCGTGACCTTCGCGGTCCACTCCTCAATTGCGACCCTCACGGTCCGATTTCAAATCTCAAATCGTGACCTTCGCGGTCCACTCCTCAATCGAGACCCTCGCGGTCCGATTTCAAATCTCAATCTCGACCTTCGCGGTCCAATCCTTATTCGCGACCTTCCTCGGTCCGATTCTCAAGATGTGACCTTAACGGTCCAATTCTCAAGTCGTGACCTTAGCGGTCCAATCCTCAAATCCCGACCTTCGTGGTCCGTTCTCCAACCCTCAATCGAGACCTTCGTGGTCCGATCTCAAATAGTCAATCCCAACCTTCGCGGTCCGATCTACGATCTCCAATCGAGACCTTCGCGGTCCGATTTCAAAAAGTCAATCCCGACCTTCGCGGTCCGATCTCCAACTCTCAATCGAGACCTTCGCGGTCCGATCTCAAATAGTCAATCTCGACCTTCGCGGTCCGATCTCCGATCTCCAATCGAGACCTTCGCGGTCCGATTTCAAAAAGTCAATCCCGACCTTCGCGGTCCGATCTCCAATCGAGACCTTCGCGGTCCGATCTCAAATAGTCGATCCCGACCTTCGCGGTCCGATCTCCGATCTCCAATCGAGACCTTCGCGGTCCGATCCCAAAATGTCGATCCCGACCTTCGCGGTCCAATCTGTGATCTCCAATCGAGACCTTCGCGGTCCGATCTCAAATAGTCAATCCCAACCTTCGCGGTCTGATCCCCGATCTCCTATCGAGACCTTCGCGGTCCGATCTAAAAAAGTCAATCCCGACCTTCGCTTTCCGATCTCTGATCTCCAATCAAGACCTTCGCGGTCCAATCTCAAAAAAGTCGATCCCGACCTTCGCGGTCCGATCTCCAATCGAGACCTTCGCGGTCCGATCTCAAAAAATCGATCCCGACCTTCGCGGTCCGATCTCCGATCTCCAATCGAGACCTTCGCGGTCCGATCTCAAATAGTCGATCCCGACCTTCGCGGTCCGATCTTCGATCTCCAATCGAGACCTTCGCGGTCCGATCTCAAATAGTCGATCCCGACCTTCGCGGTCCGATCTCAAATTTCCATTCCTGACCTTCGCGATCAGATTTCCGATCTCAAATATTCAATCCCGACCTTTCACGGTCAAAACTTTAAATCTCGACCTTTCACGATCCAATTTTCGATCTCAACCATTCAAGGTGTAATCTTTTCCGACCAGTGAGGATCATTAGAAAGCGTGTTGCACGAGCTTAAAAGCCTTGAGTCAAATACTCCTTCCGAAAACAAAGCCATACCTTTCGTTCCCTGCAGCAAAGAGAGAGTGGTTCAGAATTCCGGGTCCACGCCTCGCCAGAATTACAGTAACGGCAGCATCAGACAGTTCCTCAGTTTCCTCAGTTTCTTCAGCCAGACTCTCCGACATGTCACACTCACCGAGAAATCGTGACGGGAATGGAAGCCCGCCACCGGTAACAAATATGACACTGGAATAAGCCATCCGGGCTTGTGAGGTTCACAAAAGGCAGAAAGAAGATCAGCAGAATTTCATGGTACAGCTTCTGAGTGAGCGAGGTATAGCGGCTATCCCCCAGCCAGATGGTACTTTCGTCCTAATCAAGGGCGACGATCCTTCACGATCAGCTCCCCAAACCTTCGACCAGTTTCCTCCACCGTCCAGCTACGAGAATCTTTCAAACCGAGGAAATAGCTGACCAAGGCTTCATGTTACCCCCTCCCAAGGCACCCCTGTCATATACGGCTGTGACGATGTGTGCCAAATTTTTCCGAAAGGGCTTTGAAATTTTTCGTTTCTTTGAAAAACCAATCGAAAAAAGACCGGAGTCGCCACGCCATTTTTGTTTTAAGGGCCAAAACTTTGAAAAATGCCCGAGATTAGAGATTTGGGTTCGGAGGTCACGTTACACGCCGGGAAGGACGTTAGTGAGCACCCGGAATGCCTCGTAAAACGAGTCTTCCAAGCTTAAAAATCATTTGTGTGTGTGTGTGTGTGTTTTGGCCAAAATAAGTTGAAACTGAGGAAAGTAAAAATTGGGAATTCTTTATTAGACTTTGGACAGATCCCATGATTTTTAGTGTGATTTTTGGGTTGAGTTTTGGTACTCAAAAGATTTTTGGAAGTTGGAAACCATTTCTGCCAGAATGAAAAAGGCAGTGGACACTTGATTTTAAAATGGACTTTAGGGCTTGAAAACTCCATAATCTGGGAAAATCCCGAGAATGAAAAATGTTCAAAACACCTTAAATAAGGTTTATATAAAATAAATTTTCAATTTGGAGATGATTTGAGGACCTAAAACCTTCTGGAAATCTCAGATATGAAATCTGGATTTCCAGAGACTGATGAACTGACCTTTAAAAGAAAATTTGAAAAAGGGATTTTTACTCACGAAAAAAATAAAGTAAAAATATTTATGGAAATCTCTGGATGTTGTATACAAAAAGTGTTTTGTAGTCAACACCAAATTCCAAGTTTATCTGTGTCCAAAAAATTAGACCATGGACTGGGGTCTTAGAAAATTGCTACTGGACAGCAACTTTTCAAGAAGGAAAATGTGATTTTAAAGGGGGTTTTGCATCCATGCTTGTCCCAATTTCCCTAGGTTTTGATTAGTAGTCACTAGACATTTTAGTGGTGATCTACTATATCAAACCATCCTTGGGGTACATTAGGACTTAAGCATTTCATTTGCTTGGGAAGGGGAATTTTGTAGAGATGAAATTAAAGAGAAAAATCAACTAGAGATTTAAAATGTGGACCATTTGAGATGGTCATTCATGAATATGAACTTCAAGATGACCATCTTAGGTCAAGATTTAAGTTAAACTAGACATAAAGTAAATCAAAGTAAGAAGAACAAGATGAACAAGAAGTTAAAAGGAAGTTTTAGGGTTTAGAGAAGGAGGGCTTTACCAATGGTGACACCCTATCTTCCTAGGCTTGGAATTTGACTTGAGGAGTATCAAGATTTGGTGTTTGACTTGAGGAGTATCAAGATTTGGTGTTTGGATTTGTGTTTGGGTGGATTAAAGGCTTGAATGTGTTTAGGGTTTGATGATAGAGTTGGTCAAAGAGAAAACAAGTAGATAACACTTAAGTCCTCTATGTTTTCTCTCTAATCCTCCTCCTAAGGGGTGATTTGAGCTTGGATTGGTGTATGTATGAGAGTATGTATGAGAGTGTTTTGAAAGTATTTTGAGTGAGTGGGGTTTGGGAAAGATTGAAGAGAAAATGGTGGCAATTCTAGTGAATTCCCACTGTTTTCTCCCTATTTTTCGCCAGAATACAGCTTCTATGAGCCAATTGTGTTATGTAAACTGAGAGAGGAGGGTTCAATTTATAGGCCTCTGGAAATAGCATTCATGTCCGCACGGAGGGTATTGTAAACGTGCACTGTTCATTAAATGCATCTCCAGGCTTTGGACAGGAAGAATAAAATTCAAAAATCCAGCAGTTTATGTTTTTCAACTTGCCCAATTCGGATTTTTCCAATTTCTTTTGCTTTTTGAGATTCTTTCCTTGGTTTATCTTTAAATGGCAAACCCTAATATACCCTTGGTTGGTTAGAAATGTTAGAAATGTTAGAAATGTTAGGAATGTTAAAACTTCCATTAATTTTCTAACGAAAATGCTAACAACTCAAATTGGAGTACTTACAGTAGCCCCTCGGCGACGACGCTTTCAAAGGAAGCGGGGTCGTCGATAAGAGTAGGGCTCCAAATTTGACAGGATGATCAAGTGATCGAGTGGCTGAACCTATTTAATAGGCTACCTACGTATCCCAATTGGGGAATCAAGCCAGTCGTAGTTCGGGTTTTTGACCCTGGAGATGATGGCGTTTTAGGTGCCTCGATCCTGATGAGCGAGTTCTGCAATAGGTTGCTGGAGAGAAACTCTGCTGGGAATAAGAGATGACCATTTTGGTCTGATGGCTATCCGCTCTGCTGGAGATAGGAATGACCATTTTTGGTCGGAGGGCTATCCGCTCTGCTGGGGATAGGAGATGACCATTTTGGTCTGATGGCTAGAGTTGTATATCCGCTCTGCTGGGGATAGGAATGACCATTTTTGGTCTGATGGCTGAACCTAATGATAGGCTACCTACGTATCCTTAAGAGGAATCAAGCCAGTCGTAGTTCGGGTCTTTCGACTATCTTCAGACGTCGACCCTAGAGTGACTGTTTTAGGATGTCAACCTATGACTTGACTATTTTGGGGAAGTCTCCCTATGATTTTGACTATTTTTGGGAAGTCGCCCTATGATTTGACTATTTTAGGGAAGTCGCCCTATGGTTTGACTATTTTTGGAGAAGTCGTGCTATGGTTTGACTATTTTGGGGAAGTCGCCCAATGGTTTGACTATTTTGGGGAAGTCGCCCTATGGTTTGACTATTTTGGAGAAGTCGCCCTATGCTTTGACTATTTTTGGGGAAGTCACCCTATGGTTTGACTATTTTGGGGAAGTCGCCCTATGGTTTGACTATTTTGGGGAAGTCGCCCTATGGTTTGACTATTTTGGGGAAGTCGCCCTATGGTTTGACTATTTTGGGGAAGTCGCCCTATGGTTTGACTATTTTGGGGAAGTCTTCCTATGGTTTGACTATTTTAGGGAAGTCGCCCTAGTAATGACTTCGGTTTGTCGAATTAGGGGATGATTGCGATTTATCGCTTTCCTCGTGTTGTGTGTGATAGCGTTTTAGGTGCCTCAAACCTTAATGATGGCGTCTTAGGTGCCTCGAACCTTCATGATGGCGTCTTAGGTGCCTCGAACCTTGGAGATGGCGTCTTAGGTGCCTCGAACCTTGATTTGAAATGATTTCTCTTTGATGGTTTGTGATAGATGGTCTATTGGTGGACTTCATTTGAAGGGATCGGTCTTATGTTTGCTGCCGAGGAAATGGATGATAATGGGAAAAGAAACGGGATTCCGTTAACTTCGCTGGGGATTTTGTTAGCCTTTGTTGGAGTTTAGTTCAGGAGTATGAACCTAAATGGGGACTTAGTTCAGGGGTATGATTCTAAGTCGAGGTTTAGTTCAGGAGTATGAACCTAAATGGGGACTTAGTTCAGGAGTATGATTCTAAGTCGAGGTTTTGTTCAGGAGTATGAACCTAAATGGGGACTTAGTTCAGGAGTATGATTCTAAGTCGAGGTTTAGTTCAGGGGTATGAACCTAAATGGGGACTTAGTTCAGGGGTATGATTCTAAGTCGAGGTTTAGTTCAGGAGTATGAACCTAAATGGGGACTTAGTTCAGGGGTATGATTCTAAGTCGAGGTTTAGTTCAGGAGTATGAACCTAAATGGGGACTTAGTTCAGGAGTATGATTCTAAGTCGAGGTTTTGGTCAGGAGTATGAACATAAATGGGGACTTAGTTCAGAGTATGATTCTAAGTCGAGGTTTTGTTCAGAGTATGAACCTAAATGGGGACTTAGTTCAGAGTATGATTCTAAGTCGAGGTTTTGTTCAGGAGTATGAACCTAAATGGGGACTTAGTTCAGGAGTATGATTCTAAGTCGAGGTTTAGTTCAGGGGTATGAACCTAAATGGGGACTTAGTTCAGGAGTATGATTCTAAGTCGAGGTTTTGTTCAGGAGTATGAACCTAAATGGGGACTTAGTTCAGGAGTATGATTCTAAGTCGAGGTTTTGTTCAGGAGTATGAACCTAAATGGGGACTTAGTTCAGGAGTATGATTCTAAGTCGAGGTTTTGTTCAGGAGTATGAACCTAAATGGGGACTTAGTTCAGGAGTATGATTCTAAGTCGAGGTTTAGTTCAGGGGTATGAACCTAAATGGGGACTTAGTTCAGGAGTATGATTCTAAGTCGAGGTTTAGTTCAGGGATATGAACCTAAATGGGGACTTAGTTCAGGGGCATGATTCTAAGTCGAGGTTTAGTTCAGGAGTATGAACCTAAATGGGGACTTAGTTCAGGAGTATGATTCTAAGTTGAGGTTTTGTTCAGGAGTATGAACCTAAATGGGGACTTAGTTCAGGAGTATGATTCTAAGTCGAGGTTTAGTACCTGAGGGAGACTATTTGAAGGTGTTCTCGCTGGGGAAGATTCGGGCTTACGAGAACTATCGGGGAAAAGGGTGACCGTATTGGTCAAGTGACTGGACCTATGGTAGGCTACATAGTTCGTCAAAGAGGTGGTGATAACGAGAGGCTATGAGCTTTGTACCCAAGGTTGACTGCTCTTAGGGGAGTCACTCGAGGATTGACTATTTTAGGGAAGTTGCCCGAGGATTGACTATTTTAGGGAAGTCGCCCGAGGATTGACTAAAGCTTACGTTGCTGTTTGCGGAGATAGGGATAGCTAAAGCTATGGGTAATCATGCAACATTTGTGAGTGCATGCTTATTTTGAGATATGTTGAAGGACTAACGTACCTTTATTGTGCTTACCTGCAGGAGAGCAAGTTGCGGGGGGCTGTGTGGTAGTTGATAGTGTTGAGAGTCTTGATGCATCTTTGAGAACTTGGCGACCCTGACCTACATGCCTTTGAGAACTTAGCGTCTCTGACCGAACTGTATTTGAGAACTTGGCGTCCCTGACCTACTTGTCTTTGAGAACTTAGCGTCTTTGACCGAACTGTATTTCAGAACTTGGCGTCCCTGACCGATTTGTATTTGAGAACTTGGCGTCTATGACCGATTTATATTTGATAACTTGGCGTCCCTGACCGAACTGTACTTGAGAACTTGGTGTCCCTGACCGATTTGTATTTGAGAACTTGTCGTCCCTGACCGATTTGCATTTTGAGAACTTGGCATCTCAGACCGATTTGCATTTTGAGAACTTGGCATCCCTGACCGATTTGTATTTGAGAACTTGGCGTCCCTGACCGATTTGCATTTTGAGAACTTGGCGTCCCTGACCGATTTGTAGACACTGGAGGTGGTCTGCACATGTTTTGCCCGGAATCATCTCTTGCCGAAAAGGGGGATTTGATTTCTTGCAATTTTGTTGAAACCATTGATTTTGGGCTTTGGTAAACATCTTCCTTGTTGAGGGTAAGTCTCAATAGCGAAGGAAAATGGTCTTTCACGTTTGAATTCCTGCATTGGTTAGTAGAGAGGAAGATGCGTATATGACATTCATGATGACAGATGCATGCATAGAATCAGAATGATTATGATAGTATCACTGCATATGTTCGCGAGATGATGCATTTACTTGCTTTCGAAGATGCACCTAGCCTAAGCTTTTGATAGGGAAATTATGATTTATGATCTTCAATCACTTAGGATTTTCCCTATTGATTCAAGTTTTGTGCATGCTACATGAGCCCTTGGGAGATTTTTGTGGGGATGCATGGTGATGAAAGGGGATGCATTGGGATGTATGTGTCTGGAGACTGTTTGGGACAGATTTTGAGCAAGTGGGGGAGGTGAGAGCCCTCGATCGCGATTTAAACAGTGGTTGTTGATGAGGTTTTTTTTTACAGTATCACATGGACCTCAATCTTGATGAGATTGGATTCGGATCCCGGGTCTTGGTTGAAAATTTCCCTCTCACTCTTGGTCATTTGAAGCTGATGCTGACAGGCTCTAGGGCACGTTGATATGAGTGAAGCTTCTTTCATTTGGGTGAGCTGTGACTTCGGCTGAAACCTTGTTCGGAGAATGATTTGATGAAATTGCTAATGCAGGGAGAAACCCAGATCTTAAATTCCGATGCTATGGGAAGCTGCTATGTACCAAGTTCTGAAGCTGAAAATCTAGTTGTTGATGTGACTAGACCTTTCTTGTGACTTGATAAAATTCAGGTCCAAAGGACCGGCTTGACAAAGCCCCCGGATCCTGAGTAGGCAAAGTCCAGATTTTGAAGAAGTGACTTGGCGAATCTATCTCGTAGTGAAGAACCCAATGTGGACCCAAAGATGACTATAGAAGCCCCAGCTTGAAGAGCTGATACAGGAGAATCTGGGAGAACCGCTTGGCAAGCCCCTGCGTGAAGAAATTCAGAGTGGTCTTATTGCAGACAGAGTCATTATGTGGCCGAGGAGGCACCCATCTTTTCAAATCTTAGTCAACCAGTCACTGGACAAGACTCAGAAACGTTTACGTGCGGGGGCACATCTTTCGAAAAATGGGAATGAATCCCGATTTTGTGTATACACACTCGCTTTAGGTTTGACTCTTTTGATCACAAGGTGTGAAAAAGTGTATGGAAGCCCCTGCTGACAGAAAGACAGTGTTTGACTCTATTTCCCTATGATGGAGAGAGAGAAGACTTGTCGAGACTCTTGAAAACTTGTTTTATTCGTGATAATCACAAGGCTGCTTAAAACCCTTTGTTAATGTTCGGGTTATTCAACTCCTAAATCTGATATGAACAAATATTTTGATTAATCACAAGGAGAAAACCAACTGATATCGAGAATCAAGCTCGGAAGGGCGGAAAGTGTACAGGGACAATCCTTGATGAGAACGGATTTTTTTTTTGAAATTTGTTTGTGATTTCGACCGGACCATTTCTGGTTGCCTACGTTCCCTCCATTATGAAGAGCTCAGGTCGCCGTAGTTCGGGCCTATCCCGAATGAAAAGAGAACGAATGTTGAAATTCGAGGATCTGAGGACCTTTGGGGATTTTGAGGATTTGGAGGATTGAATAACATATCCCCTTAGAGTGTCCATGAAAGACACAGATGCGAAGCCTCAAAGGGGACATCCACGGCAAGTGTTTGTGGAGTAGAAATGAATTATGCTCACATGAATCAAATTTGAATTTGCACAATCTTTGATTGGTAATTTTGAGCCAAAATGGATTATATTCCAATTTAAGCAAGCAATGAACCATTTATTTGATTTAGATTTTACGATGAAATTGCTATCCGATAGGAATTGCTTTGGGTTTCCGGGCTTCGATCGGCCATCGGGTAATTTTGGACGTTATGACCTCTTAAAGTGAGAGGTCTGGCCGGGCCTTTTGCCGACCGAACCTCTAAAGATGAGAGGTTGGCTTGCAGGGGATGTGTTTGGAAAATCTATGGCAGGGAAGATTGATTGCCCCTAAGGATGAGAGGTCAAATTTTGACTTTGGCCAAAGGCGAGGGTAATGGTGATGGGAGTATCCTCTAAAATTAAGAGGATGGCTTGGGATTGGTTTAAGGTAATGATAAGAGGAAGTCCAAGCTATCGAGAACTTTTGTGAACTTGCGAGAATTCGGGCTCCTTTTTGATCGTTGGAGAGCCTCTTTTTTTTTTTCTCTTTTTTTTTTTTTTTGGAAGGCTTCTTGAGGAGCTTGGAATTATATCCGAGATTGTGAGGATTTTAAAATCATTCTTTTGAGAATTCGGAAGGCCTCTTTGAGGAGTTGAGAATTATCTTTCCTTCCTTCACAACTTGAACATTTTATGCATCGCCGACTCGAAGCTAACTTCTTTGGCGTTGCTTGGACTTCTCTCAATAAGGAGCAAAGGTGATGGCTAAACAGGGTTTCAAAACATGCCGATCTTGAAATGAAAGGGTAGTGTTTAGTGAGGGTGAGGTAATGGCTTCCCTATGGGTGAAAGGCTTCAACCGCAATCCCTACCGGATGACCTAAACGAGATTAAGTCTTCATTGCTTGCTTAAGCTTTAAAGATTCGTGCAAATTCATCGAGCAGCGAGATGATGATGATGAGGAAGGAGATGTGAGCATGCAAGATGGGGAGTTGGTAAGCCCCAGTTTGAGAAGGATATCAATTGATTTTCTCACTCCGATTAGTTTAAATGTTAATCATTTCGAAGAATTAGTGGTTGAGCAGCACAAGTGATCATCTAGGATAAAACCATTTCAATTAATTGTAACGTAGGTGTGCAAGTGATGTCTCGAGTCTAGCAAGAAAAGAAGAAAAGATATATATATAAAAGTTAAACTTTTAACTACTATGCCCAAAATGGACTACAACGACAAATGTCCAGGAAGGACTTAGGTGAAAGAGAAGTACTAGAACCTACGAAGGTTGACTAAAAGACTATTTTAGAGATAGGTAGCCCCTAGTCTAGCCGCTTTTTGCTGTTGGACCATGCATCCATTCTTCGACGCTGGAGATGGGAGCTATTGCAGATCTTTCCATCAGGACTTCTTTGGCAGCTTTTTGCTCAATCCAACCATTTTCCTTGCCTGCGATGACTGGTTCATTGACCTTACAAAGAGGTGAGTCAAATTCCATTATGTTCCCAAGTCTTGAACCACCAAACTCGATCATGTTGACACTCATGTTGTTATTTCTAGGGAGCGGGTTATTGACAGTATTAGGCCCTTCAGGCACCTCTAACCTCCCTTGTTCAATCAAACTTTGGATTGCCTTTTTTAGGGGGACGCAATCATCTGTCAGGTGCCCATGGTACTGATGAAAGGCACAATGCTTAGAGGTATCCAAAGGAGCATTGGGGTTTCTAGGCTGATAATTTTCCAAAGGCCGGAGCAAACCTTCTCTCACCAAACCTCTGAAGATATCACTCAAAGGCATCCCAAAGTTTCTCAAGTCTTGGAGCCGGGATCTGGATGCATCAGGTTTCTTGGGAACAAAGGAAGTGGCATTGTTACAGTCCTATCCCGCGTAGCTGATCGCCTCTTTGCCTTTAGAGGGAGCGAGAGCAGTGTTGGAGGGAGGAGCCTGATATCTGTAGGCGGGTGCAACAGTCGGCTGCTGATTGTAAGCCTTTTCAAACTTAGCCCCGGAATTAACCATTGCACGCAAGTCAGCGTAGGGGAAGTGGCTGAGGGAAGCTCTCAAATGCGGCTTCAAGCATGACTGAAAGATGTCTAATCAAGCTCTCTCGTCGAGGGAGGAATGACCATTTCACCGAGCTTCAAGTTCCACCTTTTATAGAAATCCCCAATATTCTCATCGTGGCGCCGCATCATTGTCTCTGTGTCAACTCTGTTTGTTTCCCATTCCAAGTTGGCTTTATACTTATTTGTGAAAGTACTGGTAATCTGTTCCCAAGTAGCCCTAGCTTCAGCCGCAATCGAAAAACCATTTCAAAGCCCCCGACTTCAAAGAGAGATCAAGTAGTCGCCCAACTGCTGGTTTGTGCATCCCTTGGCTTTCATTGCCAAAGTATAGGTGTCCAAGTGAGTTTTAGGGCACACACTTCCATCAAACAAGCTTCGAGATTGGGCATCACGAACTTGTGAGGCAGGGGTACAATCGAGTCGGGATCCGTAGGCCGAAGAGCGTGTTCTTTTTGACGGTCAATTCAGCGATCCGCGCTTTCATTTCCTTGTGTTGCTCCATAAACCAAGCCAATTGGGGATCCAAAGGTGGAGCGGGAATGCTCGAGCCGATATTTGAGCTAGGAAGAGGACTAGCCGTTGGTGGTGCATTGGTGGAAGGAATACCATATCCCGAGCATAGGTGAAAACCCGTCCTTGGCCCAAATTACCCCGGGAGTGTAGGTAGGAGCTTGGGTAAAGGGATAGAACCCGCGACTTGCTGTTGGCTTCCAATCGGCAGAGAAGACGGAGGCAGATCTCGAGGTAGCCGGATGGCTTGGATTTCCGGAGTGAGGCCCATAAGTAGGCTTAAGTGCGGCCATTGTCCCCGGTTATTGAATTGCATGGCCGGTTATGGCGAGGATGCATAACCGAGAGGATACCGTGGTCCCGGTGATTCTCGATGAAACCGGGATGGGGCTTGGTAACCCATTGAACCCCGGGTGAGAAATGGGTTTGTGGAAGCCGTGTGAGGAGCAACCGAGCTAGCATCATTCTCGAGGAGGGGCTCTGACCGTTGTCCCGAACCAAACCGTGGTGGTATTCCAAACCGTTGCTACGAAAGTCCGGATTGATTGGTCCTAAACCGAGGCGGGATCCCAATTTGCCGTGGCATTCCGGGTATCCCCAACCATGGGAAGGCATTTCGCATGCGACTTTGTCCCCACCGAGGCATTGCGAACCGGCTCATCCCGTCAGCCGCGTGGATCCAGTGGTCTCGCAATGGGGAGCCGGCTGACCTAGAGATCGAGGAGCATGGGCTCTGGTGGTAGTACCGTGGGAGGCCGGTGGTGGCATCCTGGAGTAGTCGGGTTGACCAAGAGCGGGATTGAGGTCTTCCTCTTCTTCCACAGTGAAGGTGCCATCTGGGTTGAGACTGGCGGCCAATCCATGGCTTTTGATAGCCTCCATAAGGCCAGTTTCACCAGTGTGCTTCTGTCGCACTCTCATCTGTTCGGCCTAACTGATTCCATTGCGGTTCTGTTTGAGGAGTCCCAGGAGGCGGAGTGGTGTTGTCCCCATCGTTACCGGTTGATGCAGACATTCTGAAACTCGGAGTCGAAGCAAACGGTGAAGCTGATGATGCACTTGATTCTTCCCAACTGATTAGACGGTGACCCGGTGCCCGAAACCAAGCTTTGTGCGGAGCTGCGGGGGGAAAGATACGTGGGTTCAGATATTTGGGATTTGAAGGAGGGTAGGTGTTTGGGCTCAAGGCTCATGCAACATGCAATTATTTGTTCTTGTTTACTTAAAACATGCTTTATTAAGCCTAATCGGTTGGAAAAGATTGCTCTTCTTTTTCGCAAACTATTCTGAACCCTGGATCAGTGGGCCCCGTCACTACGTCTATAAGCCCCTCGTATTCCACCTGTATTTCGACTTCCCAGGGCGGACAGCCCCGGGCGAGGGTCCTATAGGGCAAGCGGGTCCCACCGACCGAAAGAAAAACGATCCTAAAAGTCTGGCGGGTAATCGAGTCTTAACGAGCATTCGATGTAAATTACGGACAAAGCTGACGTCAAAAGTCAAGATCATGTCCGAGGGCTCGACGAAAAGTCGGCATGATTTGGACTGATAAGCGTCCACAATTGATCTTGACTTGTCGTCAGTTAAGCCGTAATTAGGCATGGAATAATCATTAATCCTTGATGACTCAGTGTCATGCTGGGAGTCAGTGTATAATTTGTGCCAGTCAGAGCCGAAGTCAAGGTGCCGGTCAATATCTTGGTCAAAGTCTGCGGCGGAAAACCGGCATGACTTCGACTGATTAGGGTCCCCGAAAGATATTAAGGCGGTATGCCGACAAAGGCTTGAAAGGAAAGGTCTATACACAGACAGGGCATGACAATGCACTGCACTAAAAACCAACCGGGTCTCGGACAAAGTGTCACGGACAAGTGCATGGTCGACACGAGGCTCCATGGGATGTTTGGGTAGTCCCGTGCTTGCACCGAGAGGCGTAATAAGACCAAACGGGCCGCTACAGGGATTTCCCCGGGTTAGGGACATAGTGTGCAATGTAAGGCCAAGTGCGCGTAGTGTGCAAGCAGTCTATCTTCTTTTTCTGAGTAAAAATAGAAATTTTCGCATGTGTCTTAAAAAGCATGATGCATGATTTTTTTTTTGAAAATTTTCTTTTTGATAAAATTTTTTTGAAATCTTTTTTTTTTGAAATTGTTTTTTTTTTTTGAATTTTTTTTTTTTGAAAACAAATGAACACATAAGCACATAATTCAAAATTCAAACAGTCCAAGGCAACGGGTCCAACAGTCAAAATTTTGACTTTTCCGAGGCGGCCAAAACAACACGAAATGTGCAAAATCAACACACACACACAAAACAAACGATTTCAAATGCCGGGACGGAAGCTTGACCCTCAAAAGTTTTTCTCTTTTTTTTTTTTGAAAAGATAAAACTCGTTGTTCCCCAGCGGAGTCGCCACTGTGACGATGTGTGCCAAATTTTTCCGAAAGAGCTTTGAAATTTTTCGTTTCTTTGAAAAACCAATCGAAAAAAGACCGGAGTCACCACGCCATTTTTGTTTTAAGGGCCAAAACTTTGAAAAATGCCCGAGATTAGAGATTTGGGTTCGGAGGTCACGTTACACGCCGGGAAGGACGTTAGTGTGCACCCGGAATGCCTCGTAAAACGAGTCTTCCAAGCTTAAAAATCATTTGTGTGTGTGTGTGTGTTTTGGCCAAAATAATTTGAAACTGAGGAAAGTAAAAACTGGGAATTCTTTATTAGACTATGGAAAGATCCCATGATTTTTGGTGTGATTTTTGGGTTGAGTTTTGGTACTCAAAAGATTTTTGGAAGTTGGAAACCATTTCTGCCAGAATGAAAAAGGCAGTGGACACTTGATTTTGAAATGGACTTTAGGGCTTGAAAACTCCAGAATCTGGGAAAATTCCGAGAATTAAAAATGTTCAAAACACCTTAAATAAGGTTTATGTAAAATAACTTTTCATTTTGGAGATGATTTGAGGACCTAAACCCTTCTGTAAATCTCAGATATGAAATCTGCATTTCCAGAGACTGATGAATTGACCTTTAAAAGAAAATTTGAAAAAGGGAGTTTTACTCACGTAAAAAATAAAGTAAAAATATGTCTGGAAAGCTCAAGATGTTGGCTACAAAAAGTCTTTTGTAGTAAACACCAAATTCCAAGTTTATCTGTGTCCAAAAAATTAGACCATGGACTGGGGTCTTAGAAAATTGCTACTGGACAGCAACTTCTCAAGAAGGAAAATGTGATTTTAAAGGGGGTTTTGCATCCATGCTTGTCCCCATTTCCCTAGGTTTTGATTAATAGTCACTAGAAATTTTAGTGGTGATCTACTATATCAAACCATCCTTGGGGTACATTAGGACTTAAGCATTTCATTTGCTTGGGAAGGGAAATTTTGTAGAGATGAAATTAAAGAAAAAATCAACTAGAGATTTAAAATGTGGACCATTTGAGATGGTCATTCACGAAGATGAACTTCAAGATGACCATCTTAGGTCAAGATTTAAGTTAAACTAGACATAAAGTAAATCAAAGTAAGAAGAACAAGATGAACAAGAAGTTAAAAGGAAGTTTTAGGGTTTAGAGAAGGAGGGCTTTACCAATGGTGACACCCTATCTTCCTAGGCTTGGAATTTGACTTGAGGAGTATCAAGATTTGGTGTTTGACTTGAGGAGTATCAATATTTGGTGTTTGGATTTGTGTTTGGGTGGATTAAAGGCTTGAATGTGTTTAGGGTTTGATGATAGAGTTGGTCAAAGAGAAAACAAGTAGATAACACTTAAGTCCTCTATGTTTTCTCTCTAATCCTCCTCCTAAGGGGTGATTTGAGCTTGGATTGGTGTATGTATGAGAGTATGTATGAGAGTGTTTTGAAAGTATTTTGAGTGAGAGGGGTTTGGGAAAGATTGAAGAGAAAATGGTGGCAATTCTAGTGAATTCCCACTGTTTTCTCCCTATTTTTCGCCAGAATACAACTTCTATGAGCCAATTGTGTTATGTAAACTGAGAGAGGAGGGTTCAATTTATAGGCCTCTGGAAATAGCATTCATGTCCGCGGAGGGTATTGTAAACGTGCACTGTTCATTAAATGCAGCTCCAGGCTTTGGACAGGAAGAATAAAATTCAAAAATCCAGCAGTTTATGTTTTTCAACTTGCCCAATTCGGATTTTTCCAATTTCTTTTGCTTTTTGAGATTCTTTCCTTGGTTTATCTTTAAATGGCAAACCCTAATCTACCCTTGGTTGGTTAGAAATGTTAGAAATGTTAGAAATGTTAGGAATGTTAAAACTTTCGTTAATTTTCAAACGAAAATGCTAACAACTCAAATTGGAGTACTTACAACGGCCAAGCCAACAATACCCCTTTCACTCACTACAACCAGCGCAGCGCTGGACCATCTCAAACAGATCCCAATATCTCTCAAAATCCTCCCAGGTTCACTTCCTTCCAGCAATATGCTCAGTCACCAGGTTTCCCCCACATAACCTTTCCGACCCATTACTTCGGACAACCTGTAGCTGCTTCATGGCCTCAATTCCCTCTGTTTCCACATTATCCACTAAATAATACTCCGTTCCCTCAAAACCTGTTTGTCCAACCCCATATCATGGTTCCCTCCAACAGTGGAGCTTTGGTTACAGGTTCCATCAGCCCAGAGGTTTCTATCGACCCGCATGTGGTTATGCCGGCAGAGCAGAAGGCAGACAAAACTAAGGAAGAATTTTACAAGGCAAAGAGGCAGAAGCTTTCTGAAATCCTGAAGTCACTGCCCGAGGATGAGCAAGTGAGAGCCTTCGAGTCATGTTTGGAGCCATCAGTAAAAGCATTAGTCGGCCATCGCTTCTGCCTTGATCTCCGATCCATGGTCAATACGGGTCCCCCATCTGAGAAAGACCCGAAGGAAAAGCATGCCCCGAGAACAGAGCCATCTTACCAGTATAGAGCAGCAACTGCATTTAACCCTGCACCGGCCCCCAGCAAAGGAAAAGACACCACTGTCAGCTACCTCGTGCAGGGACATCAGTCAAGCAATGGGGACACGACCCTACAAAGCAACGGCTCTTCCAAGAGACGGCCCTCCCGTCGCTTCGACAAACTAGACATGCCTCTAAGCAAGATGTTGGAGAAACTGATCAAAGAAGACCTACTCAAACCTGTGGATGACTACACGCCAAAGAATCCCAGAGCCAACCTTGACAGGAGCAAATACTTTGCCTTCCACCAGTATCATGGGCACAAAACTGATAATTGCCTCGGCCTGCGGTATGAGATCCAAAATCTGATGGAAGATGGAAAGCTCAAGCGTCCTGCCAGTCCAGCAAGAAAAGAGCAGCTAGAGTAGGGGCACCTATCCTCGAGATCTGTCAATTGTCTTTTGGTCAACCTTCGTAGGTTCTAGTACTTTCCTCGTTCAATCAAGTCCGCCTCGGACATTGTAGTTAATCTTAAATTTTCTATAAATAAGTGTCTTTTTCTCTTCTTGCTAGACTTGAGACATTATTTGCACACCTACATTACAACTAATGAAATGGTTATATCCTAAATGATCACTTGCATTGCTCAACAAATAAACTCTGGAAATAACTAATGTTCTGATTAATCGGTGTGAGAAAGTCAACTGGTGTCCTCCCCATATACTTTCCTTACCCCACAAAGGCCTCCATCAAGCCACACACTTCCCAAAAGCATGTCTCCACCATCACCTTGACCAAGTCAACGACGGCGGCAACATCAAGGAACAACAAAAGGTCACTCAGCATCGAAAGATTGACCCCATGTTGACAACAACCTCAGAGCTCGCCTTCACCCTCGTGCGCATCGAGAAAGTTCAAGCAGGAGCTTGCCTTCGTCCTCAAGAACTTCAAAAAAAAAAAAGAAAAAAAAGAGAAAATTTCAAACAAGAGCTTCAAAAAAAAAAAAAGAAAAGAGAGAGAAAAGTTCAAACAAGAACTTCCAAAAAAAAAGGAGAGAAAAGTACAAACGAGAACTTCAAAAAAAAAGTGAGGCGAAGGACCCATCACCGCCAATCACAAGCTTGACAGATGGGCAAACAAAGTTAAAGCTCGAAGAATGGAGGTTGTCGATAACAATGGAGCGGTCAAAGCAAAGGCAAAAACACATCATAAGCCCTTACGCTACATTCAAATTCTTTCTCCCCCGGTGAAAGACGCTGATCAAGAAGCAATGGAATCACGGAAGAAGCCGTCAACAACGACTTGTCAAGGAATCACCTCGAGGCCCGTACCTTATCATCCAAACATCCCATCCAAGCCTTTTCACCAAAAGGACCACAAATGTTCATACCCTTTTCCCAGAGCCAAGCACCGTTCCGCCAGAACTACGGCGACCTGAGCTCCTTACACTGAGGAGAACCTAGGCAAACAGAAACGGTCCAGAGCATAAACACATACAAATCCCATAAACTCGGTCTCATCAATGACCTTCCCCATACACAGACCTTTCTTTCACACACAGCCAACTTTGATTCAAGACATCAGTTGACTTTCTTCTCACGGTTAATCAAGACATTTGTTCATATCGGGATTAATGGTTGAACAGCCTGAACATTAACAAAGGGTTTAAAGCAATCTTGTGATCATTATGGATAAAACATGTTTTCAGATGTCTCAACAAGTCTTCTATTTCTACGATAATAGGAAAATTAGAGCTAAACACTGTCTTTCTGTCAGCAAGAGCTTCCATATACTGCTCCAAACCTCTCTACGCTCATACTCTCCCAAAAGAGTCAAACCCAAAGCGAGTTTTGGTGCCTGCATTAAACTAGGCATCCACATAAAATCGGGATTCGTTCCCACTTCACTAAAATACGTCATTGCGCGTATACATTACAAGCCATTCCTCTTATACACTTTGGTTGACCAATCGAAAAAAAATCAAGGACGGTTGCCTAGTCAGGCCACATGGAGTTCAACTCAGATTAGGGCTGCATCAGATTCACTCTAGAATCCCCACAGATGACCAGCGATTCCTTCAAACTGGGGCTTCACCAAGTCATTTCTTCAGACTGGGGCTTTGCCACGCAAAGAGAGCTTTTTCATCCCACGGGTCTACTTTGAGTTTCGATTACTGGGGCTTGTCGGAAGCATCTTCCGGCATTATGGTTTTAACCAGAACTGGGGCTTCTCAGATACAACTTCGAAAGATCAAAATCTGAATCCTCATGACACCTCTGGGCAGCAGCAGCAGCAGCAATGGCAGTTTTTCCACAACCCAGTGGTATCCTCCCACTTGCTCAAACAGCTACCAAAACACTTTTGGATACATCCCCAACACATTTCCATACATACAACACAATACATCCCCACAAAAGGCCAAAGCCAGAGCCACAACCCGGTCGGCCCGCGCCCAAAGAAACAAGTTCCGTGAAAGAGGACCCGATCCTCACTCAGCTCAAGCAAACCCAGGCGAACATTTCCCTTTGGTCCCTGCTCACATCCTCTTATCCTCACAAGCTCAAGCTAGAGGAAAGCCTGGCCCGTACCATGGTCCCCGTGGACGCAACCCCAGACGAAGTCATTCAGATGATCGACAACATCCACTACGACAACATTATCACCTTCACAGATTTGGACCTACCAAAATTTGGGGCTGATCACAATGAGCCGCTCTACATCACAGTCCAGCTGGATGAGCGTCGCCTTCCCCGCGTGTTGGTAGACGGAGGTTCCGGAATGAATGTCTTGCCCGCCAAGATGATGGATTTGCTTGACATCAAGCCTACAGATCTGAAGCCTTCAGTCCACACTGTCAAGGCCTATGACTCTACTTCCCATACAGTTCTCGGGGTTGCTACTCTTAATATTTGGTTCGGCAAGCGGATGATTCCCACCGAATTCCAAGTATTGGACATTCCAATCACTTTCACAGCCATCCTGGGGCGTCCCTGGTTGCATCAAATCAATGGCGTGGCATCCACCCTTCATCAGTGCCTCAAGTTCATGCAAGGCAACGAGCTAACCACAGTCTACGGCGACAGCGTCACCACCGAGGGGACCAGCTCCAACGACATCCCAGTGTTAGAAATCAAGCATAATGACGACATGGAATTAAGTGGATTCACTCTGGAGACCTCCAAGATCCAAATATGTAACGTGGACCTTCCACTGTCTCACGACAAAATCCCTCCCGCCATGAAGATGATGAAACTCATGAACTTCATCCCAGGACTAGGGCTCGGCAAAAGGTTATAGGGCCAACACCAAGTCATTGAAGTCAAGGACCACACCACGGTCCAGGGGCTCGGTTATGTGCCAACACCAGCTGACATCCAGAAAAACAACAGACTCGCCCGCACCAAGGCAGCAGCCCGCAAAAGGGGAACCTCCAACGGCACACCTAACCTCCAACCCTTACAGCTTCGACCTTGCTCGCTACTTCGTCAAAGGAACCGACATAGGAACTGATGAAGATGAGAAAGGAACTGAGGGAACTGACAGCGGAACTGATGAAGATGAGAAAGCGATTACCCATCTGCTAGAAAGATTACCCATCTTTTAGAAAGATTACCCATCTGCTAGAAAGATTACCCATCTTTTAGAAAGATTACCCATCTGCTAGAAAGATTACCCATTTGCTAGAAAGATTACCCATCTCTTAGAGAGATTACCCATCTTTTCGTGAGATTACCCATCTTTTCGTGAGATTACCCATCTCTTAAAGAGATTACCCATCTTTTCGTGAGATTACCCATCTTTTCGTGAGATTATCCATCTCTTAGAGAGATTACCCATCTTTTCGTGAGATTACCCATCTTTTCGTGAGATTACCCATCTTTTCGTGAGATTACCCATCTTTTCGTGAGATTACCCATCTCTTAGAGAGATTACCCATCTTTTCGTGAGATTACCCATCTCTTAGAGAGATTACCCATCTCTTCGTGAGATCCTCTCCGATTATCTCTTCGTGAGATCCTTTCTCGTTATCTCTTCGTGAGATCCTCTCCCATTATCTCCTCGTGAGATCCTTTCTCGTTATCTCCTCGTGAGATCCTTTCATGTTATCTCCTCGTGAGATCCTTTCTCGTTGCCTCCTCGTTAGGTCTATCCCATCATCTCCCTGCGAGATCCTTCCCCGATATCTTGCATCTCGTTATCTCCTCGTGAGATCCTTTCTCGTTATTCTCCCTCGTGAGATCTTTTCGTCATCTCCCTGCGAGATCCTTCCCCGAGATCTTGCATCTCGTTATCTCCTCGTGAGATCCTTTTCTATTATTCTCCCTCGTGAGATCTTTCCGTCATCTCCCTGCGAGATCCTTCCCCGAGATCTTGCATCTCGTTATCTCCTCGTGAGATCCTTTTCTATTATTCCCCCTCGTGAGATGCTTTCTCGTTATTCTCCCTCGTGAGATCTTTTTGTCATCTCCCTGCGAGATCCTTCCCCGAGATCTTGCATTTTGTTATCTCCTCGTGAGATCCTTTTCTATTATTCCTCCTCATGAGATCTTTTCGTCATCTCCCTACGAGATCCTTCCCCGAGATCTTGCATCTCGTTATCTCCTCGTGAGATCCTTTTCTATTATTCTCCCTCATGAGATCTTTCCGTCATCTCCCTGCGAGATCCTTCCCCGAGATCTTGCATCTCGTTATCTCCTCGTGAGATCCTTTTCTATTATTCCCCCTCGTGAGATCCTTTCTCGTTATTCTCCCTCGTGAGATCTTTTCGTCATCTCCCTGCGAGATCCTTCCCCGAGATCTTGCATCTCGTTATCTCCTCGTGAGATCCTTTTCTATTATTCTCCCTCGTGAGATCTTTCCGTCATCTCCCTGCGAGATCCTTCCCCGAGATCTTGCATCTCGTTATCTCCTCGTGAGATCCTTTTCTATTATTCTCCCTCGTGAGTTTCGTCATCTCTAACGCCCCTCTCTCGAGGTGAAATACCCGTTAGACATTTCTAACGCCCCTCTCCCGAGGTCCAATTTCTCCGTTAGACATTTCTAACGCCCCTCTCCCGAGGTCCAATCTCTCCGTTAGACATTTCTAACGCCCCTCTCTCGAGGTCCAAATTTCCAGTTAGACATTTCTAAAGCCCCTCTCTCGAGGTGAAATACCCGTTAGACATTTCTAACGCCCCTCTCTCGAGGTCCAAATTTCCAGTTAGACATTTCTAACGCCCCTCTCACGAGGTCCAATCTCTCAGTTAGACATTTCTAATGCCCCTCTCTCGAGGTAAAGTTCCTGTTGGTCCTCACCAACGTTTCGTCTCCAGACGTTAAATTTCCCGTTAGTTTTCACTAACGCTCGTCTTCAGATGTTAAATTTCCAGTTGGTCCTCACCAACGTCTCGTCTCCAGACGTTAAATTCCCAGTTAGTTTTCACTAACGCTTCGTCTCCAGACGTTAAAGTTCCCGTTAGTTCTCACTAACGCTTCGTCTCCAGACGTTAAATTCCCAGTTAGTTTTCACTAACGCTCGTCTCCAGACGTTAAATTCACAGTTAGTTTTCACTAACGTTTCGTCTCCAGACGTTACATTCCCAGTTAGTTTTCACTAATGCTCGTCTCCAGACGTTAAATTCTCAATCCCCAGTTGACGTTTGACATTCAAACGCTCATCTACATCCCAAGTTGACGTTTGACATTCAAACGCTCATTTACATCTCAAGTTGACGTTTGACATTCAAACGCTCATTCCAGCCCCAAACTGACGTTTGACATTCAAACGCTCAGTCCTGTCTTCGGACATCAAATCACAATTCCGTCTCCTGACGTCAAAATTCCCATTGGTTTTCACCAACGTTCACTTCCTCGGCAGCCGCAATAAGCCCGAACTCCAAGGCACGAACGCCTTGCAACAATTCTCCTTTGGCAGCCGCAATAAGCCCGAACCCCAAAGCACGAACGCCTTGCAACAATTCTCCTTCGGCAGCCGCAATAAGCCCGAACCCCAAGGCACGAACGCCTTGCAACAATTCTCCCCGGCCGCCAGTCGTAAGCCCGACCATCCCACTTCAGCGGCCATCAAGGTAAGCCCGCACAACAATCCCTCTTCGGCCATCCTCGTAAGTCCGAATACCTTTTCACTCCAGCAAGTGAACGTTCATCTCCTCGGTAGTCATCGTAAGCCAGTCTATCTCATTTCCACGGCAATCCCTGTGAGCCCGTACAATGAGTCACTTCTCCGGCAGTTATCGTAAGCCCGACCATCCCAATTCAGCGGCCATCAAGGTAAGCCCGCACAACAATCCCTCTTGGGCCATCATCATAAGCCCGAACATTCCTCCCCAACGGGATCGTAAGACCATCCTTTTAAGGAACGTCAATCATCTTCCGTTTCTAACTGCTTGTTAGAACGTCAACCAATTCCCTCAGTTCTTAACTGGTCTTGTTAGAATTACGGAGGCTTTTCCCCAACAATATGTTAGTCTCTCCCGAGATCACATTCCGTTGCTAACCCCGTCGTTGGAACTTCAATCCCTCTTCGGCCATCATCGTAAGCCCGAATACCATATCCCCAGCAGACAAAAGACGAGCGGTAAATCAAGGAAAGCCCGCACAACAATCCTTCTTCGATCGCCATTTCCGTCGAATCCCCAGCATGAGATCCCGCTCCCTCCATGTATCAAGAAAACTCCATCGGGGACGGAAATTTTTTATATCCTTTCAGAAAACTCTGTCGGGGACGGAAATTTCTCATCTCCTTTCAAGAAAACTCCGTCGGGGATGGAAATTTCTCGAAACCTTCAAATCCATTTCCGTCGAACTCGAAACTTTCAAAACCGTTTCCGTCGAACTCGGAACTTTCAAAACCATTTCCGTCGAACTAGGAACCTTCAGAACCATTTCCGTCGAACTCAGAACTTTCAAAACCATTTCCGTCGAACTCGAAACCTTCAGAACCATTTCCGTCGAACTCGGAACTTTCAAAACCATTTCCGTCGAACTCGGAACCTTCAAAACCATTTCCGTCGAACCCGGGACTTTCAAAAGCATCTCCCTCGTGAGATTCAACCATCTCCCTCGTGAGATTCAGCCATCTCCCTCGTGAGATTCACCCATCTCCCTCGTGAGATTCAAACCATCTCCCTCGTGAGATTCACCCATCTCCCTCGTGAGATTCAGCCATCTCCCTCGTGAGATTCAGCCATCTCCCTCGTGAGATTCTCCCATCTCCCTTGTGAGATTCAGCATCTCCCTCGTGAGATTCAGCCATCTCCCTCGTGCGATTCACCCATCTCCCTCGTGAAGTTCAACCCTCTCCCTCAAAAGTTACAAGTTCAGACGCCTCACAATAGTCTCCATTCAGGTTCAGATGCCTCGCAATGTTCTCACTTAGGTTCAAACGCCTCACAATAGTCTCCATTCAGGTTCAGATGCCTCGCAATGGTCTCACTTAGGTTCAGACGCCTCAAAATAGTCTCCATTCAGGTTCGGGTGCCTCGCAATGGTCTCATTTAGGTTCAGACGCCTCACAATAGTCTCCATTCAGGTTCAGATGCCTCGCAATGGTCTCACTTAGGTTCAGACGCCTCAAAATAGTCTCCATTCAGGTTCGGATGCCTCGCAATGGTCTCACTTAGGTTCAGACGCCTCACAATAGTCTCCATTCAGGTTCATATGCCTCGGAATGGTCTCACTTAGGTTCAGACGCCTCACAATAGTCTCCATTCAGGTTCGAATGCCTCGCAATGGTCTCACTTAGGTTCAGACGCCTCACAATAGTCTCCATTCAGGTTCGAATGCCTTGCAATGGTCTCACTTAGGTTCAGATGCCTCACAATAGTCTCCATTCAGGATCGGATGCCTCGCAATGGTCTCACTTAGGTTCAGACGCCTCACAATAGTCTCCATTCAGGTTCAGATGCCTCGCAATGGTCTCACTTAGGTTCAGACACCTCACAATAGTCTCCATTCAGGTTCAGATGCCTCACAATGGTCCCATTTAGGTTCAGACGCCTTCAAATAGTCTCCCTCAGATTTAGATGCCTCCAAAACAGTCTCTCTCAGGACGAACTCCTCCTAATCATTCCCCACAGGTCGAGGCCCCAACCAATTTCCCTCACACCCGTGAACTACGATCGGCTTGATTCCCGCTCGGGATACGTAGGAATCCTTTCGCTAAGGGTCCAGCGATTTGACCGCCCAGGTCTCTCCATAAGGCATCCCCCGATTTGGATCCTTATCTTTTTCGACGACACCACCTCCTTCGGAAGTGACGTCGCCAAGGGGCTAACTGTAAGTACCCAAATACGGATCGTCAAAATCCGTTAAAAGTTAACCGGAATCCGTTAACTGGCTCGCTCCGAGTTAACCGGAACCCGTTAAGTTCCCCGTTCTCAAGTCAACGAGACATCTCGGGACTGCCCCGTGCATCTCGATATCAAAGCGTACTCAACACACGTAAAAGTACAGCTTTCTCCGAAAAACGAACTTTTCGGGGTCTTCCGGGATTCGATTTCCCATTTTCGAGCGTCTCGACCTTCCGGAGGTCATAACTCCCTCATACGAACTCCGTTTTGGGCCCACCACATATCAAATCGAACGCGAGAACAAGATCTACGCAGGTAACTTGTTCAATCAGGAAATATAGCCAATTTCAGGTACAGTCCGGCCGGACACTTTCTGCAGCTTAAATACGTGTCCAAGACGTGTCAAACTCAAGGCCAAATGACCAAAATATCCCCAAACTCAGGTATAGTCCGGCTGGACTCTTTCTGTAGGGCAGAAAACCATCAGGCTAAGCAACCTTGCTTCCTCACTAAGAAAATTACTTCCCCTCCAAGTATTTTCTCCCTCCTCCAAGTATTTTCCTCCTATAAATACTCACCTCCTCCTTCATTTTCAACACACATTTTCCTCATCTCTCCACCCCAAGCTCCTAGGCTTGTCTTTCTTCTGCTCTTCGGGGGCCCTCGTGCTACTCGTCGGCGGAATTCTCTACTCTTCGGGGGCCCTCGTGCTACTCGTCGGTAGATTCTGATCCTCAAGCTAAACTGACACAAGTCGAAACGCTGCCCAAATCCCTAGGTTTCTAAGCACCAAATAAAAGGGGAAACTCTGCCCAAACACTTCCGAAACACCTTTCAAACACCTTTCCGTATCCCGTATACGCCCACCGAGCCAAAGGAGCCGACCCTAGCCATAGGTAGCTCCCTCTCTCACTCTTAAAATGTAGACGCCTCCGTCTAATGGGGTCCGATACGTTTTAGCCCCTCGATCCTCTTCTCTTCCCGTAAGAGAAGTAATCACGGGTTAAAACGGCGTTCCGACCCCGTTCCGTTTAAATTTCTGTCATTTACCATTCCGGATCGATCGATCCGTCGATCGTCATTTACTTTTCTGTCATTTACAATTCCGGACCGTTTGATCCGTCGAACGTCATTTACAATTCCGAGTCGTTTTGGCTCGTCGATCGTCATTTACAATTCCGAGCCGTTTTGGCTCGTCGATCGTCATTTACAATTCCGAGCCGTTTTGGCTCGTCAATCGTCATTTACAATTTCGGATCGTTTGATTCCGTCGATACCGCATTTAAATACTGTCATTTACAAAGTCCGACCCATTTGGATCGTGATAGTATTTACTTTTCAAAGTCCGAGTCGCAACCCGATTCGTTGATCGCAAAATCATTTAATACGTTTTTTCCCGTAAAAATCGTTAACAATGTAATGCCCGGTTCAAAACCGGAGTTCGACCTTCGAAATCTCTTTCAAAATGCGCGAAATGACGTTTGGCATCCGAACGCTCATCTTCAAACTTAAAAGCCGCCATTTGACATTCAAAATCATTTAATGCTTTTTTTCCGTAAAATCGTTAACAATATAATGCCCAGTTCAAAACAAAAAGTTCGTCATTCGAACTCCTTTTCAAACTCAAAACCGACGTTTGCCACGCAAATGCTCATTTCCGTCTCAAAACCGACGTTTGCCACGCAAATGCTCATTTTCGTCTCAAAACCGACGTTTGCCACGCAAACGCTCATTTCCGTCTCAAAACCGACGTTTGACATTCAAACGCTCGCCTTTTCAAACAAGTCACCTAATCAACGTTTGACATTCAAACCAAGATTAAGCTTGTCATTCAAGCCCCCATTTCAAAATGCAAATACACACACACACACAAGATTTCGAGAAAGGTAGAAAAACTTGTCATACGAGGCGTTTCGGGTGATCTCGTAATACTCTTCCCGAAACGTAACGTGACCTCCGAACCTAACAATCTCTGGTACTCAAAAAAAACTTTTTACTCGTTTTTGCTACCAATAAAAATGACACCCCATTTTCAAAGCCTTTTTTCTAAGTTTTTTCTACCAATAAAAACGACTCCATTTTCAACCAAAAGCCGTTTCTCAACGTTTGAGCTCAAAATACAAAACCGCGTGGCGACTCCTCTCCTTCCCGAAAGCGAGGTCTCAGACACCAACCTCCGCGAAAGACAACCGCTTTCGCCGCGCGCGAAATCCGGGTAATTTCAATGTTGTCTGGACTGACTATGCTATGCTCTACAACTTTTAGCACACCCTTCAAGAGTTTGATCCCTCTAAAATGGGTATACCATAGAATGATAGTCTTCTCCGTTATTTTGATACTGAGCCAGCGTCCCATGGTCAACCAGCTAATCAGAAATGTTATGGACCTTGTGAAGAATATGTTTGAAGTGAATAGGGAACTCCAAGCTATGGGCAACATTAACCTTGCTGAATTCTTCTCTTCGGTTCACTCCAACAAAAACCGATGGGCTTCTACACTAGTTAAGAGTTTAGGAGGAGGTGTGACCGGCATACCAGTTGAAACCTCAGGAGGAGGTACAATGATTGTGTGACTCCAGCTAAGTCACCGATCAAGGGAACCTCAACCGATAAATCTGCTGAATCGGTTAAGGAGGAGAGAGTTAAAAATTTTGCTACTGATGTTGTTGATATTCATCTTCAGGCTGCACTTGTAATGAACCTGTTTCACAATGAAGTAGAGCAACAAAGGTTGATCGCTAAGGATCTTGCTACTCAAGCAGCCATTGAAGCTATCTTACTGGTTGCTCAAGCCAATGCTCAAACCAAATGCAAAGCTCCTATTGAAGAAATTGAGGAGGTTGAGCCAATATATGAGGAGGAGGATCTTGATGCCTCTAGTTTCTTTGATGATCTGGTTGATCTAAAGGCTCCAGAACCGTTTGACTACAATCCAAATGATCCAACCCATCCTCCAATAGACTTTAACTTTTCTTTTGATCAGAAGGATCTTCTGTCAACCAAGAATTATTAGACTTCAAGAGCATTTATTCCTCAGTTGCAGAATGGGATGTTTTTATTTGATCTCCATGAGAAAATCTCAAGCTCTACTCATCTTCAACTGATTCCTATGCCTCTATACCTTGTTGAAACATGCCAAATTGAAAGGAGGAGAGCTAAAATTAAAGCCATTAGGGATGTTGCTGAGATAACAGTTTATGGATCCCCTATATCTTTTACTCCCCCTCATATAACAAAAATTGATGGCCCTGGTAATACCTATTTGAGGTATGTTGTTCCAACGATATTAAAGCTTCCCAAGAGGAGTCCTCCAAATTCTTAAGTCATCCCAAGCAAAGTGTATCAACAACTTGTGTTGGACTTTCGGATTAAGTAAAAAGTTAAGCTACCAGTCACAGTAGCCTGAGCCGGTTCCATACTCATTGTTAGACCTGCTCCAACTATCCGTTCTCTTCAACTAGTTGAGTCCTCCCTCTGTACTACATATTTATTCATCCGATATTTATCGGTTAATGGGCATATTATAAGGGTGTTAGAACATCATATAAGGGCATGGACTTTTGAAGTCACAAAGATGATAGGTTTTATGTCTCAGGTACCAAGGTTATCAGTTAGAAATAGAATATGTGGAGCCATTGAGCTTCATAGTAACCTTCGCTATGCCTAACAACTGATCATTCACCTAAGGCTAGCTGCTCTTATCCATTTGAGACAAAGATCAATTCTTCTTGCCCTTGTTGCTGCTGAGCTTGTGGCCAATGTATTTGAAGAAGCACGGGAGGTAAAGTGTTCCCTTGAGATGAGCTTAATAAAAAAATGGTGTTATGACTTCGGTTGTTTCCCTCTCCACTAACTCTAGCACTGAAGATGTTCATGTTGAGGAGGAGGTAATTTCTAAGGATGAAACTGCTTCTAATGATATTCCCTTAACCGGTCAAGCACCTGTTACCAGTCAAACCTCTCCTACCGGTTAAGCACATGTTGCCGGTCAAGCCATCCTAACCGATGCTACTTCTGATTTTGTGACGGGTCATGCCTCTCAATCTACATCGACTATATCAACTACTCCTTCAACTGATGTCTTTCCCCCAACCGACTCAATTACTGTCTCAACCATTCCTTCATCAGTTAAAGTTTTTTTTGAGGCTCTAAATTACTGGTTGTTGAGCCCTCTTCGCAGCAATCGGTTATTGCATTCGGAGGTGATGATGATGGACCTGGACCCCCTTCTGCTGAAGAGATTGCTGTTGATCTTAAATGACCAACTGTGGTTAGTGATTTGGTTGATCTGCACATTGCCCTTGTTTGTGATTTGGGTAAGTCCAATCAGGAAGTGGAAATGAGAAGAATGATAAGCGTTGAAGCTGGCTTCACTAAAGCCTTAGGTAATTTTGTTGAGAAGCTGAATGAGAAGGATGCTACAATCATTGATCTGGTGAAGCAGCTAACCGAGTCCACAAATGTTAACAAGCAACTTTGTGATGAAGCCATCTCCTACAATAATGACCTTGAAACCGCCACAAATGGGCTTGGCAAAAGCAAATCAGACAATCCGTGACCTTAGTGTTGAACTTAAGAGAACTCAAATTGACTTATTAAAGGTCAAAGCTCAGAATGAAATTCTTTCCAAGCACAGAGGTGAGAGGATTGCCAGGTCTGATAGGAAGAAGAAAAGAAAAAGAGATGAGAAGAAGCTTCTGCCAGCAAAAAGTCTAAGTCAGAAGTTGCAGCAGTTGATTCATCGGCTACACCAAAGGATGACAAAGACATCAATCAGTCAAAGAAAGATTCAACTGATCCCGATGCTGCCAAAGATTAGAATTTAACAATGAAATATATGTCTTCTGCCCTTCACCGATTAAACTCAATGAGAATCTCTTTTCCCCCATTCCGTTTCAATTGAAGTTTGTTTGATTCCTTTTATATTTTTTAAATGATTATACTTGTGCTGCAACTAACTCTATTTTGCCGGTTATATCATTTATTTTCTCCATTCCTTTTTCTTTTTATTCGTTAACTTATATTGTATGCTTTTCAGCGTTACATCAAGTTATCTGTTGACTTAGGGAATGAATTATAAAAGATAAACTCTTGATCATTCTTTTACCAATTTAAGATAGATGTATGCCTTAGGATGATTTGACTTAAGTAATTAGGAGAAGATTGTTAGTCAAGTATATGTATAGCTATATAATTGCTCAATCCCAATCATATAAGCATTATTGAGGATCCCTAATATAATTAGAATGACCTGGAATTTTAATGTCGAATAGGCTAGAGAATAGAATGACCAAACGATAATGACAAGAATCAAATATTGAAAGCTTCAAGCTTTTCTTTTTCTATTTCATATAATCAAAGTCTGCCTCAAAACAAAAACCTAGCAATGTTTAAATACTAATTCTAAGAACATTCTAGAATCCTATCAAACCCTAAAACAACTTTCAAAGAAAAGACCAAAATACCCTAACTTAATAATTCATAAAACAAATATTTAAATCCTAAACCCACAAAGACTGAAGCCCGTTGATGAAGCCCGTTGCTGCTCTGTTTTCTGCCGTTCTGCCTGGCTGCTGCCCAGGCGCCCGCCTGGCCGAAAGTGAGGCGCCAGCCTCGCTTCCAGCTGCCCTGTTTCTATTGCTGCCTCTGTTTCTGTCTTAACCTGCATCATTCTCCCCTCCTTAGAAAAGACTCATCCTCGAGTCAATATCCTCAATAGGAACACTACGATAACCCAGAAAATTCGAACTTCATCTGCAAAAGTAACACTATGTCCTTGACGAACTCTAAACTTCATTGCCTTCGTGACAACATCCATCCAATCGCTCCATTGTGTTGAGACGAAATACTCAATAATCAATTTCTGAACGATACACAAAACAGAAGAACGAGGGGTATACGTGTCAAACGAATCTGCATACCAATGGTCACTGGTAACCGCTTCCAACGTCCACACCAATTGATTATGTGATAATTCATTATCAATTGTTTTAACACGAATAGGTTTTGCCAACACTTCCTCGGTCTCCTTATCTGACTCAGCAACTGATTCAACGTCATCAACATGATCAGATGTCATCGGTTGAGAAACGTCATAACGACACACATCAAAAATAGGTGGTTTGGACCAATCAACAAGATCTTCTTAACTTGAAGATTCGAACAAAAAAACATCTTTATACTCAACAGTATCAATCCAAGAATCAATCAAATCTTCAGGATTTGCATCAAACATAATGGATTTTGACCAATCAACAAGATTTTCTTGACTTGAAGATTCGACAAAAAAACCCTCTTTAAACCCAACAGTATCAATCCAAGAATCAAAGGAATCATCAGGAGTTGCCTTACCTTCGATCTCCAGAATTTCGATCCTCACATTGACATCCGTAGAAGGGTCAGCTGCATACCTGTTATGATGTCCACGATTTTGGGTGAAGGAATCCATCCCCTCTCGATACTCCCTATCCTCGGCTGGAACAACCGGATCTGAACCCTTCTTCGCTGGAAGCACCACGCGATCCATGCGGTTTTGGAGTATTTGAATCTGTCTTCGTATCTCATCTATCTCGATATTGCGACGACTTCATTTGCGATGATGGTCATCTTCTTGGGGCTCCGCTGCATGGCTTCTCCATCAACCACCTCGTCCACTACAACCAATGCGTCCTCGTTCAGCCATTGATATTCGCGCCAGGCGCTCTGATACCAAATAAAGTCAAATAGGCTAGAGAATAGAATGACGGAACGATAATGACAAGAATCAATTATTGAAAGCTTCAAGATTTTCTTTTTCTAATTCATATAATCAAAGTCTGCCTCAAAACAAAACCCTAACAATATTTAAATACTAATTCTAAGAACATTCTAGAATCATATCAAACCCTAAAACAACTTTTAAAGAAAAGACCAAAATACCCTAACTTAATAATTCATAAAACAAATATTTAAATCCTAAACCCACAAAGACTGAAGCCCGTTGATGAAGCCCGTTGCTGCTCTGTTTTCTGCCGTTCTGCCTGGCTGCCCAGGCGCCCGCCTGGCCGAAGGTGAGGCGTCAACCTCGCTTCCAGCTGCCCTGTTTCTGTTGCTGCCTCTGTTTCTGTCTTAATCTGCATCAAATTTTCTATGTATCTTTAGTACCCCCTTAATGCTAGTGCCTTTGTATTTTACTTTGTATTTCTCTCAACCTTTGATAACCTGAATACTTAAAGCCCTTGTCCTACTATTACAAAATGATGTAAGAGTAACCGGATGATCTCCTCAATCGGTCAAGCCTCTTAACTGGTTGACTTTCTCAACTGGCCAAGCTTTCAACCGGCAATGGTGTAATCGACTCTGGCTCCTCTCAGACGGCTAAATGCAATCCAGTCAGACTCTTCTTCTACTAGCTAGATGTTCAAGTTTGTCTCAACATTTATTGTACCTACTTTGCTATGTTTGGGTAAAACAACTTCTGTTAACACCATATTGCAGCTTGACAAATAACTACTTCATGCTATGATCAAATGTTCAAGTTACCATTACTCACATCAAGTTCTTTATCTTCCAGATATTTCAAGTGTGTATTTTCTTCAAATCTCAAGTATTTAATGGAGAATATTTTTCATTTAATGATTTTCAGTCCAGATCATCTCCTTAACCACTTCAAAGACAACAACTCCTTTTGAAAACCAACTGTAAATACCTTTCTTTGAGTATTGAAAAGGGTTGGTGCATTGAAGACATTGAGAGAGGAATTGTCAAGAACTGCAAGTGCTAAATCTTCAGCATTCAAGTTCAAGACATTATGTCCTTACAATCACTAGATTATTTATTAGGACATACACTGTGCACACTCAATCATTTCTTGTAAGTGTTTTCGACAAGACTATTTCTGAAACACGTTGATTAAATACACAACACAACCAAGAGAAATCAGTTTAACTTGTGAACACATCTCTTGGTAATACTTATATCATGATCCAATAGTTTCCTTTAGGCAACCTTCAACAATTCTCATGAGTAGCAACTTGTAATAAACTAGTAAATCATTAATAGTACACTCTTTCACAAATCCAAGTTTTGACCAAATTTGAAAGCGGACGTAGCAGTTTGTTAACAATGTGAACCTCTCCAAACAACAATGTCCCTTTGTTTTTTTTGTTTTTTTCACTTTCTTCTTGTAACCGGTTGAACTATATCACTAATTAATTACACCCTTGAATCTTTACTTGCATACCCTTTTGTTTTATTATACTTGAAACATTCACTACAAGAAACAGAGTTTTTAGGGTCGGCATTTTGCCGTCCCAAAAAGTCGTTTTGCCGTCTCAAATACTATTTAGGTCGGCGTTTAGGTCGGGAAATGAGGGTCCTAAATAACATGCGACTCTAAAAGTTTTGGGACCCCCGTCACCGTCTCAAATACAACATTTAGGTCGGGTGTAGCCGACCCTAATAAAAATTAATTTCTTTTTTTTTTTTTTTTTTTCGGGAAATTTTTGGAGCCAAATATTTTTTGGTACCCGTTATTAGGGACGACATAGCCGACCCAAATAATATTTGGCGCCTTTTTTTTTTGGAAGGAAATTATTAAGGACCCTATCACCCGACCCAAATAATATTTGGCGCCTTTTTTTTTTGGAAGGAAATTATTAAGGACCCTATCGCCCGACCCAAATATAATTTTGCGCCAATATCACATTTTTTGCGGGAAAGTAATTAGGTCGGATATAGATGACCCAAATAAAATTTGGTGTCAAAATGTGAATATTTACCATTAATTATCAAACACTACTAATCTTCTACTAATTATATATATACACATGCATACATTATACTTGTAAATATATCAAAAGGACCTGACAATAAGAAAATAATGCATTAACTAAATTTAATCAACCACATCATCTAAATAAAAAGTTAACTGTTACCTAATAGTTAAGGTAGACGAAATAGAAGGATTCAATACTCCTTTTAAAATAATTTGACCTAAAACTATTCTCTAAATAATTCAAAATCATCCATATTGCATATTGCATACGTGGAACGTGCTCCCCCAAAACATGAACGTGCTCCCCCAAAACATTGTTGCTGATATCATTCCTCCATCACGCTACCTCGATCTTCACAAAATCTGTTATTTCATGAAAAAAAAAAGGGAAGTTACATTCATAAGATTCAGTCTTAATAATTTTTTCTATGCTTTACTTCAACAAATATAAGCCATCAGCTGATCAGCTTATATATTAAAAAGTACTGAATATACAATGCATAAATGGTTGCTAAGATCAGGCTCCAAAGCTTCTACATATGAGAGAAAGAAAAGTAAAGAAGAGGGTAAATAGTGCGGGATCTGAATCATATCCATAAATGAAAGAGAGTTCTAATATTTTGGGTGAACAAAATATAACAAATGTACTTGGCATTAATTCAAGAGTTCTAATATTTTGGGTGAACAAAATATAACAAATGTTAGTTACATGAGATCACATATCAATCTTTTTTTATATTTTTAACAATTCCGTCCGCAAGATGAGAACATTTCAAAATGTTAGCTACTGATCAAGATATACTATCAACAGATGAGGACTAACAGCCTTGGCTACTGATTTTCAGATGATGACTTAGAAGCAATTGAATTAGCATCGAATTAATAACTAATTAATTCTCTTTTCCTAATGTTCATTGATTTTTTCTCCTTTAAAGTTTGTACTTTGCCTTGTGACTTCTTCGGATGAAATTATTTCATATACTCCACGCAGCAGATCGCATCAAAGACAGCAGCGCGGATTTCTGCAGTTTCAGTGCAGCAAACTTTGTGCAGTTTCTGTGCAGCAAAGTGTGCAACAAGTGTGCAGGAGGTGTGCAGCAAAGTGTGCACCAAGTGTACAGATTTGGCGCATCAATTATCAGTTCAGCACAGCAATTAAATTGCAGAAACTAATATCAGATAGCAAGTTCAAAATAGCAAGCAGCACAGAACAGCAAGTGCAGAACTGAGCATGTGTAGAAGAGCAAGTGCAGAACCAAGTTCAAAACAAAGCACATTTTTGCAAAACTGTTCTCAGGGAGTCGGTTCAAGACCAGATTACAGCAAGGTTTCACATCAAACCTCAACACACATTGGACATAGGGGCAGACCCAAGTATAGTATTTGGTGAACGTGCACCCAATACTTTTCCACATTTAATAAAAAATGAATCTGAAATGTGCACAGTGAACCCAATTTATGACTCAGTGAAACATAGAGTCCTAATCTATACAAATGCTATAGATTCTATATTGCAACTTCAAGTAAACTTGGAGGCAAAATAAGTACTCTTTACCACATAGAGTTGTTGAGTTGGCATGTACATTTCAAACAATCATGTATTATTTGGAGATGAAAGAACTTTTGAGCTAGCAAATCATAACTGCTAATTCGCAACCTAAATCTTTAATACCACTCTTTTTGTCCCATAATAAATGTCACACTTTCATTTTTCTTAAAGTTCACCCATTTTTTTTCGTTAATGATTTGAAGACATTTGAAAATGACCAAAAGCTGAGCAACTACTTTCTTTTTTTTGCATAGGCTTTTTCAAGGGTGAAAACATGTCCAAAATAACTCGATTTCATGTCAGGCAATCCAACTTGGATTTATTTTGTAACTACTTGGTCAAAACTGATAAGGTTCACTAAGTCAATTAGAAAATCAAATACTCCAGGACATACAGAACAAGCAGTTAAACAGAGTCACGTGAGTTACAGCCCATCAGAACCAATGTAAATTAAAATACATCCTTCTTGAACAGGGAGGGGCAAGAGAGAAGAGTCTAAGAGAGAGCTCAACTAAGAGAGGGGTTTCAAAGAATAACTAACAGGGGGCTATCATGCAGTAAAGCAAAGTTCAGCAAAAAGAAAAACACAAAATGACCATATTTTAGTAATTAAATTATTAAACGACGGAAAGAGCATGTACCTCTATGTTATGTTTGGTTTCTAGAGTTAGACCCGTGACCACTAGATGGCCCGGGGCTTGGATTTGAAGCAAAGACCAAGCTCGTATTGATGCCTGCATTGTGGAGCAAACGAATAATCCGAGTCTCAGCATCCATAGATGACTGCTGAGCAACTTGCACTATCGCCCTCAATGCAGCAACTTCACTATCCCTCTCTGCAGCTTGCGCCTTCAATGCAACGATTTCACTATCCCTCTCTAAATCACGACGATCTCGCTCTGCAATCTCTTCCCTCAATTTTGCTAGCTCAGCCTCAATAGCCTCAATATCCTGAGTTGATAAAGGTGATGCCCCTGTGGATGTTGCAGATGATGTATAACCTAGTCTAGTACCCGTACCACCGCACAAAACTCGCCCATGTCCATCATTTCCTATCACATCTACAAAAATCCTTTCTCTTTTCTCTGGATCATCCTGTTCTTCTTCGGGTAGCTCATCAAGGCGCCTTTGCAATTGTTGCTTTGCAAATAAATTATTTTTTAAGAATTCACATAAAAGAATATATATATATATATATATATATATATATATATATATATATATATATATATATATATATATATATATATATATATATAGAGAGAGAGAGAGAGAGAGAGATTAAGAAGGTGAATTAAACATGGTGCATAGTTCATAATTTACTTCTATGCCGGCAGACTCCATCCTCGTACGTATATTTTCCTTTCTTCGCACGAGTTGCTCTCCAAATGCTAATTCCATCAACAGGCTCATTATTTTTTTCTCTAATGCATTTGTTAAAAAAATGAAAAAAGAAAAGAAAAAGATATCAGTCAGCTACATTAAAGAATTATATTCCACATTAAAGAATTATATTCAAATAAGCCATTGTTAAAACTTTTCTCATAAGCATAACAAAACTAACCTTGTCAACAATATTCGGGATTGAGTTCCTCCCAATTCTAGGATATGCATTTAGGTTGCATCGGTTGTCCATGTTTCGCATTGCAACTTCCGTAAACAAATTCAAACATTTCATCTAAACTATATATTTACAATAAAAAGATCATTGAAAACTCAAGATCAATTTCATACTTTTGTTGATTCCATACTCCAATAGCTCACTAGTTCTACCCATTGATCGGGTTGCACATCCGGAGGTACAATAGCAAGGCGCTACGGAATATCTTGAAAGGGTACAAAGTACTTTCTCTTTAGTTCATACTTTAAAGATTTCCATGCTTTGTTTAATTTTTTAAGAAAAATCTTCTTAAATCCGTCGGGTGCATTGGTGTTTGCCTGAAAAGAACACACAACTACTCATCAACTCCATATATTAAAGAATTTGAAATCATGAAAATGACAATGCTGACCTTAACATTTTTCCAAACAATTTCTATGACTTCGTCTTCCATCCCATCCCATGAAGTCCAATATAAAGGAAACCATAAGCCATTTCTTGCAAAGTTTCCAAGTTGACTAGCTAACTTGGCAGCATTATCACCGATTGGATTACAATTTTTGTCCCAATCAATTATTTTCTTTCCCTGACCCCACCCATCCCATTCACGAGCCCGTCCTCTACCCTTTCTTTTTGTTGTAGAGTCACCATCTGTATTATCTAGAGAGACAAAATAATAATTCTATTAACAAATCAAAGTTATTTACAAACAAATCAAAGTATCACTGAAACTTAATATTGAACAAAAAGCTAAATAAAAATCATTGAAATGTTTCCATGAAATCACAAGCGTAATTCCTACAGAATCAAGATACCCATAGAAATGTAGAGTACTAATTGTTATATTTGCAAATACTAATAATAATATTGAACAAAAAGCTAAATAAAAATCATTGAAATGTTTTGCTAATAAAGTTTTCAGTTATCCTCCATCTCATCCCCTTCAACATCATCATCGTCGGGTATAGTTGTGTCAATTAAAACTCCATCTACGCCTTGTCGGGCTCAAGAAGTAGTATGGTTTTGCTCCGCTAGCACTTTGTTGAACGGCTCTACTTGAGAGACTTCTAAATCTTCTTCAACTATTGAGTACTTATCAAACCTATCCCTTGGGTTCATTCGAGCAACAACATGCCAATCCGGTTCTATAGGATCTTCCACATAAAAAACTTGTTCTGCTTGGGATGCCAATATGAAAGGTTCATCGCCTAAACGATTCTCTTTATATAACAAATGATTGAAGTTCACAAGTGTAAATTTGAATTCATATACCATCTTTCCTACTCGGGGATTGACCCAATCGCATTTGAACAATACAAACTTCGGACCATTAAGATAGTGAAGTTCAAGGATATCGATTAATACTCCATAGTAAACAATATCCCGGAACGAGGATTAGAATCTCGACTCTTGGAATAACTCATTTGAGTTTCTTTTAGAAAAACACCACTATTTTGTGTCTTCCTACTGAGATCCAGCTTTTTAGTTCGAAAACGAAAACCAGATATTATGTATGATTTATAACGATATGCATTTTTTCGAGGTCCGAGAGCAATGCTCCTTATTTCATCTGTAATTTCGTCATCATTGATAGTCTGGTTGACCTACATTCAACAAGGATAAATAGGTTTAGAACTACATATATGATTAAAACGTTGTATATTGAGCATATGCAATTAACTTACATGATTGCGTAACCATATATGAAACTCTTCATTATGCTTACGGTTAACAAGATGTTTTACGTGAGTTGTGGGGATACATTATGGTAAGCTCAGCAATGTGTTTTCTGCCAAATTAATAGAACAATTGTTATTTTTTCCAAAACACATTTACATATATACTTGTGTTGCTATATTCAAATTTTACTTACTCAATGAACGGTGTCAACGCCTCAACATTTCCTAGCACATATCGATGTGCTTGTGTGAATGTTGTATCATCAAGCTCTACATCCACCTTTTTCCCTAATCCACGACCATGTTGTTCACCTCTATCATCATTTCTGGCTGGACGATTAGACTTTGTTTCCACACTATCATCCACGTACCTCGTACAGAAAGTCATGCACTCGTGTAAAAGGACATTTTTAGCTATTGAAGCCTCTGGGCGAGCACGGTTACGCATATAAAGCTTTAAAGTGTGAAGATATCTTTCTATTGGATACATCCAACGATAGATGACTGCACCTGCTAAATGAAGCTCATCTGCCAAATGTATAGGCAAATGCTCCATGACATCAAAGAAACTAGGTGGAAATATCTTTTCAAGACTGCAAAGTGTAAGTGCCATACGATCTTCAAATTTCTCCAGATCAGATAAAGTATTAACACTTGAGCATAATATTGCAAAACAATTGCTCAACTCAATTAGTGCTTGTACAATGTGCTTTGGTAGGGCCCGTCTTGCGGCTATAGGAAGCAATTGTTGCAATAAAATATGGTTGTCATGGCTTTTAAGCCCCCGAATTGTTCGTTCATCAAGGTGCACACATCGTGAGATATTCGACGAGTAACCATCGGGGACTCTAACATCTCTCAACACTTTCAAGAATATTTCCTTCTCTCTATTAGTCATTGTATACTCCCCATGGGAGGCAAATAATCTATAGTCGCCCCTCGTGGATGAGGATGCAACTCGTGCCTAATATTCAACTCCTTTAGATCTCTTCTCGAGTACACGTTGTCCTTTGTTCCTTTTTTAATACCCAATATTGTGCACAAGACATTATCACATACATTTTTCTCAACATGCATAACATCAAGATTATGGCGAATTACATTATTCTCCCAATATGGCAATTCCCAAAAGATGCTTTTCTTCTTCCAGTTATGTATTTTCTTCGGTGGTTGTGAGCTTTGTTTAGCAAGCTCCTTCTCTCTTTGCTCCCTCTTTCTCTTTTTGAACACATCTTCTTTCTTGTACAGTTTCAATGGCGTGGTCATTTAATTGCTTTAACAACTGAGATCTGTTAGCTTAGGAGGGTGGTCTAGTATCTACTTTCCCATCGAAGGTTGGTTTCGATTTCGAATCTATGACGAGGGGGTAAGAACTGCGATGACCCCAATAGCAAAACTTACGACTATGAGTCAATCTTGTTGCTTGATTATCTTTGTTGCATATTGGACACGCAAATTACGCCTTGGTACTCCAACCGGATATGTTAGCATAGGCGGGAAATCACTAATTGTCCATAACAAGGATGCTTTTAATTGGAAGAAGCTTTTGGTTGATACATCATATGTAGATACCCCATCTTGCCATAATTCTTTTAGCTCCTCAACCAATGGTTGTAAATAGACGTCAATATTATCTAAAGGCCCCTTCGGCCCATCAATGAGCACAGACAAGATGAAATTTGACTCTTTCATGCACAACCATGGGGGCAAGTTATAAGGTATTACGACAATAGGCCATGTACTGTGAGAGATGCTCATATTTCCGAAAGGATTAAAGCCATCTGTTGCTAGTTCAAGCCTAATATTTCGACTTTCACTAGAAAAAGATGGATATTGCTGATCAAATCTTTTCCAAGCGAGAGAATCTGCAAGATGCCTCATCACACCATCATCGATCCGTTCTTCTTTATGCCATTTCATAAGTGGAGCTGTATGAGAGCACCAAAAAAGTCTTTGCAATCTTGGCTTTAAAGGCCAATACCTCACTTGTTTTTCAGGTACTCTTTTACCCTGTGCACCTTGGCTTTCACCTGCAATTCCAATCTCACTTGCACCACCACTCTTATATCTAGATGCACCACAAATTTCACAGTTTTCTAGACTTGCATCATCATTACGAAAAAGCATACAACTATTTGGACACGCATCCCAAGTCACATAATTGAACCCCAAATCCGAAGTTAGATTACTAGCCAAATAATAGGATTTTGGAATTCTCGCCATTGGAAAAATCTTTCTTAGGAACTTCAAGATTTGTGTGATAGACTTATTTGTCATATTATTGACTTGCTTTAGATTTAAGAGTTCAACAACAAAGGAGAGTTACATTACTCCTTTTGGACAATTTTCATACAAGTCACTTTCGGCATCCTTTAAGCGCTGTAAAATTTATGACATCTTCATTAGACCCCATAACATCTTCGAAAGCTTCTTCAAAATCAACATCATCATCATCATTAGTTATGTGTTCATCATTACTCGCATGGTCATTGGATAATGGGGGAACCCCCATTCCCTCTTGGACTAAAGAGACCATATTGGCGGTTAGACCAGGTTCAATTGTTGTAGCATCATTCATCATCATGCCTTCCTCGGAAGTATGAGAATTTCTATTCAACCCACTCACAATGTTCTCCCATGACGGTTCCAGACTATGTAACTTTTATTAAAGCCATGCATCTCTATATGTATCTTCACCATCTCTAGGTTATGATAATAACGATTTCGACACTTAGTACACGGGCAATATATCACATACGCAACAGTATCTTTGTCCTTAAATGCAAACATTAGAAAAGCATCAACTCCATCTTTATAAGGCTTCGTAGTCCTATTTCTTAATCCAATCCAACTCTTATCCATAGCCACTTTAATGCACTGTTACCTAGTATAAAAACATAATGATAAGCACTTAGAATAATATAGGTAAATAAAGTACTTTCTTCGTATATATAGCATACATACACAAAAAAGTCTAGTTAATGCAGTGATAAGAATCAGTAATAAAAGTACTTCAGAGGACATGACAGACTGGAACATAATTTCTTAATATGCTGAATTAGCGATTTGAACTATGCTTGCGTGAAATTGTCTTTGTACCGCATACAATGGAAAAAAAAACACATTTATAGATCAAAACCAATTCATTGCACATGTTAAAGGATAAAATTGAAAATTAAAGCAGGGTTTGCACAATCATATTGAGGTGAAATTCACAATACATATACAAATTAAAAAACATCAGTAGCAAAAGAAGACGAAGAGGTAGATTACCTAGATGCTTCACTCGAAAATTACCCCAACTGAGTACAAAATTACGCCGACAGGACAGGAAAACGATGGAGTCGAAAATTACCTAGATGCTTCACTCGAAAATTACCCCAACTGAGTACAAAATTGTCTTTGTTCTGCCGCTGTAGAGAGAAAACGATGGAGTCGTCGTGTTAATCGGAGTAGACGAGGGAGAGGGAGATGAGAGAAAAAGATGGGAGTCGCCGTGTTACCTGATTCGCCGCTGTGATCCGCCGCTGTAGAGAGAATCGATGGAGTCGGCGACGGCGTGTCGGCATGTTACCTGATTCGCCGCTGTGATCCGCCGCTGTAGAGAGAATCGATGGAGTCGGCGACGGCGTGTAATCGTAGACGAGGGAGAGGGAGAGAGAGAGAGAGGGAGTCATGGGTTTTGGGGGTGGGTTTTGGGGTTTTTTTTTTTTTTCAATATTTGATTTAATAGATTTTGTTAAAACCGTGAATTAAGGTCTTCAATTTGCCGTCCTTAAATTTTAAATTAATGCATCAGTCTCATTTAGCCACTAATAGGGACTATTCACTTTGTCCGACCCAAAAAACCTGGTCCCAAATAATATCTTTTTTTGTAGTGATTTACTGCATGATATTTTGACTAAACTAGTGTTGAAACTTCCTTGATCTTATACTGAACCAAATTTTGTGTGTCTAAAATGGGTAATACTTATTCATTGCGCAACCGGTTCACAACGGTTTGCCTTTGATAAATTACTTGATAATTTTCTAAAGAGTTTTTAAGAAAAGTTTTTAGGCTATTCACCTCCCCTCTAGCCTGTTTTCTTACGAGTTGGGCTTAACAATAGATCCGGAGAGAGAAGTCGATTGAAAGAGATCCATCTTAAATTAGGCCAGATCTGAGGTAAAGTTGTCGGATATGAAGCTAATATGGTCGGTGCAAGTGAGAGAGAGTGTAGAGAGACGTGGGAGGCGCCAGCGCCGAAGATGGAAAGAGAAACGAAGGGAGGAGAGGAAAACATCGGCGGTCTCAGTCACTGGAGATCGCCGTCGCCGAAATGGTTAAGAGAGAAATAGAGAGAAATGTGTGTGTGTGTGTGATTTTTAGAGAGAGAGCGAGCGAGCGAAGACATTCAAATGGGAAGAGAGAGAGGGAGATTAGGGTTTTATGTGAAAAAAGCAGTAGTTTGTCCTTTTATTAAACTATCTCTAGATTTTACATATTTGCAACAAACAAAAAAATATCTTGCATAATTTGTTGTTTATCGCCGTTGTCCTCCATGGCTCGATTTCACACATTAAATAATATAGACAAAAACCCTTTGAAAATCTCCTTGATTTGATAAGAAGAAATACATTAAAATCTTCCTGAAGCGTAGGAGACAAATCTAATCTAATCTTTCTTTTTTTTTTTTTTTTTTTTTTTTTTGAACAGGAGACAAATCTTATCTAACACTATATTTATATTTATGTTCAATCGGCCATTGCGATTCTTAAACATATATAATATATTCATAAAAATAATAATAATCAAACAAAATCATATTCATTGAGAAAATGAGGAGTCGTCTTCCAGTGCTGTACTTATTTGGTTTAGCTTTGCATCATCTGGAGTCTTCTGATCATCACACACCCACAAAATAATTAGATTAAGAATAAATATAATTTATTAATAATTGTAAAGTACAGTACAATGCAATTAGCCAATAAATATGCGGGCATAATTTTTTAGAAAATCTAAAAATTAAAACTTATAAGTATAAATAAATGAATTCTTAATCGTGCAGGTTATATATTCTAAAAAAATAAAAATATCATGCAGGTTATTTGAAATTTAGAAAAGTACTATAGAGGATGGTAAAAAATTACCAAAATGATCATGCACTAATTACTCCTCCCTCTTACTCAAAAAGTTCATTTTAAATAACTCCCTTCGTCTCTATTTAAATGTTCAAGTTGTGAATATATTTTATTTCTTTATGAACATGAACGCGGATCTAATATAAGTTTGTTGACCCTACATCATAAATCATACTCCCTTCGTCCCACAACAAGTGACACAGTTACTGTTTCGCACGGGAATTAAGAAAAAAGTGAAAAGGATGATGTGTTGTGAGTGTAGATAGTTGAGTAGGAGAGAGAATGAGTGAAGAGAATAGTAAATTATAATGATGTTGTGAGTATTAAAATAATGTAGGAGAGAGAATGAGTGGAGGAAATAGTAAAGATTCTTTGCCATTTTAGAAAGTGTGACTTATTAGTGGGACGCCCAAAATGGCAAAGTGTGTCACTTGTTGTGGAACAGAGGGAGTATATTCTAATTCACATTTATAGTCATGCTCTCGTATGGTGAGATTATTAAAAATGCTTATATATATACTTATGCTACCAAAAGTGCTTAGAGAAATAAAATGTCTCTCAAAGTTGGAAATGGACATTCATTTTAGAACTTAGTTAGAATTGATGCGCTTTTGTTTTAGGGTTTTATTTTTTAGAGACTACTCCCTCCGTCCCAGCGAGCTTGAGAAAAAGTAAAATGGCACGGGAATTAAGGAATATTATTATAGTATTAGGAGAGAGAATGAGTGGAAGAAGTGTTGTGAGTGTGAAAAATTAAATAGGAGAGAGAATGAGTGGGATGAATAGTTAGGAGAGAGAATGTTGTGAGTGTAAAAGTAAAGTAGGAGAGAGAATGAGTGGGGTAGAAAGAGTATAAAAATAATAAAAACTTTCTATTTTGGGATTTCTTAAGATTAGCGGGACGCCCAAAATAGAAACTTTTCTTAAGATCGGTCGGTGGGACGGAGGGAGTATGTAAGAAAAAGAATGTCAACCTTAAACTTAAAAAATTCAACTAAGAAATACAAAACTATGAACATCAAAAAATTTATAAATATACCTTGCTAGTAAAACTGTTCATTGAAACCATTCACAGAATACTGCTGAGTCACATTTACAGTACCATTTTCTTGCCTCAAAACTTTCTCCATATTCTGCATGGATGAGAAAACTGTATACGGGCCGGAATCTTCTATAACACCCTCACTGTTGTTGCTATACACATGACCATTAGTCACGTTCCACCCTATCAAACCAACCCCTCCTCCTTGCAATTGATGACGAAGAATATGTTGTTGATATTGATTTTTGTATAATTTCAATTCTTCAGAAACCCTTCTATACTCTCCATAAGGTCCATGTACCGGATCTTTTAAACGACAAATCGCTTCCCATACAAGTGAATCAACGGCTCTTTTCCCATCTTCCATGTTAAGATCTTTCAAGATTTTTGTAACATTGCTCACACCAAACACCTTGTGGACCGCCTGGAATTCCCGGGTCTTTTCTGCAGGGAAGAACCGTGCGAGTATGCAGTTTTCGGTGCATCTCTTTCTTTGATGCCGGCAAGATGCACAAGCGGGTGATCCATTAGATCTTTGCATTCTTTTAGCTTTATAAATCAAAGGTAGGTAAGAAAAAACACTAAATAGTGTGTGTTTTTTTGAGTAGAAAAGGAATAAAAGAAGAAAAATAAGTTAAACAAGAGTAGGTTCATATAGATTATCTAGTTGTGGGTTATGTTGTAAAGAATGAAAAGAGTGCATGAAAGAAGGGTAGAAGATTGATGAAGAAAGGACATGAAAAGATAGCTTTTATAGCATATATTTTATAAAGATTAAGAAGATGGATTAATGATGATTAAGGGTTGATTAAGGTGTAGGTGACTCACATGAAGTCCAAGAGAGAGAACTAATTATGGTGGTAATAGAAGTCTATCAATGGCTTGCAACGACCGTTGTACACGGTAATGTGTTTTAATTTTATTTTTTTTTAGTTACTTTTTACTCTGATTTGATTTGATTTGATTTTTTACTTTTTATTTTCTGATTTTACCACACCACTCAGTCGGGGTTTACGAAAACCTTTGGTCCAATACAGTTGGCGACTTTCATAATCGAGAATGCATTTTACCATTTAATTAGATTTTACTTATGTCTAACTTTTGTGCCTATGTCTTATGCCAAAATCTTGTAAAAAACGCGTTTTTTCATAAGCTTATGAAAAAACGTATTTCCATCTGAAATCCGGCCATCCCAAGCTCCGAGTCGTCGTCGTCGGTGAATCCATCCGGAGAAGAAGACGAATTAAAAAGACCTAAAATTGCATAATTTTTGGGAAGGGCGTGAACGGAGTTGCCGACGACGGAGAGATGACGGCAACGAGGGCAAGAAAGAGAAGTATCGGAGGAAGCTTCAAACATTCTAGAAAGGCAATCTTTACAGAATCCATGGCCGCATTGAAGTAGAAGTGGACACCGTTCATCTTCGTTATACCGATTCTGACAAACGGAACAGCAGGGAATCTTCATCTTCAATTCTTCTACTTCAATTCAATTTAATTTTACTTTTACTTTATCTGTCTAGAATTTTGGAATTGATTGAGAGAATTGAAGAAGACGGAGATCGCACAGCAGAATCAGATCCATAATCTGAGAGAGGAATCGAAATTTCACAATGAAAATGTGCGTGAAATAAGTGTTGGTAGAGTGCCAGCAAGGTGTATGGTGAGTGCCAGCAAGGTGTATGGTGTGTGCCAGCATGTGGAGTAAAGAAACAATGTTGAGTGTCATGTGTTTTTGAGTGCTAGTGTATGTGTTTTTGAGTGCCAGTGCATGTGTTTTTGAATGCCAGTGCATGTGTTTTTGATTGATACTACAACGGGCACTTTTATAAGTGCCAGTATCAATGTTAAAAAGTGCCAGTGTAATGGCTGGCAATTATTAACACTATCACTGACACTTTTAATAACTGTCAGTATCAATGTAAAAAAGTGT